>OZ026620.1:2010701-2038201 GCA_964020975.1 Hermodice carunculata
GGAGCACATCTTCATATATTGATTAATGTTCCCACCACGCTTAATGGGTGTACCTCAAATACTTTATGGGATGCATGCGACACAAATCTGACAAGTCTGACGTCGGGTCAACATTTTCCCTAAGTTAATTAATGATTAATTAACACAGAATAATTAATCCAAGAGACAAACAAAACCCCAGGTTCACACCGTCATATTTTGATACATCTTCCCACAATGTTTCATGGTTGTACCTGAAATGGCTTTTTAAGATACATGGGGTACAAATCTGACAATTTTAAGGTCGGACGGCATAAAAGGGCAATTTCATATCGCCCCCCCCCCCCTTTCGTGGGGTCCAATGCATAAATATGACATTCATACATTCTCTAGGTTGTTTGCGATAGTTAACCAGTTTCGATAAAAAAATATATGCTTTTTGTCTTTGTCCAACATAATATGTTTAATGATTTGTATCCTTCTTCTTAATACCTTCAACCAAGCTTCAAGGTTTAGGTGATACTATTCTGTGTGTAACTGAACATGTATAAAATGTTTTGCTTTTACGATACAATAATTTAAATTGTATGGTTTACCTATACATCCTAATATAATATCTTTTTCATTCAACTGAATATCAACATTATAAAGACTTGACCACCAGTTCTGAAAAGAATTCCAAAATTGTTGGGAACTATCACATTCATAAAACATGCAGCATCGATATTCTCTACGCACCTGGTACATTAGTCAGAGTCTTTAATATTCATATAACACAGCCTCTTATTGGTCGATATTATTGTGTGAATTATTTTAAACTGAAAAGTTATAATTTTGTTTCCCATAAATTTGTTTCCCTGCAGCACTTAAAGGGAAGTGGAAATATTTCTTCACATTCATCTTCTATAATAGTATACTTGTTGTTCCATTTCTGTATTGCGGTCGGGATTGCTGTACTCTCATTTGGAAACTCCCAAAAAAAGTCTTTGCTTCTGACAAATTTGACTGGCACCAACTTGCCTTCTATGTGTATTTTATACTGATTTGTCGGTGTAAAATCTACAATACCATTTTTTCTTTTGTTTGAAGGTTCTTGGCAGTGCAACCAAGAGACTGCAATACTGCAGGAAATTTGTATTCAAGTCAAATTTTTCTTGCAACCTGTCAAAGGATTCACAAGTTCACCTTGTTCATTTGACAGGTCTTTCACACACATCACACCTTTCACATACCAATTTTCATCAAACATTGATTTATTGTTCACTTAAATAAAGTCATTATACCAAAGACATTCTTGCAATGTCCCTAAATGAATCTGGTGAGAACAACCTTTGGAATTTATTCCACTCACGTAGTAATTCGTGATAGAAATGTCGTATACACTCATCTTCAAAGTTGTTTGCTCTTGACCTTATAAGATCTACAAGTTTTATCTTTGTTAAAAAAAATATGACCTAATATGTGCTACTCCGAATTATTTTGAGCAAGTAGTCGTTTAATCCATGACAACATCAATAAACGGATTTGTAGTTTGAAATCAGGATCCGGATTGTGTTCGAACCCCCCTTTTTCTATAGCTAAATACATTACCTCATTGTTAGCCTTAGGTGTCTTTTTATCCCAGATAAATTGATTAATTGTGTCTCGGATTCTTTTCTTTATATCTTCTGGGACTGGAATACAAGAACATTGATATAGTATTTTGGATATAGCCAGAGCTTTTTAATATATATTTTTACTATATTAGTGATAGATCTCTATATGACCATATTCTATATAGTTGACTAATTTCCCCCATTTTGTTTTCGATGTTCAGCTGTTGCATGACTTTTGCATCTTCATCAAACCATATTCCCAAAGCTTCAAAGGGACCATGTGGAGAGTTAACTTTGGATACTACCCAATTTGCTTCAGTTTGTCTAAATTCACTTTTAAACCAGAGCAATATGTAAAAGCTTGTAATAGTGCAAGTACATCATGTTTAACTTTTCATCCGTTACAAAAAAGTTGCATCGTCAGCAAATGAAGACATTTTAACAAGAGTATCATCAACCTGAATACCTTTTATGGTTTGGGATTTAAACCATCTATTAAGACACATCATACCCTTCTGCATTTAAAACTAAAAGGAAATTTATATAATTATATATTTAAATTGTGTGGCAAAGGTTTCTCGAAATTTAATAATGAACTTGTGTATGATAAAGAACATGCACAAAAAGTTAAAAGGGCAATACAGGGTTCCGAGGAAACTAAAGGCAAGTATAATGGATAAAGGTTGAAATTGGGAGTCACTCAAATGCTACTTTCGAGGAATCACATTGGAATATTCTCTGAAAAAAAAAAACAAAGCAGGGAAAAGGAAGAGAGTCTAATTGAAAAATTACAGGAATTTGACAAAGCAAATAACTCAGAGCGGAGAAAGTAGAAACTAAGGGGAGAAAATTACACAGGTTTAAAATAAATTTATTGGAATCAATGAGAGGAAAACTACAGGAGCTATGCTTAGATCTCCAGCATGGTGGTGTAAATGTGGAGAAAAGAATATAAAATACCTTCTTTCATCAGAAAAAAAAAGAAACTATAAAAATAAATGCATGACAGAACTAAAAGCAGAAAACAAAGAAGTTACAGAAACAGATGATACACTAAAAGAGGAAGCAAACTTTTTGAAGATTTGTTTCTTGTTAAAACAAGAAAAAAACTGTAGTAACAAGATTTTTTCTTGTCATAACAAGAAATATCAGTTGAATTAACAAGATTTTGTCTTTTTTAACAATAAGAAAAGTTATAATAACAATATTTTTCTTGTTATGATAACAATAAAATGTAGAAATGAATTTTTTCTTGTTATAAAGAGAAAAAAGTGGAAAGTACAAAATTGCTTTCTCGTTATAATAATAAGAAATATAGTTGTAACAAGATTTTGTCTTGTTTTAACAAGAAAAAAAGTTGAAAGAACAATTTTTTCCCGTTATGACAAGAATAATTGTGGTTATAACAAGAAAAAAAGATTAGGTTGACACCAATGACCTTCAGTAAAACTGTGACAGGTAGAGGGGCTATTCCAGTTTCAATTCATAGGTCTGTGCTGCAGGTGCATCCAACAACTAACGCAGAAGTTTATGGTAATTAGCTTAAGGTTGAATATCATCAAACCTACGCCTAGGTGTCAATCCACCTTTAATACCTATGTCTGTGCGGCATGCACACCCAATGAAAGACAAACAAAAGCTGTATGATTTAAATCCGTGCTAGTGAAACATGCTCGGGAAAAATTCAATGTAGAATATCTTCAAAACATTTATAGACAGAGTTACAATTCCAAGTTCAACCCATAGGTTTGTCCCATTGGAAAATCGAATAAACAATGAACAAAGTCACATCATTTTAACTTATGTTTATTAGACAAAATTCACAAAACTTCAATCTTTGAACATGTAAAAAATTATTGTAAAAACAGATGCCATCTCACCTCATGTTATATGCAGTATAGGCACACCCAATGACGAGTGGAGAAAACTGTACCCTTTTGATCTATACAACGTTTGAAGACACAATGAGAGATTTCCTGTCAATCAAATCTCTTCAGTACGGTGGCTCTAATAGTTGGGTCTCTTGCACTGTTAATGTCGAGACCTGTGGCTGTTTTGTGTTTTTCTGTATTTTTGTTTTGTTTTATTTCAGGTTTTCACTCACAAGTAATAAGGAAATGATTGATGTGCACACATACATACATACATGCATACATCCATACATACATACATACATATATACATGTTAAAGGTTTGAAAACAGACGGTTGCAGCCAGATATATCTGATCGTAAACAAATTAACAACAGTCTTCTCCCTTGCTCGCTGTCTTTTTGTTTATTTGATACACTTTTCTGTCACTTTGATGATTAATAATTAGGAATAAAATGAAATTATGAAAAGCCATCCATGAGCTATACACATTATTTCAGTTTTGTTACAATCGCAAGAAAATTTCGAGTTGGGAGCAAAAATTGTTTTAGCATAAGTAGGTCATGACCCAAATGTAAATTTAATGTATTGATGAAATATCAAATACTGAACATCATTGTTGCTGCATTTGTATGATTCAAAGAAATGCGAGAACAATCGAAGAGATTTCGTTTGCATAAAACTGAGTTAGAAGGAAAAAATGCAGTATATTTTTCGGAGTGCAATGTGTCCCCGATCTTAATTATTTGGGTATTATTTATTAATAACTTAACAAACTCCAACGCAAAAGCTTTCCTTAGAGCCAGGTTTTATTTTAATTTTGTTTGAGTTAAGAGAACCTCAAAACACAGACGCACAAATTATGCCTGGGTATATTATCAGGATGCAAGGACACCCTGGACGACAAAACGATGTTATTCAGCTCTGCCCTCCCCTTCCCCATACTATTTTTTACGTGTTTCTACCACCAGATAGATAGACGTAAACAGGACTTCAAATTGAGAAATAGAAGATGAAGGAATTGAACTGAATCGGTGTGTGAGCTTACGCATATCAACTGGCCTTAACAAATGTGAAAAGTGTGATTACTGGCCAGAAATGAATATTCCCAATATCTTAAAACTTTCAGAACTCTTTATGTACTCATGTACAGCTTGGAAAATATTTTCATTCCTATCCTTTGTAATTCCTCTAGCACTACTTCGAAGAGAAAAGTTCTTAACTTGAAATTTACAAGGGCTATTATACTTGTTTGTGGATCATTCCTTAGTGACATATATCTATTGCACTGAAAGAAAAAGTGATAGCTTTTTTCTATCGCCGCGCTACATAAACATACAGGAGAGTCTGCAACACCTAATCCGAAGAGATCACTTTTCAGCTGGTTACAGCCCATCCTCATTCTGGCATTAAAATAATTGCAATTTTCCTTTCACCAATATAATAAAGATCGTTACATTTAGCTTTGGTTTTGTTTAGTTCCCACTTAAAATCGTCCAGATGATCAATATTTGCAACAATTCTAGGCAGGAAATTACATTCACGAATGGTAGACGGAAGAAAGGTGTTGTGTTTCGTTTGGCCTGTATGGCCCGTATTTGGTTAGTTCTGGACGAAACTATATCAGGTAATAATTTATAAATATATCCTTAGTACATTAATAATCTTGAACAACAATACCAAATTTTGCTTTCTCTTACGTTCTGCAATTTTTTCCATCCTATCTCAATATACATCTGTCCAATACTTGGGCGAACGCCCCAGTCACTACCTGGGCCGCTGCCAGTTGAATAGTTTCCAATCGATCTCCGTCATGTTTAGTGCATCCATCCAAGACCATGCTTGCATATTCAAGACAAGGGAGTACAAACGAAAAGTAAAGTGATTCCAAAGTTTTCCTGTTGAATTTGTACTGTAAACATTTAAGGATACCAACTTACTACCTTTCGATACCATGTGATTCACATGAGTTAACCATGAAAGATCTGCAGAAAACCAAAAACCCAAGTGCTTATGAAACATTTTCAAGATTCTTATGATTGACTATCAGCCCGCGGGACTATCAGGTTGGGGTGATCTACAGTTTTTGTTTTCTTGCTAACTATCATTAATTTAGTTTTATTAGAGTTAAAGGAGACGAGCCACTGATTGGACCATTTTATCAATGAATCTAGGTCTTGGTTTAATGACTTCGGTGATTCAACTGGATCATCGCCTGCAATATATAATGTCTTATCATCAGCAAAAAAAAAGTATCTCTGAATTAACAATTTCGACTATATCATGGACATACACAAGGAGGACAATGGCCCTAAAGCTTAACCTTTCGGGACGCCTGCTTTGGTGTTACCCCAAGACGAGGCCTGACCCTGAATAACCACCCTCTGGGTCCTTGCATGGAGATAGTCTTCCAGCCAGTGAAGTAAAGTCAGTATGTAAAACCACGAAATCCAGCAGTTTGCAATTTATGTGTCAAAGCTGGAGGTTGCATCCTATCAAAGGCATTCGTAATATCACACAATGTCACTTGGACTTCCGTTTGAAGATCAACTGCCGTGGAAAACTCGTGATACAAATATACTAACTGATAACTGTACCGTCTGGGGGCATGAATCCCTACTGATTCTCAGACAGCACACAATTATGTCGTAAAAAAATAAATGTTTGAACAGAGTGCTGTCCTCATAAAGTGATAAAAATGCTTCAGGAAGGGCAATCAAATCAAATGACTGCACTCGGGATGATTTAGCACACACAATTTTATTGTTTGACAGACTGTGGATATTTGCTTGACATATTTTCAAGTCACTAAACGATTCAGTGGCGCCCGGGTTTGGATGCACATCACCTGACAGTGATAACAATGTGAAGTGAATAAATGCAAAGCTATCAGTACAGCTCTCTATAAACTGATGATACCAAACAAATATTACTATTTGCTGAAAAGTTAAAGTCTTGTTACATTTTTCTTACCATGCACCTTACTCAGTATGTATAAAACATCGATAATACTCAGCAAACTCGCAGCATAGAGCAGATGCACCGAATACATTAATGATGATTCACTCAGTTATAGGAACACATGTAGGTATAACTCAAAGCCAAAGTTGTACAAGTATTCAAAACACCAACATACCAGGCAGCCTATATTAAATACTTCACAAGGAGAGTGTTGCTAGATGTATGGCTTACAAGGTAAATTACTAGGCCCTACTATCCTAGGTTACAAAGTAAAAATATACATGTGCAAGAATTCTTACTTTAAATGACGGTGAAATATAAACGTGCCAATATTTCCAGGACTGTTTCGTAATCTTCATAAGTATAACTAGTATACAAACAGTTGTGGCACACCACAAGTCCAACAATTGTATACATGAAATAAACTGGATAGTGAAAGTACCAGATTCGTTGTATCACTTGCAGTGTAAATACAAGATGACTGCAAATTACATTCATCGTGTTTTGTAAATAACGGAGGGATTCTAGCAGGGCAGTCTTCCCACGTAAGACAAGTCTTGCACCCTTCCATGAACTTAACCAAAAATGTAGCGTCATAGTAACATGCATATCATGGCTACACCCATCAAAATATATATCTTATACCCATGGAATATATGACGCACAGTAACCCACTTGTTTGTACAGTAAAGTTCAAAATCGAGAATGTACTCACACACCGAAGACTATGATAACAGCCAAGTGAAACCAATACAAGTATTGGGCGACCAGCAAGAGAATACACATGTTAATACCAACGAACAATTTATAAAATATATTAAAGCCAACATAATATAAGAAGATGGCTCACAACAAAAATGGAGACTTCTTGGCACTAAATTTGTAGCAAGAAGTCCCAGACTACATAGGGTGGGGAAATTTGTCACTGCATCTATCTCAAAAAGGTAAAAATAAAATGTAAGACCCTGGAAGACAAACATAAACGGCAGCATGTACTAATGACTAAATCAGGGCACTTCCCAAGAACATAAAGTTGTCATTTTACTTTACAGTTGATGACAAAAACATACAAAAAATAAGTACTGTAGCCTCTTAACCTACACGAAGGCGAATATGAGACATATATGTGTTTAAAAAAATCAATTGATTGAGAGAGAGAGAGAGAGACAGAGAGACAGAGAGAGAAAGAAAGAGAGGAAGAGAGAGAGAGACAGACAGACAGACAGAGAGAAAGAGAGAGAGAGAGAGAGAGAGAGAGAGAGAGAGAGAGAGAGAGAGAGAGAGAGAGAGAGAGAGATGATATCAGGTGGCCAGCTGCAGTATTGGCGTATCATAAAGATGAGATGATATTTTGGAGGTCTTTATTCAGCGGACTTCCCGAATTAAGCACCATGGTGATTGTGGGGGAAAGGAAAAAAAGTTGCTTCCAAAGCAGACTAGGTTCGGTGTTACATGTATTTGAGCACCCATCGAAATAGACATAACACGGAGCTTGGATCTGCCTTGGAAGCGAAAAAAAAAAGAAGAAAAAAATATGGAAGATGGATCTGTAGTCCAGAGGTCCCACCAAATTAGAAGAAAATTTGTATAAGCAGA
Organism: Hermodice carunculata; assembly: GCA_964020975.1. Taxonomy (NCBI): domain Eukaryota; kingdom Metazoa; phylum Annelida; class Polychaeta; order Eunicida; family Amphinomidae; genus Hermodice; species Hermodice carunculata. The sequence continues at coordinate 2,018,704 of OZ026620.1, forward strand.
AAGCAACACCAATCCAATCGGCCTTCCTCTGTCGTGGGAGGCTTCACACAACAAAGAGAGAGAGAGAGAGAGAGAGAGAGAGAGAGAGAGAGAGAGAGAGAGAGAGAGACGAGAGAGAGAGAGGAGAGAGAGAGAAGGAGAGAGAGAGAGAGAGAGAGAGATGAGAGAGAGAGAGAGAGGAGAGAGAGAGAGAGTGAGAGAGAGAGAGAGAGAGAGAGAGAGAGAAGAGAGAGAAGAGAGAGAGAGAGAGAGTCCCCGGGTGCCACCAAATTCGATTGCCTTGTTTACTAATATTGCATGGGTACTCAAATTATTCCCCCCACAAAAGCTGTTTTTGTAAAGATGCAGTCTCCGGGTGCCAGCAAACTCGATTGCGATGTTTACTAACAGGCTATCGTAACTTAAATTATTCTTTTTCCGCAAAAGCTCTTTTTCTTGTGAATATATGTAGTCTCCGGGTGCCACCAAAAGTCAATTGCCTTGTTTACTAACATGCTATGTTTACAAAAACTATTTTTGCCCGCAAAATCGTTTTTCTTCTAAACAGGCAGTCTCCGAGTGCCACAAAACTATATATATGTATATATATATATATGTATATATATATATATATATGTATATATATATATATATATACAATATATGTATGTGTGTGTGCCTGTGTCTGTGTATGTTATATATCCCCTGTTTCTATTTCATTACTTATTTGTTTTATATATATATATAATATATATACATACACACACACACACATATATATATATATATATATATATATATATATATATATATATATATATATATATATATATATATATATATATATATATATATACAATTTACCAATTTTAGAAAGAAACTTACAACTCCAAATGTGAGAAATCCAGTGCCGCAACCCTCTGAAGTGTTATCTGGGACACTCTTGGCATCTCTGAGATTCGTGTTTACTAAAACTATTTTTCCGCAAAAGGCATTTTTCATAAAGCCATATTACCTTGACTCTCAAATATGTCGCTGTGTTATCAACAGATGTGTGCGCCAGGTGGAGCTCTCCGAACAGATCAACTTCTCATAATTCAAATAATTGACTTTTTTTTGTTGGTTTAAACATATTTATTTTCAAAAGAAAAGCAATTGGTCAACAGGGTCGCCAGCATATATGAAGGCCTCTTGTACATATACACAAGACAACATGGATATTTCAAAACACCAGTTCACAGATAGATATCGAATAGGACCACAATTAAGAAAAAGACAAATAAGGATAAGGTAGGACGGCGTGTGGGCAGAAAGTGAAAAAAACGCCTTTCCAAGTGGTAGTACAGAATTATAATTTGAACCTTCCAGAAAGCTCAATGTATTTGTGAACAGCCTCAAAGATTTCCTCAATCTGTCTTTTTTGATCCCACTTCTTTCAATGCCAAACAATAAGGTTTTCATGTTATAGTTGCCAGTGGGCAAAATTCTTAGTTGTAACTCGTTCCTAAGTAGAACATACCAATTGCATAAAAAAGAAGTGATAAACATTTTCGGAGTCTGCTCCACAAGAGCATGATGGAGTCTCAACAACACCGATTTTGTACAGATCACTGTTCAGCTGGATGCAGCCCATTCTCATTCTTGCATGAATTATAACAATTTTTCTTACTCCAGTATGATACAAATCTTTACTTTTGGGTTTGTATTGATTTAGTCCCCGCTTAAACTCGTCTAGATGGTCAAGGTGCCCAACACGTCAGGGTAATAAATTCCATTCTCGGATAGCTGATGGAAAGAAGGAATTATAAAATGTATATTTCTCAAAAAATATTTGCTTTGCCTGTCCAGAGACTGTGCCCGGAAAGTGATTTCTTAGGTATAATGAAGCTGTTTCATTAACAATTTTAAACATAAGTACCAATTTTCGTTTTCTCCTACGCTCAGCTAGTTTTCCCAGCCTGTTTCTGTATACATTTTTGAAGACTTGTTTGTGCAAATGTCCCTGTCACGACCCGGGCTGCATCCAGCTGGACACCTTCCAAACGATCTTTGTCAGTTTTTGCGCATCCATCCCAGACCACACTGGCATACTCCAAGCAGGGGAGTACAAAGGAAAAGCAAAGACATTCAAGGGATTTCCTGTTTACATGAGTGGACCAGGAGCAGTCAAACGAGAACCATAGTCCTAAGTGCTTGTGCACAGTCACATTTGCAATAATACTATTGTTGAATATCAGGTTGGGATGGTCTTCAGGGTTATTTTTCTTACTTATTACCATTGATTTTGTTTTAGTAGGGTTGAAGGAGACAAGCCATTGGTCTGACCATTGTGATATTGAGTCAAGATCACTGTTGATTCTCTCAGCTGCTTCCGTTGGATTGTTAACTGTAATATAAAAAGTCGTATCATCGGCAAAAGGGCGAATTTCAGATTTAAATCAACAATATCATTAACATACAGAAGAAACAGCAGTGGACCCAAAACTGAACTTTGTGGGACCCCTGCCCTGATCCCCCGTCCCCTCAAGGAAAGCCTGACCTTGGATGACCACATCTTTGGATTTCGTGCATGGAGGTAATCTTCCAGCCAACGATTTAGTGGGCCTCGGATACCTGCATTTTTCAACTTATGTACTAACCCTGGATGATAGACTTTATCAAAGACCTTAGTAATGTCACAAAATACTACTCACACTTCTTTCTGGAGTTCAACTGCTTTAGAAAATTCGTGATAAAGAAAAACTAACTGGTTAACTGTGCCATCTCGGGGTATAAATCCAGACTGATTTTCCAGAAGAGCGTAATTGTCACGCAAAGAAATTAAAGATGTGCTCAAATACAGCACGTTAAAAGACCTTCCCTGTACAAGTAAGAAGATAGGTCTGTAATTACTGCACAATTCGGTCACACCACCTTTATGAATTGGTGTTACGTGTGTGTGTGTGTGTGTGTGTGTGTGTGTGTGTGTGTGTGTGTGTGTGTTTCATTCTGATGGAAATTGGCAGTTATTAAGAGAGAGATGAAATAGTTTGGTAACAGAAGGAGCAATACTTGGAGCTGCTTCCTTTAACAGCAGGGGGCCAATGCTGTCCGGGCCACATGCTTTGTCAGTGTTCAAAAAATTTCAGGATGTCGAGAATGCTACTTTCGCTTAAAACAATGACTTCCAGTAAAGTTGGTGGATCTTGGACTTGCCTAGGTAAAGTAAAGGAAAAGTCATCCACATCACAATGATTACGAAAATACTAGTTGAAAACCTCAGCTTTGTTTTGCAGTCAAATATGACAGAGTCGTTTGACCGTATAGATGGTATAGACGTATTAGTATTACCAGAAATAAAATAGTTGACCAGTTTCCGCCATTTTTTATTTTTAAACTCCCCAGTATTTACAATATTGCATTGTTTGTTATGATAGTCATCTTCGGCTTTCCTTAGATCACTAACATATTTATTCCTTAGTTCACGAAAATACCTCAAAAGTTGTGGGTTTTCGTTTCAGGCCTTTGCCTTCTCGGGAATTCTGTGAACTTAAGTAATCAAAATTTGCTTTAGAATATTGCGAAATAAATTTATTGTATGATCTATCCATTTTGACTCGAAAAAATAGGCTTGCTGAAACTGTACAATGGTCATTTTGTGCAACTGGAGGCAATACCGAGGTACCTCGTACAAATTGTGGAATAATACTTAATATCTGATCTAAACATGTTGAGATATGTATAGTTATGCTTGTAGGTTCATTGCTATGAATGGTGATGTTGTTTTGGAGGCTAAAATTTGGCATATGTTTTCCATGATTAGTTCTGGGGTCTGCATTCAAGTCACCCATAATTATATTGTTATTGGATCCAGAGCTGCTGGCCTGGTCCTATCTCACCTGAGGGGTCATCCCAAAACGACACACCTGAATTTGGGGGTCTATAAACAACTGCTAATAAGAAGTTGTTATTATGAATCCGAAGTTCCACCCACAAAATTTTGAGAGCAGAGTTCTACAGGTGGGTATGTCTTTTTACAAGCAAGGCCCGAGATGCCAAAAGCGCAACTCCACCGCCCAAACGATTGGCGCGATCATTGCGTATGATCGGGTGAAAGCCTGGTAGAGGTCAGCACTGTCCTTGTGCTGGGAAATAAAAGTTTCAGAAAGGGCTATTAAGTCGTCGGACTGTGCTAGTGATGACCTAATACATAAAAGTTTGCCGTGCGAAAGACTAGATATTCGCATGGCAAATACTTTAGTCCCTTGTTGTTAAGTGGGTCCTGGGTTTGGATGCAAATCTCCTAATTAATAGGAGGAAATGTAAAATAGCAAAGCCGTCCATAAAATTCTCCAAAAGCCGATGATAATGTAAAATAAACAAAAAAATCTGCTGTCAAACCTCCATATAAATTATTGTCCTGTAACTCTTTCATAATAGGTGGGAAGGCACACAGCTTTTAATGTGCTGTACAACTGTTTTGTTATGTACAAAAACGTATTTTCACTGGCTCGCAATCAGGCAAAATGGGTCAAGATCATCATTCAAACATGTACAACATCCGGTGGTTTGTGTTTCTGACCAATGACACTTTGCGCTTTATGAACTATATATGACAAATGATTAAGTACCAGTAATATCTTCTCAAAGCTTTGAATATCCAAACGTTCTTGACTTTAAAGTAATTCAGATAGAAACTAGAAAAGAAGATTTGCTGCAAAGCAAATCTGTCTGTATGCCTTCAAAAGTTGTAAATATTAAATGCTACAACTTTTGTCCTTTGGTACTTCACATTACATTAAGCTTATGGCTGGGTGCAAATTTCAAAGTCCAAATGACCTTGACCTTTGAATTTTACAGGTCACATATAAATTGCAAAAATGTACAGTGTTACAATACCCACAATTTAGACCCAACATGAACCAAATCAGATGAAAATTGGCCAAGTTATGGCAAGATGAAATTTTCAAAGGGCCAAATGCCCTTGACCTTTGCCCCTTTGAGGTTATATGCTCTTTAAAAAATGTGAAGTGTTACAAATAGCTACAATTTGAGCCCAACACGATTAAACTTGGATAAAAATTGATCAAGGCTAATGGCTAGAAGAGAGTCACCATCAAAAGTGGCCTTTGACCTTGAAACAACCTTTCACCTGGAGATGACCTCTACCTGAAGTAAAAATTGACCTTTAAAATGACATCTTGGCCTAAAATTGACCTTGACATGTCCTTTGACCTTGACATGACCTGTGACCTTGACATGACCTTGACATTTGAAATGACCTTTGACTTACTATGATCGAACTCCTATGCACTAGGAACCACATCTACAATAGTATATAAGATATTGAAGATTTAAAATTTTAGTAAGCCCTCATTTGCATAATTTTGGAAAGCACGACCTCATAATAAAAAGGCGAGACTTCATCTATAGAAGTATAATTGTACTAAGTTTGGAGTTTCTACATATAATACTTTTCAAATGAAATGTCGGACAAATTTGCCAGGAAAGAAAGAAAGAAAGAAAGAAAGAAAGAAAGAAAGAAAGAAAGAAAGAAAGAAAGAAAGAAAGAAAGAAAGAAAGAAAGAACACTATGTGTGTGTTGGCACACAGACATAATTTTGAAAACAGAACATTCCATATTTGCGTGTGCAAAAGAGGCTTTCCAGCGCAGAATAGTTACATGTAGTTAAAGGCGAATAAACGGTTAATCTTAATTTTAATATCTCATATGTCCTTGCCATTGATAAATTTCTTGCACTCATAAATGTGTGTGTACATGAGGAGATACGTTCATTTATCAGTAGGTGGCACAATCAAGCATAGCTATACAAATAAATGAAAAAAATCCAAGCCGCAGCAGCGACGCACGGGGCACGGGAGAAATTGATTCGTCTTCATCCCATGAAAAACAAAATTGTACGATACGTTTTCTTTCTTTAATTGTATTTATTTCCCTAGATGCTCTTAAGTCCATCTCCCAGCCGACTGAAATAAATTTCCCCTAATGAAAAATTTGTACAACTGCAGTTTGTGAGTGCCTTTGGGATCTTCGTGCGGCAGAATTTTTAGTTGCAATGTACATCTGCTGGAATATATAATTAAAGGAGATGAAAGATACGTCATGTTTGTAGTACAGGCAAAAAGCACCAACGAGCCCAAGATTGTAAGATCCAGGATTAGAATATGAAATCAACTGCGGTTTGTAATTTCTGCATAATGGATAAATAAGCCGACCACGCATTGTACTCCAAAAGCTGCGTACCGACGGTAATGACAGGCATGGTGTACATGGAACCCGGCTTACCGGCAAAAGGGCTCACAGTTATTTTTAAATCACATACACACCCTTTCCCAGAAGGGAAAAAACAGAAGAAAAAAAACCACACACACAAACAAACAAACAAACAAAAAAAAACAAAAAACAAAAACAAAACAAAAAACAAACTAGAAAAAATGATTTGCTGCATAGCAAATCAGTGTGTGTGACTTCAAAGCATATTGGCATGGCAATGTACAACTATTCCATAACACAGGAGCAAAAGTTTGAATGGCATCTTTATAGATTATAGCTTTGAGGTTATTCAAGATTTATTGCTACAACTTCTGATTTTTTGTTTTTAATTCATTAGGTGCGCAATGGTCAACAACCCCCTAGTAGAAGTTGGAATGACATATCTATCTATTATAGTGTTGAAGATATTCAAGATTGAAAATTTCGAATACTGCTAATACGCCTAATTTAAATTGCTACAACTATTGTTTTAGATTCATTGCATGCACAATGGTCAATTACCCCCTAGTAGAAGTTGAAATGACATCCGTATCTATCATAGTGTTGAAGATATGCAAGTTTTATAATTTCAAATGCTGCTAATTTGCACAATTCAAATTCCTAGAACTTTTGTTTTAAATTCATTAGATGCGCAATGGTCAATAACCCCCTAGTAGAAATTGGAAAGACATCTCTATCTATTATACTTTTGAAGATATTCAAGATTTACAATTTCAAATGCCCCTAATTTGCATAATTTTAAACATCTTCATTTCTCTGTATAAAAAGGTCCAACTACTTGTATGGAGGTACAATCATGCCAAGTTTGGAGTTTCTATGTATAATAGTGTCCGATAAAAGTGTCGGACAAATTTAGTGGTAAAGAAGAAAGAAAGAAAGACTTTCAGGAAAAACAAAAAAGTGTGTTTTGACACACACACACTTTAATAAAACAAAAAAACGAACGAAAAACAAAAAAGAATGGAAAAGTAGGAAAATTATCATAAATTTCAATTCAAACGTCTTACATCAGTGGTTCGGATAGGGAGTGAAAACCAGATTTAACAAAGCAGTTTCGTCTGTTTTATGTAACACGAGTCACATTTTCCCTTAAATTTCGGCTTTACGATCAGTTTCATGGAGGAATAAGCGAGTGTACAGAGACCAGAAGTATGACAATTGGGCCCAGTGTGGACTGTGATCTACACTTTAAGACGATGTTGGTGGATCACGACTTCAATGGCGTCCATACTGACACAATATATGTATACATCATTTTATACGTACACAAATATATGTTGGTACAGTAGGGTATAAAAATATTTAGAATAAATACAAGTTAAAGGCTGATATTATGTACAAAAGTGGTTCAAATCAGGACGTCGATATATAATCGAACATGCATTTGAGTTCATCTGTGGAGAAGCCTGAGATGACACAAGTACCCTCGATTGCAGATCTCAACTCTTTCAGCTGTTCTACTGTTTATATGATGTCATCACTGAAAGTACTGTTTATGAACACATTACCAGATAAAAGCAGGTCGATGTTTGCGTTACATTTCAAACTGATATGTTGCATATTTTTATTAATGTGACTTCTTGAATTGACAGTTGACTGTGCAGTTATCATGTTCACCAACTCGTTACGAGATTGCATCATTTTACTGTATAATGATTAAAAAAAAGTCTGAATACACAGGTAGATGTATACCGTGACCCAGATAGGCCGGGAAGAAGATTTCTATGAGAGGTTCTGGGTAAATCCCAAACCCTCCTTATGGTAATATTCCAAGAAGTGAATAGGTTTTGGAAATAAGGTTCGGAATCTATTTGATATAGTACATTTGTGTCACAATTTCAGGACTTTGCATCTGGAACTAGAATTTATTTACAATAAACATCAGTTCAAAAAATTCAAAGATGCACTTTGGATCAAATATTTCTACAAATTTTGTTATAAATATCCACAGATTGTTAGAAAGTTTGGGTTTAATTATTTTAGAGATTTTAGACTTGCCTGTTTTGCTACTAAATTTTATCTTTTGGCATTATTCTGTTTTAATATTCACCTTTCAGACATTTTAGGCTAGCATGTTTTCGTTAGGTTAAACCACCAGGGGCTCTCAGTAGCAAGCAGCGGCCTACGACAGTTACAAGCCTTCTTAATTGTACTTGATATCTGGTTAAGAAAAATTATATTTTAATTACATTTTCTTTACTTAAAAGCCAATGACTTTCATTCTTTTCTGCAATGTTCTGTAATTTCGCTGTTCATATCCAGAGATTGTCAGAATTTTTGGCTGCAATAAGTTTAAAGATTTTAAACTTGCCTGTTCTGCTACTTAATTTTATCTTTTGGCATCATTCGGTTTTAATAATCACGTTTCAAACATTTTAGGCTTACATGTTTTTTCTTCAGGGTAAATCCCCAGGGGTTCTCAGTAGCAAGCAGCGTCGGACGACAGTTAGAAGTTTGCCTCATTGTACTTAAAATCTGTTAAAGAAAGATTTTGTTTTGATAACATGTTTTTGACTTAACTGCCAATGACTTTCATCCTTTTCTTACATGCCTCAGTACACATGTACTCAATGCCAAGAAAATTACTCAAATTTGACAGTATTTACTCAAATGTCACAAACCTGACCCATTATGTTCAAACATTGAATCAGGGTTGGCAGCGAAATAGACCTTTATTGTTTCTCGACATTCAAAGTGAGGAGTAGGTCTCATCATGGGGTTTGTGTTACATTTCTGGTGCAGGATGTCCGTTGTTGCAGTACTTGTTAGGATTTCCCTCAGTTTGTACAAAGGTGGTCTAGCTGCAACTGTTTATTTTACAATTACTGGGACTGAATATAATGTCAGTTTGTTTCTACTTCAGTGATACACTGGCAGATGGTTTAACTAAGGTAAACTATCCAGCTAGAAGGGGTACATACTGGTTCAGGGGTAAGTCAAAATTGTCCTTATCTGAACTTGTATTATAATAATAACTATATAAATTTAGTAATTATGTTTGGTTTGACAGGTATTCTTGATTCATAATGAAGTTCTGCATATATGAGCAAAACTTCATTTATTTAGCTAATTCGTCATTTGCCATGTTCATATTTATTCATTATTATGTGAGTTGTCTTTGCTGAACATTTAGCTTAGACAAGATCAAGCCCCTGCTAAGAGAGACATGTGCGGATACAAGCTCCGAAACATGTTCTGCGTAGATACCCGCTGAAGACACTTTAATCTATTTAGGCTGATACAGCCTATGTCAAAATTCAACAGAACAACGTGTGCAATATGGACAATAGTACTTCCATATGTATATAGGTTAAAGAGTGACAGGTTAGCTTATGGAGAGTAAAGAGTTTAGACAGTGGAATAGGGTAATGACTACTAGGAAGTGGTTCTAAACAAAAAGACACAAAGACAGCAGTAAAGTCAACTCTAACACAACATGTCATTTCAACTTGTCTGGGGGGTTAAATTGGGTCGGGGAAACAGCATAGTTGCACGGCCACGATTGTTGGCGAAACAGCATAGCACAAGTATTGCTGCATAGTAACGGTTGTTTTTATCTTAACTTTAATCTGCCCGCTCACTTGTGTCTGAAGCAGTTAACATCGATAGTTATATGTCCAAATGCAACACATACCCGGCTAACACATCATGCATGTATGGGGGAGCGCCATTTTGAACATGGTGCAGTGCATTGTGGGACATTCATATAAAATTACATTTGATATGGATATCAAAGTGAATCACGGCCACGGGTTTTCAGCACAGCATATATCATAATTGATGTCCTGAAATATTTGCAAACTATATACTTTTGGTTTCATATATTATCACCCCCTAAGATCGTACAATTGCTATCCTCATTTACAAAATAGTGGGTGCGGAATCAACAATTTTCAAAATGGCAGCCCAATTCGTGTTGGTTAGTCCAGATTGGATATTTTGAAGAGGGAGTATCCAAAATATATGTCTCATAAGGACAAGAAGAAGGTTGATTTGTCGAATAAATGTAATGTACAATATATAATGGGACTTTACCAGTGTGAGCATTACCTAAAAAAATGTAAATACAATTCCATTGAATTTATCAGTTGTGGGCAGCAGTGGGCAAGAATAGGAATATTGTATCAGACACTGAAGTCGCCCCCGGGCTGTGAATTAAGTTGCAGCACTGGGCGGAGGGGCAAGATCGCCTGCTGGATCAAAGAATCTTTAGATGGAGCTTAGGGAAGAAGGTTGCCCAGATAGTGGATACAGGTTCGAAACTACTGGCGAGCGGATTTTTATGTAATTGGTAACTACTTAGGGAGTATATGTTGTTGAAACACTAAGATTGTGGTAGAATGAGTTGCTCACATGACAAATGATTAAAATACAAATATTTTCAAATATCCAAGAAAATTTCAAGTTGAATATTTAGCAATCTAAGGAAACTGATTATAACGTCAAATGTCCTTGGTTTGCATTTTCTCAAAGGGCAGGACTTTTTGTTTGTGTTTCATTCTGTGTACAGTTACCTCAAACATGGACGTTGCACCCACAGTGCGCCAATAAAGCTATTATACCCTGTGGTATCAGATTATAACAATCAAATCTAATAAAAAATTAATTGAGTAACCGCAAACAATTTGTTGAAATAGGTGAAACCAAATCTACTGTGGCAAAAATCGACACTGGTGTACCACAAGGCTCTATATTAGGTCCCCTTTTATTTATCATTTATATCAATGATCTAGCAGCAACATCAACTCTGTTTGCTCCGATAACGTATGCAGATGAAACGACTTTGGTCAACTCGTTGCAAACATTCCAAAGATTTGATATCACACAAAATCCAGCTGTAATCATAGATAATGAATAAAGTAAAATAACTGCACAGATGAAAATCAATAAACTGTCACTAAATGAACAAAATAACATATAAATGATCTTTTACAACCCTCAAAAAGAAATTACAGCCCTGGAAATACAAATAAATGACACCATTATTGAATGTGTTAACAATTTTAATTCCTTGTGTACTGTAATTGATAAACACTTGACCTGTAGCAATCATATAGATAAAATTGCTTCTAAATTGTCAAAAATCGTAGATATCATGAACAAGTTGAAATAATATCTTCCATCATACATTCTCCAAACAACCGACAACTCACTTGTGCTCCCACATCTAAATTACGGTATTTTAACTTGGGGACACAAAAGTACCAGAGTTGCTCAACTCCCAAAAAGATGTGTAAGAATAATAAACAAAAGCAGCTTTCTTGCACAAACTGATCCAACATTTAAACACTTGAAACTTCTGAACGTAAGCGACATTTTAGACCACAAGCAACTGAAGTTTTGCTTTGATTTCATAAATAATCAGTGACCGGAGTACTTTACAAATCTCCAAATCAAACCTGCATCTGAAATTCATAATTATAACACACGAAACCGTAATTACATATGCAGAGAACGAACAAATCTTGTGAACACAAGAAACTGTATTAGACATGAAATTATAGATACCATTTATAACACACCAAATGCTGTTTTGAATAAAGTTTATGCTCATTGCAAAACCGGCTTCAGCTCTTATGCCAAACAATATTTTATAAATCAATATACAGTCATGTGTACCATTACAAATTGTTATGTCTGCAATGCTCAATAATTTTTGCTAATCTAATTTTCAAGAAATGTCCTGACACTTAGAATTATCTAAATATTAAAATGTGTTAGAATACTAAAGTAGAGATGATTTAATCATTCAATTTTAGTTCTATATTACTGTACAAACAGTAGCTTTTTGTGTCAGGTGGCCCTCATGTCAGCAGCTTAAATAGCCTTTATCTCTAGACCACCCCTTCATTTATTAACTTCACATACTAAATTGTTATGCGTGTTTGCTTTTTCTTATTCTTTTATATAATAGATGTTATATGCAGCTACAGATATATGTATCATATTTTGGTCAAATAAAGGAATCTTGAATCTTAGACAGGTGCGTGGAGGAAAGCTGTTGTGTAAGCGATCATAATAGGGGTTTATGTTAGATCTGAATAAGAACAAAATCACCCGCTTTGTACTGTACCAGGCCCGTTATTCAGTGATAGTCAACATAAGATGATATGCGATAGACCCACAGTCAACGTCTGGATATGTAAGGGGGGGGGGGGACACCATTATATATCGAGAGTGGCGGGGGGGGGGGGGTTGGAGCAGCCTACTTATTCAATTTTTTAATTAATTAATTAATTGATTAATTAATTAATTTATTTATTTATTTATTTATTTATTTATTTATTTATTTATTTATTTATTCAATCAGTCAGTCAGTCAGTTAGTTAGTTAGTTAGTTAGTTAGTTAGTTAGTTAGTTAGTTAGTTAGTTAGTTAGTTACTTGTTGATTTGTTTATTTATTTATTAATTTGTTATTTTATTTTGCTCCAGCTTTTTTACATATTACGGCTAAGGAAATACTTATTTCAGTAAAGTTACCAAGGCAATTATCAATTGAAAATAATAGAGTGAAACATGCGGTGGCAGACCGCCCCACTCTCCAAACATGAGAAATATAGCTGAGCCAAGCGACGAAACGCACGAGGGGGGGGGGGGGCGATGTGTTTTGTAGCTTATGCAGGTTCCTCAATATACAGGGAGTAAATTATCTATTTTAAGTTTACATGGGAGTCAACTTTTAATTCAAGCACATCCAACAACAAGTTGTTTCACATAATGTCAGTCTCACAACGATGAACTCCTAGCATACCTTGTGACACTCTAATATCCTCCTAAGAGGATGTTGTCATATGTGTTGCCTGCTGAACACACCACGGTTCCTATGTGCGTAACCTATCCAAGCCTGCAATTCATTGCCAGAAACCCATCTAGTTACTTGTCTGCCAAGCAGACCTGGGGCCTGCTTGGCAGACAAGTAACTAAATATTGGACCGGGCCCAAGTAGGCCACCGCCAAGATTCAAAAATGGCCTAGAGTCAAATAAGCATGCAACTAGTTTAGCAGTAACCCAGCATTTTATTTTATTCAGTAAGAGATCAAGATTTTCAAGAGCCATCGTATTACTGATTTACTCAATATACAAGAGACACTGTAGTTTTGCATGTTAAAGCCTCTACTTTAAGTTAAGATACAAAAACAAATGCCATGGGCGTTTTTTTTTTTTTTTTTTTTTTTTTTTTTGTTTTGTTTTTGGTTTGTTTGTTTTTGTTTCGTTTGACCTCCATTGATTGGCCTGGGGAAAATTTGTGCACCCAGATTTAATAAAGCATATCATGTTCAAATACTACAGAAAATTAAATAAAACATAATGCATACAAATGATAAGATAAATATGATAAAAAGCTAATATTACATGTGACCGCCATGTGCCATATTCAGTCATTCGACTCGAATTACAGTTATAAACCCTTCTGGACAGTAGAACCACAACTTTGTTCATTAAAGCTGAAACACTTTGGTGAGCAAATTGCGACCGTGTGCTCAGAGGTACATGGCTCATTGAAATTTTCTTGTTGGACGAAATGATTATGTGCGTCGGCTTGCGGGAGTGCAGGCTGTCTAAGCCCAACTATTAAGCTTAAAATAGCATAGAATAGAAGAAACAAAGCAAATCTGTGTGTCTTCAAAAGTTGGAAATATGGCGAGATGAAATTTTCAAATGTCCAAATGACCTTGATCTTTGACTTTCAGAGGTCACAGGTATATTACAAAGCTGTGCAGTGTTATGGCTAGATGAAACTTTTGAAAGTCCAAATGACCTTGACCTTTGACCTTTAGCGGTTACATGCTAATTATAAAAATTTGCAATGTTGTAATACCAACAATTTGGGAATAACATGGTCCAAATTGGATGAAAATTGACAGAGTTATGCTTGGATAAAAATTTCAAAGGTCCAAATGATCTTGACCTTTAGGGATTACATGTAAATTACAAAAATATGCAGTGTTGCAATACCTACAATTTGGGTCCAACATGGTCAATATTGGATAAAAATTGACAGAGTTCTGGCTGGATGAAAATTTCAAATGCCCAAATGACCTAAACCTTTGACCTTTAGAGGTCACATATAAATTACAAAAATATGCAGTCTTGCAATTCCTACAATTTGGATATAATATGGTCAAAATTGGATGATGATTGGTATCGTTATAGGTGGATGAAAATTTCAATTTGGTAATAAAGAAGAAAGAAAGAAAGAATTCTAGAAAAAACAGAATGTCTGTTTTTGGGGTCCAACATGGCCAAAATTGGATGAAAATTGACAGAACTATGGCTGGATAAAAATTTCAATTTGGTTGTAAAGAAAGAAAGAAAGAAAGAAAGAAAGAAAGAAAGAAAGAAAGAAAGAAAGAAAGAAAGAAAGAAAGAAAGAAAGAAAGAAAGAAAGAAAGAAAGAAAGAAAGAAAGAAAGAAAGAAAGAAAGAAAGAAAGAACTCTGGGAAAACCCGAATGTCTGTTTTGACAAACAGATATAACAAGAAAAAATATTATGATAACTACGGAAAGATAAAATAGCCTGGGTGTTATCCCATGCCAGATCTACCTCTCGTGGATGCATCACAAAATGTCCCCACCTCACCCGCGGCACCCCTGTCCTACTTTTTGTATCTGTACTAACACATTTGTATTTTTTTTTCAGACAAGTTCTTCATTTGTTTTTATTTGTTTCTTTCTTCTTTACAGATAATGCTATACGTCCATGGTGTAACCTGTCCAAGCCAACAATACGTTTGCAAAAAGACATTTGGTTACTTGCCTGCTTAGCGGGCCCAGGACCCCAGAAATGTTGAACCGTGACCCAATAGGCCACCGCCAAGTTTATAAATGGCCTGGAGTCAGCTAAGCACGCAACTAGTTTACCAGTAACCCACAAATTTTTGCAGTAACCGATCAACATTTTCAAGAATATTCGTATTACTGATAATAACTCAGTATTCAGAAAACACTGAATTTTCATATGTTCAAACATCAAATTTAACTTGAGATACGAAAGATAAATGCTATAGGCCATAATAGGGGTACTTTGTTTCGTTTGTTTGTTTCTTTTTATTTCGTTCTTCTTCCATTATATTAAATACCATTAAAAACCCGTCTGAACACCAGGGCCACAAGTTTCATTATAGCTAAAAATGCTATAGAGAGTAAAATTGCAACGTGTACTCAGAAAAAACATGACGCAATGAAATTTTCTTAGATGATGACGTGTTTTAGTGGTTCCAACACTCGAATAATAATAATAATAATAATAATAATAATAATAATAATAATAATAATAATAATAATAATAATAATAATAATAATAATAATAATAATAATAATAATAATAATAATAATAATGATAATAATAATAATGAAACAAAGAAAAAACAATATAACAGCGCAACAGAAACGGGTTATGAAAGTCTCGAGCATACAAACTTGACTGAAGCACGGAGGGATACAATCGTCATAGTGTAGATTTTACCCCATGCGAGAGCGACCTCTTGTGGCTGCATTACAAAATGTGCCCTGGCACTCCTGTTCGACCGTACGGCAGTGATGTTTTTAGAGGAATTCTTCATTTTTACTTTTTTTTTCTTTCTTCTTTGTAGCTTAT
This sequence comes from Hermodice carunculata, assembly GCA_964020975.1. Classification (NCBI taxonomy): domain Eukaryota; kingdom Metazoa; phylum Annelida; class Polychaeta; order Eunicida; family Amphinomidae; genus Hermodice; species Hermodice carunculata. The sequence continues at coordinate 2,034,556 of OZ026620.1, forward strand.
GTGTCCGGGAGGGGTGTTCTCTGGGACTCCACAACACCAAGAAATACTACACGCAGCACAAAGATTGATATAACCGTGAAATTGTGCGCCTGGTTTGGAATAGTCATCAATTATAGGTTCAAACTTAATTTGAAATTATGGGCATTTAAAACTTTTTATCTTCCACATCTCAAAAGCTATAATACTAATACCTAGATGGCCATTTCAAATTAACTTCATTGCAAAAGGTGCACCAAATGAACCACAAAAGTTGTAGAATTAATTTTTTGTAATTTCGGGGCACAACATGTTTAATATCTTGAAACTCTTTCGGCAGAGGTGCAATTTCAATTCATATGGGTACATTGTATATGATTTAAGGGCACCAAATGAACCACCACCAGCTGTTTAGTTGTAGAATTAATTTCAATTTGTTCTAATTAGTTGAATACTTTCAAAGTTATTCCAGGTACAGGTAAGTTCAATTCAGAAAATTTTCTTGTAACAGCATCCAATAAACCACGGGCGATAGTTGTAGAATTTCAATTTATGTTAATAAGGGACACTTGAGCGATTTAAAAGTTGAATATGTTTAAAATTATATATTACGAACAGACGTGCCAATTTAATTTCAATTCATTGATTTTTGCGCTGTAGGTGCATCAAATGAAACAAAGGTTGTAGAATTTTAATTTACGCCGATTAGGGACCTTGGGAGACTAGATCAATTCAAACGTGAGTATCTTAAAAAAATTAATCATAGCCAGAGAGGCCTTTCCAAGGCACATCCAATAGCAGTGACGGAAACGTTGTAGGAGTTCAATTCGTGCTAATTCGTTTAAAATATTTGATATATTCAAACTAATTACAGATGACAATTTGACATGTAAATCAATTTTCTTTATTTCAGGTCGGGTTATGTGCATGAATTCAACATTTTGTAGAGCACTGTTGTGATCCTCACTGTTTTGATGCCTTGTGGCATACAGTCTTAAAGACAGGTAATGTCTTGTGGCAGATGGTCTTAAAGCCAGCCGATGTCTTGTGGCAGATGGTCTAAAATCCAGCTGATGTCTGGTGCCAGACGGTCTTAAAGTCAGATATTGTCTTGTGGTAGACGGTCTTCAAGCCAGCTGATATCTTATGGCAGATGGTCTTAAAGCCAGCTGTTGTCTTGTGGCAGATGGTCTTAAAGCTAGATGATGTCCTGTGTGCAGACGGTCTTAAAGCCAGCTGATATCTTGTGCTGACGGTCTTTAAGCCAGTTGATGTCTTGTGGCAGACGGTCTTTGGAGCAAGCATTGTTGTACTTTCAGATCCATGAAAGATAGGGCATTTTTTTTCTCCCGTTTCCTTTCTTCCCATCTTTCAGTTTTTCTGTATTGTGTATTTGGAACTCAGCAGACTGTTCAGTGAGTTGAACTTTCATCATCCCTTTTCAGCTAGAGTCCCTCCGTCGTTTGTCCTTCAATCGTCATTGTTTTATACTAAGTTTGTTCAAATGGTAGCACATCAGGAAAGTGTATTAATATATTGTTTGTTTAAAAATCTTCATTTTTTTTTTCTTTTAAATGGCTGCCTAATAGCTTGAGAACACTTCTTGACACCCATATACTCTGATTGCTCAGCAGGTCACACTCCAATATTTGTCCATCCATTTTGACGATTTTTTTATGTTTTTGTAATTTTCGATTTCCTTTATCAAATTCCTTGCAGGGTTGTTTTTTTTTCCCAAGTTTAGTGTGAATGTAGCTTGACTTGGTCTCCCAACAAATTTGTTCCCCAGGTAATACGTTACTTCCTGATTTTTACTTAAGTTTCAAAATCAGCTAATGATCAGCAAACAGCACATGACCATGAGGATAACTTTTACATGCGCGTTCGTGTTTTGCAAATAGTGTAGCTTCTAAATCCATTTTAGTTGGAAGGTACCTAGAATGAATCTCTAGCAGGTGTATTTAACAGATCCCGCGCCACTTATATATATATATGTATATATATATATATATATATATATATATATATATATATATATATATATATATATATATATATATATATATATATATATATATACATATATATATACATATATATATATACATACACATACACATATACATATATAAATATATATATACATATACATATATATATATATATATATGTATATATATATATATATATATATATATATATATATATATATATATATACATATATATATGTATGTATGTGTGTGTGTGTGTGTACATATATATATATATTGTTCTAGTTCCGCTCGTTCCGAACATGATATATATATAAAGGGGGGTGGCATTTAAAATCTTGGCTACTCTGAAGCCAAGCAGCCAATTGGTTCTAAAATACAGAAGTACACCTCTGGGGACTGTTAAACCTGAATTTCTTCGACAGTTATTTTTTTCTGTTATCGTAAATTTGCGCGTGTTTTTGTAGTTTTAATTTCATTTTCAAGACTACTGGCTAGATTCTGTTTAAACACTATGGTAATGTACGTCAGGTTAGCCATTGCCATGAGCTTTACTAGACGGAACTGATGCCATTTCCTGTTTTTTCAATGAATTTCAAATTTGCGTCGTGTTCAAGAAGTTGCTAGATTACACCAGCTATACATAACATCGGTAAAGCAATGCGTCGGGTATGGAACGCATTAATATTTTCCCATGGACATACATAATATCCTTTGGCTCAGATTTCAATAATTAGAGATCGCACAGATATTTTCCTTTGCTTACTTGGATAAATGCCGTCTTATATTTACATAATATGTGGAAAATACTAGGAATCCAGTGCCCTCGCCCCTTGGCCTCCCCTACCCCTCCCCCTTTTCCGTTTTGCATTTATGGTGAGGTTCCAAGTCACCCAAGTATGTTTCCAGCTGCGTGCATCTGCATGTACGGGAGACATTTTAGGTCAACTTACTTGTCAGTCAACTGAGCTTATGTGATGGGTCTTGATCCGTCATCGTTCGGCCCTCCGTCCGTCGGCGTCAAATAGTTTCGACCTCTCGAGAACTGTCAGTCAGACCGAGGAGGGTAGAGAAAGCTCTACCCTCCTTGGTCAGATCCACTTAAAACTTGATGGGGATCTACCTTGGGGAGCTCTATACTAAGTTTGTTCAAATGGTCACCCTGCAGTGATTTTTTGTTTTTTTTGTTTTTTTTTTGGTTTTTTTTTGTTGTTGTTTTATTTTTTGAGAAAATCTTCAAAAATCTTCTCCGACACTACCAGGCCAATTGCTTCGAAATTGCATAGAGACACATCTTGGGACCCTTGGACGTTAATTTGTTCAACAGGTAGCGCTGTTATCTTTTTTTTCTATTTTTTTTAACTTTCGTGTGTTTTTGCAAGTTTTGACCTCTTCCAAAGTGTCACTCAAATAGTCCTGAATCTTGGTGGAAATATAACGTGTAGAAGGGTCAAACAAAGATGTTCAATGCACAGTCATACTCAGGGTCCCTAATTTTCCACGATTTGTTTAATTTTGGATTCTTGTCGTGGGTTTTAACCCAGTTTGTCCAAATAGTCATGCTCCAGTGACTTTCATATCTTTAATGATCCTTGGGGCTTCAATTTTCAGTAAAATTTTTAAAAATATCTCCAAAATCGCCAGGCTTATTGCTTTGAAATTGCGTAGGGACACTTC
>OZ026620.1:2040701-2062201 GCA_964020975.1 Hermodice carunculata
AGAGAGAGAGAGAATTATAATATTTTATAACGCACATTGTAATCGTTATTCAGTGGTGCATCTATACACTCTTTGGCTGCCCACCACACCAGAAAAATATACATATATTTAAATTTGTCAACAAAAAGACTTGCTTCCTGTGCAGACTAAGTCCCATGCGTTTTTTTTCACTCCACTTGATGTGGAAAATATCCGGAACTTAGTCCATGTAGTCTGTTCAGATGATGGTAACACAGGTAAATGTTACTCTCTTGTTAAAAACAGGTTGCTTGCATCATTGAATCTGTTATGAAGCGAACAAAATAAGGTGACCCTCGTTTCAGTCGTCCTTGGAAGATAAAATTTTGCAAGTATCTATTTGTCTGTTGCACCTACCTGTATATCTGTTTATAATTAAACCCTTCGCAAGCAAGAAAACATAAAGAACAATTATAAAAAAAATTCAACAACAAAAAAAAAAAATAAAATAAAAGTTACGATATTTGTTAATGTTGTGTGAAACAGTACGTGCTGCAAACTTTCATTAAAAAAAAGATGAATATGAAACTTTCGTAGTATTGTATAAATGATTGTACTAGAAAAGGTACATTAAACATACAGCCTTTTACAGGTAGATAAATCTCTCCCCCCCCCCCAAAAAAAAAGGGGGAGGGAGGAAGTAAAAAACCTCGATGTAACCGTTTTTGTGCACAGACATGTCGTTCTCTGAATAGTTTGTCGGTAAACTTTTTTGGCTCTTAAAATTCCTGTTTATAGTTAGTTCCATTTCAAGCAGAACATTGTACTTAATAATTTACTGGCACAGGTACGCAGAGTTAGTCATTTGTCCTGGCCCTGCTAAAAAAGAGCGTAATAAAAGTATATCTGGTTTGAATGCCATTGGGTCTGCTAAGTCAGTTTACATTTAATTACAATTTCAAAAATTTCAAGAATGGGTTTTTAGCTGATGGATCTTGCAGTCTTGTATTTTTTGTAACTAAATATTTTCTTCTGAAAGACAGTCTCACACACGTCAAATGTAGATATATTACAACAGGAACAATATTTTGTGACACATGCACTGTGCAAGCTCAGTCTCTCAGTGCTCAGTCATTTGATCCCGATTGTGCTACAGTTGGTGTACACGATGCTTTAATTGTCAAATGTAGGACTTTTGTTCTTTAGAGGAGAACCAGCCTCGAAACAGCATAACTCGGGGAAAGAAAGGACATTCCTTCTATAGATACTCCAGAGCTACCGAATATTAATTCCAAAAGTATACACAACAGAAATAGAACTCGCTCAATCACATTGACGTCATCCGACTACCTATAACCACATGGGCCGATTTGAACCAATCACAAATCTACACATTAACTCCGCGTGGTATGCGCACTGGCTGCTAGGTTCAGTCCACGTTGCCATAATTTCACAGTTCAAAGGGGATAAAGCATTACTCATTTAGAGTCTTAAAAATTGCATCATTTTGTCCGCAAGTAGGATACATTTTCATAACAGTTGTCCATATTTGCCTTATTCACATCATAGACGGCCTTGTTCCACAAAGTTAGGGCAATATTTGCCGTTTTCCCTTTCAGAGTGAATCCCGAACGAGGTTGAAGCTATCACCCCTACGGAACAGATACTTACGTCCTTTTCGCAGGCCTTCCTCTGCGATCCAGCACTTCTTCAGGACTACGATCTCTGAGAAGTCGGAAGAAAATCAAGCTGGAAATTACATATTTCTGGCTTGTATTTTCGAACCAGGTGAACAACTGGTATTAAGTGGGGAGTGGTGGTTGTAAGGGTCCATATTTAGAGAACTGAATGCATTGTAGGTGACAGTGTAGGAAAAATACCGTGCAATCATGGAGGATGCACATACAAAAGGCATCGATGAAATAGTGAACCACTTCAAAACTGATTTAGCTACTGGACTAACAGATGACCAGGTTCGAAGATATCAGGAAAAATACGGTCCAAACGGTAAGTGGATATTCTTATGTAGCACCGTAAACTGAGTTTCAATCGCTTTGCACAAAAATGTTCAGTAAACGTTTGCATTCCATATTGCAAGCGGCCTGTCAAATACACTGGGCTAACGTTACTTGGTCCAGCTCCGATCGGTGCCCCGTGTACAGATTATGTTACGAGCCGTTACTACGGAAACTTGCCCTAGGAATAGAGTATATGTAACTTTAAAACATATAATTATCAGAGGTGTATATGGCAGTTAAATCATTGTATTCTCACAAATATAACACCAGTTTTTCTCCTCTTTTTCAGAACTACCCGCTGAAGAAGGTATGTACGCACCCACGTTGACAGATGGAGTCCTGTGTGTCAGTCGATTTGCACCTTTCTCACTTTGCACATGAGCACAGCGCTGAACTGGGCCAATGCCATTTATGGATATTTTCTCTTCTTTTAGGTAAATCATTATGGGAACTGGTCCTAGAACAATTCGACGATTTACTAGTGAAGATTCTATTATTAGCAGCTATCATTTCATTTGTAAGTATATTTTTATACCTCTCAGAATTACGTTTTATTGTGAACTTGGATTGGGAACTCCCACCTCCAAGTGCAGTTGTGAATGGAGTATACATGTGATGCAATAATACGTATATGTAGCCCATGGTATTCAGATCCGTAGCCTGCAATGTGTAAAAATCTACACTTTGGGAGACTACAACCCTAATCCCAAGTAGTACATGTATAGGTGTTACCTACTTGAACCAGGCACATGTCATGTCACAGACTGGGGGCCAAATTAGTAGTACTGCCAAGCATCAGCTTAAGTCATGACCTTCTGGTTTCTGCACTCTGTATCCACGTGCTACTGTTATTTTATGGGCATATAATAAACATTGCAAAAACTAATGACATGTTACGGTGAAATAAAATTCTGTAATAAAAGATGTACAAGTGGGTTGTAAACTTCCAGGAAATTTTCAAATAATGGCTTGATGAATTATACAGCTAAGCATCACCCAGTTAATATTTTAAGTCAAGTTCTGGTACTTACATTCTGTTTAAAATAAATGACTGTGTCCATGTGCTCACAGCAGTGGTTGCATACAGCAGGTACCACTGTATAGTCAAGTAGGTCCATTTTATAAATACATTATTCCACATTTTTATCAAATTCAATTTTAATTTTACATGTTTTGGACACCGGTGTGCATTTTTGAAGTTTTCTGCAACCCATTCAGTCCACTTATAGTGTGTAAATGAACAAATATATATCCAGTAAAATCTTGGATAAAACACATTTGTTCAGAATACACATGATGACTGCTTAGTAAACAAACTCCAAGACGACAGACATTTTGCCACGTAAGAAATGATGAAATAAGTCACAAGCCTATTGATCATGTTGTTTGGAGAAACACTGTCACCATTTGTATAGTTTGGAAACAATTTGGCCAATCAGGATGTGGTTGGTCAAGATTAAATTGCATATTGCAGCAAAACTATTCACCCATTGGATGATATTTTGAGAACAGTCATGGGCAAAATTGTCGTTACTTAATACATGTAGTCATAAAAAGTAAATTGCTAAATGAAAGAAAAGACATTCAATGAAGCAATGGATGCATTTAAGTTATGAACATTTAAATTGTCATCGTGTCCATATGCACATAGGCTGTGTTCCTTTTTGTGATAAACACAAAAATTAAGAAATTTGAGAATATAAAAATGTGGAATATGTTAGATCAATTTACAGCTCATGAAAATACTAGAAATGATGCAATAGTGAGTAACACAGGTTGTATCAGACCCATATATGTGATATATATTCTCACATGCAGCATTTACAACAATGGAGGCCATGGGTAGTTCACTCAGTGGGCGGTTGAACTACAGCTTGCCTGTTTGGTTGGTGTTGTACCTAGTCATCATCCAAAGATATCACAGGCATTTAACTCTTTCAGTGTCAATCACATCTATAGTCGATCTGCTAAAGTAAAACCAGTCTGAATTATCATCAGGATCTCAGATTCATACTCTCGTGAAAAGGCCTTTCATTTAAGTACCAGCGTGCTTAGAGTTCCTGAGAAAATACCCAAACAGCTTTTCTTGGCATGCATTGGCACATTGCACCCAATGCATGTCAAGAAGAGCTGTTGACTCAGTCCAAATTTTGGCACTGGCTTCGTGAGTGGCAAGTCTGGTGGGGCACTGCGTATAACATTGTACGTTGCCCTTGGTTGTGAAGGGCCAGTACTGGCCGCAGCTCTCTCTCTCCTTCCAACTGCATTTTGCATGTCATGAACTTGAGTAACTTATAATATTTTTTATAAAAAAGTGCATAACAGTCATGTTTATTGCAGATAAGGAAAACTGATTTGTGACAGCCATTAACTCATGAACGGCAGGGACCATAAGATAGTTCATCATTTGGTGAATACACAAGACTTCCTTTTCAAATGTGACCTTGATGGTTAAAGTTGGTTGAGTGTTAGTGGTAATGATGATGCCCCCAAGAATCAAGTTCTGAGTTCATGTCAACATGGTACATAAGACACCAGTGCTTGACCTGTAAAAGTAACCACGTACATGCAGTCCAATGGAGGTAACACTCAGCAACTCTCCAGCTGTCAGAAAGAAGTGTGTATTGAGTTGCCACATCTTAACCCGTAAAGTGCTCATCACTGCTATAGTTGTTTTCTCATTACCGCTAAACACACGTATATAATGGTTACATTCAAATTCCTCATGAAGATACCTTTATTCAAATACCAGCAAGCCTTGTCTGAAGCAAAAAGTAGTCTTAGTCAACAACTTTCCTTGGTACACTTTACATGTATTGCGCGCAGTGTCCTGAGAAAAGCTGTTGACTGAATCTTAAATCAGCACTTTAAGGGTTAAACTGTTGATCAATTTCAGTGTGGCCATGCCCATTCACTTCGGCAGATTGGTGACTGGTGTAGTGTTGTTGTTTCAGATTTGTGTGCATTTAGATACATCTGAAAAAAAAGGTGTCCATACATATGAGTAATTGTAAGTGATCACATCTTTCTCCATTTTTATTAAATATGTGGAAAAGCTGAATAGATAATTTCAGTCTTGATGGATGTTGTCCATGATTACCATTCTAATGTTTAGTGCCAACAAAAAGACAGTCCGTTTGACACCAGGGTACTCATGGTTGCTTGTGGCAAGAAAGAGTTGAAAGACAAATCTAATAGAAAGATGTTGCATACTGTTGTTAATTTTGTATTGAGGGGCATAAACAAACCCAGAGACAAATCCTAAATGTGTGCATACTTAGAGGTTTTCCTATGGCCAATTCAGTAACCCTGTTTGTATGGATCTGCTGAGAGCCTGTATCTTGCTGAGACCTGAAAGGTTGGGGAGGCAGGTTCAAGGGGGATCCAGACAGGTATGGATACTGTACTGGGCATACGATGATCTTTGTATCGTAAATACCACTATTTAGAATGTGGTTCAACAAAAAAGAGGAAAAGGAAAATAAATACAATTGAAAAAATCTGATTTCTGGGATCTGAGCACAGTTGTATCAAAGTGATTTTCACAGTACCAGTCAAAAATTTTGGAGGGTTAAAATTGGCAATGAAGCATATTCAACTCAATTTATATAATCAGTCTTTAATGCACTCAGAGTACAATAGAGACCACATGCATTTGAAGACCACTTTTATCACGTACCTGTTTCTTTTTACCTGTAATTTTACCTTCATTGAGTGAGTACCTGGTTTGTTTGACCACCTTCGGGTCTGTCATGGACTGATCTCTCACTACTTAGCCAGTTAAAGGGGCTTACTGTCAGCAGTCACATGTTTTATTTCCATGCCTGTCATGCCCTTGCTGCCACTGTGGCAACAGCGAGTATGACTTCCCAGCAATGCAGGAACCAGTTTAAGTACATTATTCTTTATTTGTTCCTTGGCAGCTGTTTTATGATAAAATTTGAGTATATGTACATGCAGTTTTTGCTTTTAGTTTGAGCTGTTCTTACAGGGACATTAATGTATGGCTTGTTTTGTCAGGGAATGAGAAAAGTTTGAGTTGGTAACACATTGAGCACATAAAATATGCTCTAAGACTGCCCAGTCTGGGGACATATGCAAAGAACTTGGATGAGTTTTGAACATGTTTATCATGTGTTAAAAGTACATGTACATGAGGACCCATACAATTGAAAATATTTTTTCCTAGAACATTTTTAAGACTTCGCATCCTTCGAGATAATGTTCGATTTAAATTGAAAGAACAATGTTAAGACATCTATAGATAGGTGCAGGTGAAAGAGTGCACGGAAATTAGCTTGATCTGTTTCTAGTTAGTGTCATTATAGTGTGGAGGAAGTTTGGCTTTAACCCTTAAAGTGCTTATCACTACTATGGTCGTTTCCTCATTACCATTAAACATATTGAATGGTTAAAAGATTCAAATTCCTCATTAAGATGCCTTTCATTCAAATACCAGCAAACCTAGTCAAAAGTAGTCTTAGTCAACAGCACTCCTCGGGCACTTAGCGTGCAATGCAAGCCAAGGAAAGCTGTTGACTCAATCCAAAATCAGCACTTTAAGGGTTAACATCAATATTTTCATTCTGTGAATATGAGCTTGTTGTGTTTATAAATATAGAAGTCAAGGTTGTATACATGCATGTGTAAAAGTGGAATAGTATGACTCAGTCAAAATAGTAGGAAGAAATGTCACAAAAACACACATATTGTCCCAGAACCACGTGCTTGGCACTGTGCCATATGTTTGCAGGAGTGAGACTGACTGTCACAGCAGTTTGCTCTTCCGGTTACTTAGATGAATGGATGGAACATCTGACCCATCCCCAGTGTACATATTATTAACCTTTACCTGGTTGGAATCAGAATCAATGGCTTTCCTTATCATGAGTATGTTGCAAAGTGCCTCATATGTGTCAAGAAAGGTTGTTGATGGAGGTCTCCTGTATATGTATATTGCATGCAGAATTCAAGGAGGAGCATCAAAGCTGACATCTTGTAAAAATCAGGTACTTTTAGGTGGTTTGAAAGGAAAAGGGTTAAAATAATTGTGTTTGTGCCTGAGTGAGCAAGTATAAAGTAAGACTCTTGATGTTCAGCACATAGTTTTTGTCATAGTTTTGATGAAATCGGACCTTTAAAATTTGTCTTTTTTTTCTGTGTATTGGTGCATATGCCAACTTTCATGTTAAGTCTTGTTATTATAAACAAGTACTTGTGATAAAATATATATTTGCCATTATTTCAAGTTCATAAATTCTTAAAATCAAGTGGGTTGTCTTTACCAAATACAATGTTTAAAGGCAAGTAGCTGTTATCTCAATGGAGTTTGTTTGGAATTGTCAGGCAGTGAAATATGCTTGATGGTTTTTCACTGGTTACCCATTTATAACATCATTTGGCTGTTGAAGCCTTGCCTTTTCTTCTCTTTTAATTGAACATAATATTGAATAATTAAGGTAGGTTTAGACATAGACTATGACTGATTGGCTATGGAGCATAGACAGATTGGATTGTGTTCTTTTTGGGTTCAGAAGTACATGGAAGATGCCGTACTGTTGCTCCTGTTTGTATACTGTAAATTGCTTTATTTTCACGTGTATAAATTTTCACGGTTTGTGTATCTTTGATATTTCACTTTAGTTCTAATTTCACCGTCTTGGACATAGTTCCCATTTAAACAATGTTAAAATACCATTTTACTGTGTTTTTATTTTCACGGTTTTGCATCATCAGCGAAATAAGCGAAAATAAGAATACAGAGAAATTAAAGCAATTTACAGTAATTTGTTTTGATTTGAAGAAAGGAGCATGAAGTTTACAGCAACATAACCATTGTACACTTGTTAAATATTTGTGGTGGAGGAAGTGTTTGTGTTGTATACATGTGAGCCTTAGTCTGTGATACTGAAAGAGGAATGCTCATGCTAGCATCATGCTAGCACACTCAGGCTTTGATTGTACAGTATTTGATAACACGCCCAATTTACACCTGATAAAAAAAGTTTGTGCAGACACAGTTAACTCAATCAATGTTTAGGATTTTTTTGTTTGGTACACACTGGAAGCCCCACTGTGAAGCAATACATGTGTGTTCATTCACTGTGCACAGAATAATAGGTGAATTCAGTACATATGGCAGCCAGTTCCATATACAGTGAAACCTGTCCTCAAATACCCTCCCTCCTCCCAGGGATGACATATTTGTAGTTTCCGAAAAAAAAGTTGTATCTTGAAAAAAATGGTGGTTAGACGTGTGGTTTCTCCTGGAATGAATGTCTGAAGACTGGGGCAGGGTCAGTCAGTTTGGTCATTTAAAATGTCCTGTATTAAGGGTAAGCGTGGGGCGGCGCAATTCTAAAACCTGGGTAGTATCCATTTCCTATTGTTCCATGATTAGGTAGCCACTTGACTGTTGTTAGGATTGTGTTCCTGTAGGGACAGCTCTGGCCATTTGCCAACTAGCCAAATGCTAATGTTTCTTAAATTTAATGATTAAAAAAAGAGTGCAAATGGGTAAAATGTGTTTAAAAATGAATTATTAAGGGGCCATGACAGAATCTTTGTTCATGCAGGCAATTCCAATTTTGGCAAGACTTTTGAAGTCTAGATTTGGCTGCTTTGCTTCACTGTCATAGGCCTGTGTCCCATTTCGTGAGTGAAGGTTGCCCTTCATATCAGGCTGTCGTGTGTGACAGAAGGGTTGTGTTCGTACTTTTGTGTAACCTGTGTGAGGATTCTGTGATGCATTTGTTAGATCAAGCTGGAGGTGTTCTATTTTAAGACCATATACAGGAAGACAGGTGTGCCTCATAATATATGAATTAAAGATCTCGATGGAAAATGAGTCATCATATTTTTTGTACTATTCCTTGTCATTCATAAATTGTTATTGATTGTGTTGTTCAGTCAGAATCTATACCGTCCTCTGACCTCAAAACTGCACATGTGGCCATATGTGGAATGGCCTGAAGTGAATGTAGCAATTTTAGATATTAAATGATATTTTCAAACGATATGTTTTGCACAACTGTGAAAACAATTGAGCACACATTTGCAATGGGTTCACTGTGCGTAGATTATGTTTTTCATGTGACTGAAATCGTCTTTTTGTTTTGATTGGAAAAATGCACATTAAGCTGTTAATTCCATACATACCAGAATCTTGATTGTACATTATTAATATAGTAAAACATCTACATGGATTGGCTTTCAAGCCCCTCACACACAAGTGTGTCATAGTCTAAGTGGGGTTTAGAACAAATTTGCAGTACAAAAATTGTGCACAAGATAAATTATAATCTAAAGCTGACAGCAGTTTTCAGAGTCTGACTCAACCAGCTTGATGTGTTTAGGTCTGAATGATATGTCTGACATGTCATTATAGTTTAATGGGAAAAGCAAATATACCATGGCCTCTGTTTTCAAAGAGCATTCAGCATCCGCTGGTGGAATCTTGATCGTCTGTTCTGGAAGACTGCTTTTCGATAAGGTTTGCCTTGGAGACTGATACCATCATACTGTGCCAGTCCCTATCTTTTTATTCTGTATTCTAGTGAAGCACATTTTGTAACACGTCAGCATATATTTAGTTGAAGTTTACTACTGTAGCACATTATAAAATACTTTATCTGAGATTAGCTGTATCAGTGGGCTGTTGTTTTTCTGTGTTGTCTGGCAGTTGTCGTCCCCCCACACAGATACAGTGAACCCTGGGTAAAGTTTGGGGAGGTTTGCAGCACCAGGGGATGTATGTGGGCGTACATTTAAGATAGTGATTTTTTTTCCATTTGTTTTAGTGTCTATGGAAAACCTGACAAATGGCAAAGCTGGATAAAAAGACAGTACTGTAAATTGCTTTAATTTCGCTGTACTCTTGTTTTCACAAATTTCGCTGATGGCACAAAACTGTGAAAATAGTATTTTAACATTGTTTGAATAGAAATTATGTCCAAAACACTGAGATTAAAATGACCGTGAAGTGTCAAAAGTACAAAAACCGTGAATTTATACACACTAAAATAAAGCAATTGACAGTAACTGCAGGTACATACGGGCCGCCCATTGTTGGATATGGTAAAAATACTGGTGCACAGTGTCAAATATTAATAGAGACTTTGATACAGAAGGGGTAAGTAATATGGAGTCCTCACAGTACAGTATATTAGCATTGGGTGACTTATTGCTGCATCTATGGCGTATTACACATTTGTTGTCCAACTTTGTTACTCTACGCAAGTAGAGTTACAGGTGGTCGGACAGTTTCCATGGAAACATGTAGATGTAGAGTGAGCAAGACAGTTGACGCAAGTTCCAAGTAATACCACATGAAAAGTTGCAGTAGTAGTTTGACACTGTACCTAACTCATGTTATTGCACACATGTGCAGCCTTTGCAACATGAAAACACAATTCATATTTTACTGGCAGCACATTTTGACCAGCTTTTACATTCACCATAAACTAGGGTGTAGTGTGAACACGATGTCAAACCGTTGGCCTATCCTCCCCTCTGGCCATCCATTTTTAGGGTGCATGATTGACGGGTCCAAAAGTGCTTCATGGTCCAGCATGGTAGAAATGGGAACCCAGTTATGATTACAGTCTGGTATGTGGACACCCCAGTGATAGATCACTGGTGTATCTTTCTGGGACTGCAGACAGGTGAGTCAGTCCCTGATACCAGATTAGCAACATGGGTATAGTTCAGGGAGAGTTGAGGGGGGTAGAAGGGGTAATCCTCCATGGGTATGGTTCAGGTATAGTTGAGGGGGGTAGAAGGGGTAATCCTCCATGGGTATGGTTCAGGTAGAGTTGAGAGGGGTAGAAAGGGGTAATCCTCCATGCAGGTCCCTAATTCAGTAGAAACATTTTCAATGAAAATGGTTTTTTTCATAGTTTATTCCTGCACCACAACACATTCAGTAAGTACATGTACGCTCTTTCAAACTCAACGGTTAATATCTAATTCTCAGAAACTAAAAATTTTCATCACAATCAAGATGAGTGACCCCACCCACCCCCTTCCAAAGCATGCTTTTGTTGGCAAGGTAGCATGGATCAGCTGGTATGCCATCTACCAGGTTTCTAATTCTGTCGTTTTCAGCGAGGGTCATCACTTACAGCCTCACCAGCCAGCCATCTTGTGCAGGCCTGTTGGTACTTTCCCTTGTCAGCATTTCTTGGCATTGCCGGTACACATGAGGTACCGTAGACCTTCGCTGAGTTGCGAGCCAAACCTGCTCTTACAGATCTCTATGTTGTGTGTGTCTTGGCTGTTGCGGAGCTGAACTCCCAATGGAGTTGTCAACGTGCAGTATATTGTTAACTGTTTGTTCAAAATCACCCATCTAAAAGTTGTCTTGTGTGACAGTTGGCCCTTAATTACATGCAACTCTTTCATTACCAAATTTTGGACTGAGTCAACTGCTTTTCTCTCTGGAACTATAGGCATACTGGCACTTGAATGAAAGGTCTTTTTATGAGGAATGAGATTCCAGGATCCTAATATTAGTTCAGACTAGTTTGGGCTTTAGTAGCTCAACTTTAGTCGTAATTGGCACTGAAGGAGTTAAATGTTTTAAGTGCTTCCATTTGGGAAAAAAAACTATGGATGTTATAACTTGGGCTTGGAATATGTTCTCAACTGTTTTACAAATCTATCCAACACAGTGTGTGGAAAATGATGACCAAATCACTTTTGATCATGAGGTACTTCAAGATAGTAAAGGGTTGCACCTTTGGGGGTTAATAATACAGTGTACTCAGAGTTGTAACCGAAGTCCCCCACTCACCCCCTTATCAGGTGGGGTTGCAGGGAGGTTTATGTAAATAAATCCTGATTTGAGTGAAAAAAAAAAAGTTTCATATGTCATGTCCTGTTGCCAGATTATGCTGTTGCATGCCAATCAGCTGATGGGATCAGTGGTAGGGTGTTTTGATGTCTCTTCATTCATTTCCTTTGGAAGTTTTACATATAAACACATAAGTAGATTATCAGTTGCTGAAGTGGTTCTTTAGATGTATCTCACATCAAGGACCCATTGATAGAGCTGAAAACTGACAGGTCGATTCAATCTGTCTGTCTACATTACATAACAAGCAGTTAACTGTTTCACTGCCAACTGTGACTAAAGTCCAACTACCTAAAATGAACTGTGGTGACCTGTAATAAGGGTGCAAGATTCATGTTCCTTGTAAAAAGACCTTTCATTCAAGTACCAGCATGCCTGTAGTAACATAGAATAGGAAAAGTCTAGGTCAACAGCTTTCCTCAGCAAACTTTGGGCACAATGCACCTTTAGCTCTCCAAGAAAAACTGTTGACTCAGTCCAAAAATATGGCACTACTAAGGTTAAACGGAGCTTTACTGGCCGCCCTGCATGATGACCAAATGGTGGTCTTTCAAAACAGGTGGCCTTTGAGAGGAGGTGTGAAAAAGATGGAAAGTACTAAGCAAAGTATCTTGAATAGGTATGCCTTAAAGACAGGTGGTCTCAGAAGACAGGGACAACTGTACATTGAAGAACTGTGAGAATAGGAACAAAGACTAGCATGAACAGGACGCTAAAAAAAAAGAAGAGAAGATAATTTTTAATGAAGTACTTGAAGCATTTGAAACAAAAAAACCCAGGCAATTTATGTTTTAATTTAGTTCAGAACAGGATCACATCAGATTCCTAGAACACATTCAGAGCAAAGAGTGTCACTGTCAAAAGCATGTAGGGGAAAAGGAAATAATAGGGAACCGGGGGTTGCTTCAGAGGCCCTGGGTGAAAGGGTACTAAGCCATCCACCTAAATATTCTGTGGGTACTTTTAGCTTACCCTTAGAAAATTTGAAATTAAGTTATATTGTAACCTGACACATACATGGGTATACCCCAAAATATCCACGAAAGACACAATTATCGTACATTCATCAACAGAATATACATCACTTGAACACATTTATAAATGTATCCTTAACACTTCTTCTGGCAGAAACCCTTGGGATCTTTTGTAATATATACATGTCCAATGCAATATATTTTAATTTTTTGTGAGTAATTCCATGAAATTGTTCCCTTAAATTTAGAAAACAGAAATAAAAATTGACACAGTACTTGGAAGTATGACAGTGATTCTTAGCTATAATTTTATTTCATAACATTAAAATCATGGGAAGTTCCGAAATAATACAAATTTGGCGTGTGATTAAAGACCCAGGTCTTTCTCTCCATGTTGTACTATCATATTTACTTGAAAACTGAATCAGATACAAGATTATGATACTTAGACAATGAAATGAAGTATTGTAATTATGTGCAATATGGGTAAATCAGTTACTCACATGTCCAAGGTATGTCAGCAGGCAAACTTTTGTGATCATGCTATAACCTCTCCTTGTTTCCAAGTGAGTGCTTGTGAGCATTTCTCTATTCTGAACTCAGCCCTAATCTTGAAAGTGGTATCTAGCTGTTGGCCAAGTGGGGTAATCGGGACAGGGAACTCTGGGAGAGATCCAAACTTATAAAATCCTCTGCCAGATTAGCCAATGAGGGCAGCAATTTGGAAAACTGAGACATGGCCTTCAAGAAAGCGTATTGAAATAAATTTTTCATAAAGTTGTAAATTTGTATTTGGAAAGGCAAAATATTACATTTACATATGAAGGTATTTATATTCACCTGCTTAGTATAGGTCACTTCATAAACTGGGTAGTAAATCTGATACTAGTCTGGCAAGATCAGAATGTTGTTTCTGGAGAATTTTTTGAAGGAAAAAGTACTAACATGACTTTTATCACACTTTGGAGTCATAGAGCTTAACATGACTTTAAGTGGAGGAGCAATGTGGCCAGTTTGGCACCACTGACAAAAGCCAGGCATAAAAGGTTTAGTTGAGCACACAAGGAGCCAACACTTTTTTTGTGGACGTATGGGGGATATATTGGTATGCAGCTTACGTCAGTATCATTCATATATAAGTGTATTTTGGTACACATCATGGCCAGTTACACACACTTGTGCAAACTTAATACCACAAAGTATACAGCATTTCAGGTCTAAAAATAGATGTATTTGGCGGGTAATCAGCCTGAAATTTGTCAAAATGACGTTGAGACACATCAGCCTTACAGTTTGCAAGGCTCATCACGTTCATTGACTCTTCAGCTGTTTAGGACTGCTTGAAGTAATGCTAGTGTTAACTTATTCATAGATAACTAAATTCTGTGGCCATGCATTAACTGGACAGTTGTCTCTGTTGCAGGTGGCCATTGGAGAGAGAGTCCACCTGTATGTTAAGGGACACTCAGGTTTATGCCTGAAGATTTCTTTTGAGTGTTCACAGATTTTCACATTTTCTAGTACAAGGCATATTTATGATGATTGAGACATATTTTGGGTATAATAGAATTGAGTATCTCTTTATCTTAAATTTTTCAGGCTGTAAGCAAAATAATGACCTGCAGATATTTTAGAGTGTGTTTTATCCTGTTTACCCTCAACTGGATATACTGCCATAACTTAGGATACTTGGCTCTGAAGGTCATGGTCTTCATGTCACCAGAGAATCTGATTTTTCAAAGAATTCCTTCATTCTTACCATTATCCCTACCATAACTTGGCCCCTAGTTTACCTTAGACACTGTAATATTGTATTACAGCAGCTAGTTGATTGAAGAGAAGTTTGAATGTCCATCCCCCTTAAACTGGCCAAAGCCAGCTGGTGGTCAAGTATCATCTGCTTCTGTGTTTTCATCTAATTTCAAGAGTACAAAACAAATTTGAATGAAAATTGTTGACGGGGCCTGTGAAGATGACATGCCCCAGATGTGTGTAGCTTCCCTTGGCTTGGGTTGGGCACTTTACAAGCCAAGAACAGCTGTTGACTCGTGTCCTAGTTCAAGGACAAATGTTAAATCAACTTTTGGCTGTACCTGAACTCATTCCATACTATGGTCACAGGCCTTGGTCAGTGGTTCTGGCACTGACTTAAGACTACATGTATAGGCATGTTAGTACTTGAATGAAAGCTCTTTTCATGAAGAATTTAAACACTCAATTGTGGTCTTAAATCTAGGTAAATTTACGGAAATATCAGGGACTGGTTTGGAATGAGTTAACTCCAAATTTGCCATGATGGTAGCCCTGTGGATAAAATAAATAATTAAGCATCTCATAGGAATAGTCCAGGTGATGTCAATGTAATTCCCTCATTTTCAGTAGCTATTCAATAAACTCATTTTTGTTGTTGTTTTCTTTGGGGGGGGGGGGAGGCATGTGCACAGTGAACATAGACTTAAACTTGGATGTGAGTACGTAAACGTACATGTGTAAATTTCAAACCTGCTGAACCCTGCTTCTGATTTGCTCTTCAGTCAATCTGTTATAACCAAAATTATTTCCGTTTGTCTCTCCTCAGAGTGAAACCACAAAATCCAGGGGGTGTTGGTGTGAAATACCAGCAGACCACAGATTGATGTATGTCAGTACATGATTACTGCTGGCTGGCTTTTTATTTTTGTGCATATCGGCAATTCATTATAACTGATTATGATAATTGCTTATTGAACAAGAAAATTAGGAGTCTATAATTTCTCAAGCAAAAGAGAGCAGTCAGTGTGTGTGCTGAACAACTGTGGCTTTATTTCACAGGCATGGCAGTGTATCCATAGCAAATTTTTTTCAGGGCTCACTAGAACGGAAATTCAGGGACAAAGTCTGCTAGATTTTCACCAATTTTATATGTACATAAGTAAGATTTTGACCCTTTGAAATTTTGTCAGACAGTATTTCATATTTTGAAAGGCTAATATAAACCCCCCACCCACCCCATTTAGGGTTGAGTGGAAACACTGCATGGTAATAAATCAGTAAAATTATTTATAGGATGCAGTAATATGTAAAAGCTGGAAAATGAGTGGAAAATGTTTAAACAAAATGTTTATATTCAGCAAATAGAAACTTTTGTGTGGATTGATCAGATTCACAGATTGAGTCATGCATACATGCTATCATATAGCGATGTGTCTGGGTATGGGCTCAAGTCTTATGATTTGGAAGAACCTAGAAATAGATTGTTTGAGACCCCAAAACTGCTGGTCAAAGTGTGTTTTATTCTTGATTTCTTGGGCATAAATTCAGGATACAGAATATGTGAGGTGAATATAAAGCTGGTGTATAACAGATCATTGATAATTGTATAGTTTATCTAGAAGTGGTTGTAACCATTTAATGCTTGTAACAAGTTCTTTCTCAGTTGATATTGTTGGTGATCACCATTTCATACATGTTGAAACACACACGTCCAAGATCTGTACCCAGCCATTTGATGTGGTGATACACAAACATAAATCCTGCATTGTATTAATGTTATGTGGCCACAGGGTCATATGCATCATGATTGAACATACAAGCAGAAGACCCAGAAGGCGCCAACGTGAATCAGGGTGTGATCCTGTTTTTGTTCAATCCTGCTGGCTTGCAGCAGTGCTGACTCAGTTCCTCAAGACTTTGACAGAGATAAAGTGGGATCAGCATTAAAGAGCTTCAGTTGTAACTCGCTGGGAAAGTAAAAAACATTGACTTCCAGTGTGTCTGACTTTCAAAAGCAAAGTTGAAAACACCAATTTATATTGATAAATGGCAACTCAGTTTGAACTTCCACAAAAATTATAATATAGATCTCTGTTACAGTTGGTTTGGAAATGACATTTAAATTGTTGCTTGTATCTTCAAAGGTGATAAAAAAAATTGTTTTATCTTATTATTATATATATATATATATTTTTTTGTTGCTAACTTAAAATCAGACCAATCCAATGCACTTCAGTCAGATAAACAAGTGAGACAAGGCCTTGACCCATTGACCTGAGAGGGGAGGTAGATTGTCAGGTCATTGTAGAACAATACATTCCCTGAAGACTCCTATTAATACTTCGTTGCTTTGTGATGGCAGATCATATTTGCACAGTCAGCAGGTAAACACATTTATGTGTCCTGATAGATTGACCTGTCACTGAGTGATGTGTACATTAACACTACATGTACAGTGGACTGTCCAATTGATTCTCCCTGTATCCAAGCACTGCGTGTGGAATTTCAATTCCTTCTCTACTAGTGATGAAGTTCCGCAACACTGCAGTTGTCTTTCTGTCAGGTACCAGAGTGCTCACTGCTTAATGGCAGGGCTAGAATTTCAGCGAGAATCCATTCTCGTAAAGATTCTCCTGCACTTGTCTTTGTTTAAAAAAAAATTAATTGACAAAAATCCAAATAGATTCTCACAAACTATTGCGAACTTCTGGACCTGAATGGGGTGGTTTTTGGATAACTTGGCAAATTGATAGGGCATCTGGATAAAAACACCAGGCAATGCAAAAGCCACTGACCAAGGTCATGCAGTATCAGCTGTGGTGTTTTGGTAAAAAGAAGCTGCTCGTCCTTCAGTGTGATCGTTACCTTGGGAGAAAGAAGAAAAAAGAAAACGCAAATGAAAAGCTTGGTGGAGTTGAGGAATAATGTCAGTAAATGAGTCTTGGTGATTGGTTGGACTGAAAAAACTTTGAAGGTTTATTCCTTTGGTGAAGCTGTGCTGCAGGAAAAAAAAAGAGCACAATCTCTTGTCAGTTACACTAAGTGCAGTGAATTATGGTGTTTGTGCCAGTCATCGGTGATATGTTTAGATCAGGAACATGCTGTGGTGTCCAAGTGACACATTTCCTTCAGCTGGTGTAATAAGGTAGATACTTGTTCATCACATTATATAATGAAACATTTATTGGGGTAATGTTTGTGGAATATGTTGTGTTCAACATTCTGTATGTATCCATAGTTACAAAGATCGAATTTTTACAGAGTATATATTTATACAATGCATTTAGTATAATCCTTATGTATAATAAATTGCTTGAGGACTAGGATTTTGCAGCACGGATGACGAGTCCCAAACAGGGAGATGCAGATAATTTGTTTGTATGCAAGGATTTATATACAGGATTTGTAAATTAAGTGATGTAATACGTAGCTGTTTTTTTAGGGGCCATTCAAAATTTTCAGTAATATCACAAGCGTGCGAGGGGTATGCTGGGGTGGGAGGAAAGACACTATGTACACTTTTTTGTTTTGAGTGAGAATCTAGAATTTTTTTTCATTTAAGATTGCTAAAAAGTAGGCAGTTTCAGACTTTGAATGCCACCTTTTCTGTTTTAAACAACTGTGCAAAAAATATCAGGTAAAGGGTAAATTTATCAATCCAGTCAACAGAAATGTTTTTGCATAAAGTTTGTAGTGATTTTATTAGCATAATTTTCACAAAGATCACAGAAGAAAAACATGATGAGTGATAATGGGGGTTCCTGTATTCTAAATTTTTGGAAGCTTCATCAGAACTTCAAAATTTCAGTTTCATTGTACAGAAATCCAGTTTGAATGTTCCCTGAATGAATTTTACTAAATCCCTTCAAATATATGAGCATGAAGCACCGAAAGTCTGTAGATTTAACTCTTGATAATCTCAAAGGCAAACATGAGTACTTTTCCATGTAGTTCTTGAAGGTGCCACTGGGAGGTGCAGTACTGGGTAAGCTTTGAAATACAGCAACTTCTGTCGTGAAATTGATTAGTAAAATACAATAAAGCAGAAAAATCACTGTGTGAAAAAAATAATAATAAATGAATTAAGGTGAAGAACAGCAAGAGAATGAATTGAGGTGTTTAAAGCAAAAAAAGATAACACTACATTTTATCTTTGAAAATTCTGTAAATACAAGTCTCCGCCTTCTCCCACCCCACCCCCCCCCTCGCGCTAAAAAGGAGCAATTTTTTATGTACATTGTACTAAATTTGGGTGGTGCAGGTGTCTAAAAGGAGTACTCTGTGTATGAAAGTTAATATGCTGAAAATTTTGACTGGCTCCTGAGCCAAATCACATTTTGTCAGATAGCCCCGGGGCTCTGTGGTCTGGCTCTGTGCAGACCAAATGCATAAGCTTGCACTGTTTTTGCAAAATATGCAGCAATTTTTAGAAACACTTTGCAAATTTCGTGTGAAAATGTATTGTGTTTTGAAATATTTTCAGGTGGTAATTTGCTCTGCAAAATTATTGACTCTATTTTGCCCCAAATTTGCTTAGTGATATTCAAATTTGCATTGTTAATGACTGATCCATTTACCAAGTGCTTGAAGCAAGGAAGAAAGAAACATGTTTATTGCTTGCTTTTTTTTTTACGTGTTGATCGAAGTATGACACAGTGCTCAAGGATCATTAGAGGGTGCTCAATGTATTAACTGTCTATGCCATAATGCTGAAAATGACCATGTAGATCATTGGATTTTATACTTTGTAGCAAGTCATGCTGTTGCTGCACAGGACAGAGTATCAATTACATTTATTTGCATAAATTTGACTGTTTGCTAAATAAAAGCCTGTTGTTTTGCAAATGAAAATTATGCAAATAACCACCCTCAAGTGCTGCCCTCTAGGGGTCCTATAACAGTATATCAATTGCTTGAGGCAGCCTGCAGGACAATGTTGGAAGTCGCCTTGTCATGCAAACCAAGGCATCCTTTACTGGTCCTCAGTCAGCCCACAGTGCAGGTCTATAAGGTTATAAGATATACCTTTTTATTAGGGACAACAAAATCAACACCGTATTATGCTGATAAAACTATTGTATGACAAGTAGATGGCTTTGAGGGACTTTATATAATTGTTCCAGTGACCTGGACACACTGTTAAATGTGTCTCTTATCATGATATGGGCTGATACCATGCGTGTCTTGATGCCTGTCAAGACAACAGTTTTGTGCTACTGCTCATAATGTCCTTAATACTGATCCCTTGTATACGGTATACAGGTACAGTGGTGTACTGCTCATAATGTCCTTTAGACTTGATGCCTTGTATACTGTATACAGGTACAGTGGTGTACTGCTCATAATGTCCTTTAGACTGATGCCTTGTATACTGTATACAGGTACAGTGGTGTACTGCTCATAATGTCCTTTAGACTGATGCCTTGTATACGGTATACAGGTACAGTGGTGTACTGCTCATAATGTCCTTTAGACTGATCCCTTGTATACTGTATACAGGTACAGTGGTGTACTGCTCATAATGTCCTTTAGACTGATCCCTTGTATACGGTATACAGGTACAGTGTTGTACTGCTCATAATGTCCTTTAGACTGATGCCTTGTATACGGTATACAGGTACAGTGGTGTACTGCTCATAATGTCCTTTAGACTGATCCCTTGTATACGGTATACAGGTACAGTGGTGTACTGCTCATAATGTCCTTTAGACTGATCCCTTGTATACGGTATACAGGTACAGTGGTGTACTGCTCATAATGTCCTTTAGACTGATGCCTTGTATACGGTATACAGGTACAGTGGTGTACTGCTCATAATGTCCTTTAGACTGATCCCTTGTATACTGTATACAGGTACAGTGGTGTACTGCTCATAATGTCCTTTAGACTGATCCCTTGTATACGGTATACAGGTACAGTGGTGTACTGCTCATAATGTCCTTTAGACTGATCCCTTGTATACGGTATACAGGTACAGTGGTGTACTGCTCATAATGTCCTTTAGACTGATCCCTTGTATACGGTATACAGGTACAGTGGTGTACTGCTCATAATGTCCTTTAGACTGATGCCTTGTATACGGTATACCGGTACAGTGGTGTACTGCTCATAATGTCCTTTAGACTGATCCCTTGTATACGGTATACAGGTACAGTGGTGTACTGCTCATAATGTCCTTTAGACTGATCCCTTGTATACGGTATACAGGTACAGTGGTGTACTGCTCATAATGTCCTTTAGACTGATGCCTTGTATACGGTATACCGGTACAGTGGTGTACTGCTCATAATGTCCTTTAGACTGATCCCTTGTATACTGTATACAGGTACAGTGGTGTACTGCTCATAATGTCCTTTAGACTGATCCCTTGTATACGGTATACAGGTACAGTGGTGTACTGCTCATAATGTCCTTTAGACTGATCCCTTGTATACTGTATACAGGTACAGTGGTGTACTGCTCATAATGTCCTTTAGACTGATCCCTTGTATACGGTATACAGGTACAGTGTTGTACTGCTCATAATGTCCTTTAGACTGATGCCTTGTATACGGTATACAGGTACAGTGGTGTACTGCTCATAATGCCCTGTAGACTGATGCCTTGTATACTGTATACAGGTACAGCATCTTGTTTGATAAACCACTTTGTTCTTGAGACCGCACAATTTTACTGTGTCTCTGGTGTCATTTTTCTACACACCATTTGAGGGTCATTTACAGAACACTTTCTTTTAGTGACCACTGTCAGGGTCATGCTTTTACTGCATTTAAAATTTCCTTTTATTGTATGCACCCGAAAGACATTTCCACTTTTCCTGCATTCACAGTTCCACGTGTTAAAACCTTGGCTCAACATCTTCCGGTAAAAGAAAGGTACATGTGCCACACACCTAGGACACTTCCTATCCAAAAGTGCAGCCTACTAATTCTGACGTGGTATCAA
>OZ026620.1:2062401-2449901 GCA_964020975.1 Hermodice carunculata
TGTCTAACCTCAAGTGCATGTCATATCAGAAACTTGAAAGGCTAATGGGTAAAGTTAAAACAGGCACTGGCATGTATAATGTCAAGTATATATTGCTGGAGGGGAGAGAGAGAGAGAGAGAGAGAGAGAGAGAGAGAGAGAGAGAGAGAGAGAGAGAGAGAGAGAGAGAGAGAGAGAGAGAGAGAGAGAGAGAGAGAGAGAGAGAGAGAGAGAGAGAGAGAGAGAGAGAGAGAGAGAGAGAGAGAGAGAGAGAGAGAGAGAGAGAGAGAGAGAGAGAGAGAGAGAGAGAGAGAGAGAGAGAGAGAGAGAGAGAGAGAGAGAGAGAGAGAGAGAGAGAGAGAGAGAGAGATGTACATTAATTTCTTCAAGGTTTCCACCAGAGGGTAAAAAAGGGTATAATAGCATACCCTAAAAAAACTCAAGGGTAGTTTTGCTTACCCTAAAATTTTGGTAAAAAATACAATTTGGTGTATATAACCCAAATTTCCCCATAAAGTCTTATTTTTAGACTTTTTACTTTAGAATATGATTTATTTGAGTGCCATAAAATTTACCTCTGGCGGAAACCCTGCTCTTGGATTGTTCTCCACTTTATTGCTGCCTTCATGTCAGGGAAAGAGAGAGATGTGAGCTCACTCCATCTGAGTGTTGTTTTCGGCTTGTCAGGTTGCTCATTTGTAGCAGGATTGTTGCAAGCAAGATATCTTCTGATTCACAGTAAGCAGACTGACAGAGTGCTCTACAGTAAGCAGACTGACAGAGTACTGTACAGTAAGGGGGCTGACAGAGTACTGTACAGTAAGCAGACTGACAGTACTGTACTGTAAGCAGACTGACAGAGTACTGTACAGTAAGGGGGCTGACAGAGTACTGTACAGTAAGGGGGCTGACAGAGTACTGTACAGTAAGCAGACTGACAGAGTACTGTACAGTAAGGGGGCTGACAGAGTACTGTACAGTAAGGGGGCTGACAGAGTACTGTACAGTTAGCAGACTGACAGAGTACTGTACAGTAAGGGGGCTGACAGAGTACTGTAGTTCCTTCAGTTGTCCCAGGTACTGAAGCCCCTTCTGTTTTACCCCATAAGAACTTGACCTTGTCACACAGGGCCATAAGTACATGTAGATGCTGTAAGTTCAGTGCTGCATCCTTGTAGCACAGTGGAGTCCATCATTCCCTGTAGACATATCCATAGTTGGTTTCCACTCTCAAAATTACTAGAAACACCAACTTGCCTGGTCATGCACAGCTCGACTGATAACTGTCTGTCTTTGTGGACAACACCTTGACAAACTGGTTTAACCCTCTCCCCATTACATTGACACTGAGTCAGTAACTCTTCTTGGTCTGGGTTGGTTGTTTATCTGGCACATGCTATCTTGATAGGTTTCATCAACAATTTTTATTCCATTATTTTTCATTTCTCATTACTACATGTATTAAATAAGCGAAAATACTGAAACTGACTGCAGTTGACCGTAAGTTGGGTTGGGCCAGTCTATGGCTGAAAAGGTTAACAGTGAAAAAGTATAAACACTTGTCAAAATGGAGAGTGATCGTGGAAAGGTAGCAGATGCGTGCAGACTAGAGACTACCTACCTTTGATGATGTCTTCTTTGCTTAATAGAACTTGCTCATGAAAAGGTTGAGCTGTTTGGCCAAGCAAGTTAAACTAGTCTGACATTTCCATAACCTTTAAACATACTGAAAGCTACAGAGAACATAACTTGGCTTGTGCTTGTGTGATTTAACTCTTAGTTTGCCACACTGGCAAGAGTCCTTTTTTATTTTTGTTTAAATTGTTTCATTTTGTATTTATTTATTTATTTTTTTTTGGGGGGGGGGGGCATAGAGTCATAAAAATGCCCTGGGTGTAATGAATTCAAAGATTGATTGTTTATCAGTTTACAACAGAAAGTCTGAGCTGATAAATATTATTTTGCAAGCTTCAAAAGCTGCTCTAAATAGCAAAGAGTTAACACCTGTACCTGTTAGGGACACCTGACAGTTCATGTATTCATCTTAAGCTAAGGTAAGCTTATATCCTGTTGTGTACAGGAATATGTGGTCACATGTATACAGTCCACCCACAGCTGTATGAAGACCTTTAATTCAGTCTGTCATCTTGAATGTTCAGACTCAACCAGCATTCAGCTAAAAGTGTGGAGTCAGCAATTGTCAACGCTGTTATCAGCAATGTGTACACTGAACTCTGTATCCCAACGGGGATGGATGGGTGGGTGTTGCCTCGGTATCCTAACAGGAATGGATGGGTGGGTGTTGCTCTGTATCCTAACAGGGATGGATGGGTGGGTGTTGCTCTGTATCCTAACAGGGATGGGATGGGTGGGTGTTGCTCTGTTTCTAATTTTGAAAATTGTGCAACCCTCTCAAAATAGCACAGTTTTTTCTCTTTGGCTCTTCTTGCAGGAGCCAGCTATACATATATGTGGTACAGAGAGCTATACCTGGTATAGAGCCCTGTACCCTGTATAGATTGTCATATCTTCTGTGGAGGGGAGTACCTGGTATAGAGCCCGGTACCCTGTATAGATAGTCATATCTTCTGTAGAGGGGAGTACCTGGTATAGAGAGCCATACCATGTGTGGAAAGCTATATCTTGGATGGGGAGCTGTACCTCATGTATAGAGCCATACCTTGTGTTGGGATGTATACCTCATGTTGAGAGCCATACCTTGTGTTGAGATCTGTACCTCATGTTGAGAGCCATACCTTGTGTTGAGATCTGTACCTCATGTAGAGAGCCATACCTTGTGTTGAGATCTGTACCTCATGTAGGGAGCCATACCTTGTGTTGAGTTCTGGACCTCATATAGAGAGCCATACCTTGTGTTGAGGGTTGTACATTGTGTACAGTACAGTGTAGCTGTATCATGTAGGGAGCTGTATCTTGTGTAGAAAGCTTACCTTGCATAGAGAGCTGTATCTTATGGTGAGAGCCTTACCTTGCATAGAGAGCTGTATCTTTAGTAGAGAGCCTTACCTTGCATGGAGAGCTGTATCTTGTGTAGAGAGCCTTACCTTGCATAGAGAGCTGTATCTTATGGAGAGAGCCTTACCTTGTATGGAGAGCTGTATCTTGTGTAGAGAGCCTTACCTTGCATAGAGAGCTGTATCTTATGGAGAGATCCTTACCTTGCATTGAGAGCTGTATCTTGTAGTGGGTGACTGTCAGGTTCATTTTGTCACTGCCAACAGCTAGACAAGGGAAGCAAGCAATCTGACTTTTCGTTCTGATCCACATAAATTCAAACATATTCAAATAACAAAGGGGGATAGAAAGAGAGAGCTGATCTTCAGAAAAAAGTTCCTCTGTTTTTTTACAAAATAATCTGTTTCATAACACCACATGTGTTATTCTCGTCAAATTGTTCCCATGACTGGATCAGAAAAAAATAAATTCTTTCCTTCCCATCCTAGAAAATGAAAAGTTGTCATATACGCGGGATAAAACTACCCACCTCCCAGAGCTTCTCATAATTGATAAAGGAAACATGCTGTTCAGAAATTGGTTCTTGAAGCTGTCTTGAGACTCCCTTATTCTGGGGTCTTTCATTAGACCAGCCAAATGTCAGAGTATAAGGTATGTGGCAGACAGAAACAGAAAAACCATACATCAGTGCTCCAAAAGCAGACCCATATCCCAGCAGTATAGCTACAGCCAGAAAGGCTGTGCGTCCTGCAGTCTGTTGCCATGGTAACAGAACTTCTAGGAAACTGTATGTCCCCAGAATGTGACTTCATAGTTCACTTTATGTGGTCAACATATGGGGCTCCAATTTTCCAAAAAATCGCAGCAATACACATCTGTTAATTTTGCTGAACAGAGTGAAGAAATATTGATGTTTACAGATTTAACTGCTCTTATCAGCTGCTGAGGACTTAAAAAAAGAAAAAAGAAGTTTATGCAATAGCTTACTAGATTGGCACATTGGTAAGGTTAACTGACCCCGGAATAATGTGGTGAAGTCTTGGCTCAGTGGTTTGTGCATAAGTTGTATACATGAAAAGTGAAGAGTGACTTGCCTGCAATGCAAACCTTACTTTTGGTGTATTGGTACTTGGATGAAACCACTTAGCAAGGACTTTGAATTATAATACCATTCCTATTTAATATCAGCAAAATGTGGGAAAAGGTGTCCCTGGTATAGAATGGGTTATGGTTGATAAGCCTATCTGCTTTCTTTACCAGTGACTTCTTGGACCTAATGCCAAGCATTCAAGTCTGCTGAACCAATAACTTGTACAGGTTTACAAATACAACCACTTCCAAGATACTGTGGGATATATACTGGCTCCGGGCCACAGTGATCAGAGTGAGATTAGACATTCTCCCCATCCACTGTTGAGGACCAGCCAGCATGTCAGTCTGGATCCTCACCTTGTTTTCACAGTTAACATGTACCTCTTTTAGTGTCAATCACGTCTACAGTCGATCTACTTACGTCAAACAAGTCTGAACTATCATTAGGATCTCAGATTCAAAAATGAAAAGTCTCCAAGTCAAATTGGTGCACTGTTTACAAGCACACACATGGAATTGAGCATTTTCGCTTATTTACTATCAGTTGATGGAAACTGCATTTATATAAGCATACAGGAAGTAAATATAGTTTGTACTGTGGCAGTGGTACCTGCTGTATGTGGCGACCCCTTTGCCAAGAAATAGCACACAGCTGGTGACTGTTCACTGCAAGTAAATACACAACGAAAGTGGCTCCTGTGTCACAGAAATGTGAGCCCAGAAAGCAATATGGCTGCCCCTGGTGGTGACCACAGAGAGGAGGTGGCACTGTGCTACCAAGGAAGGTGATGAATATACAGTGGCAGTGGCAGTCAAAGGGACTTCATTTCTGGACAATGACCATATCAATTCAGCATAAACTTCTCTGTTGCTGCTAAAATAATTGTGAGGATCTGTTGTTTTCTGCAGTCCGACAGTTCTAATCCATGGTTTCCTTTGTGGTTCCAAATCCCCTCCACACACAGATCTGACCTCTGACTGTATTCATGAATCAAACAAAGTTTGAAAATTCAGACAAGGTTCAAAAATTTAAATTTAACTAGTACTAAAACCATTTGGCATTTTGTGCATAGAAAATCCTGTTAATCGTCCATAGTCTTCAAATGGAGATGCTGGTTTGTGCAGGATAAAAGTGTTCAAAACTTTTATTGTGAGTTTATTCAAAATGGACATAGGCCTACATGTCAAAGAAAAAAGAGTGGAAAAGTGTCTTAAGTGTCACCGTAGTTACAGTCAATTTTTACCTCAGCTGACTTGTCAGTCAGCTGAGGTTTTGTGAGGGTCTGTCGTCCGTCGTCCGTCCGTCGTCCGTCCGTCCGTCCGTTGTCCGTCCGTCGTCCACAATTCACATTTTCGACTTCTTCTCAAAAACCGTGAGCCAGATTCACTTCAAACTTGGTGGAGATGTGCCTTGGGTGGGTCTCTACCAAGTTTATTCAAATGGTCCCGGTCCAGTGATTTTTGGATTTTTAATGAATTTTTTTGTTCTTTTTTGGGTAAATCTTAAAAAATCTTCTTCTCCGAAACCACTCACCCAATTGCTTTGACATCACACAGGAACACTCCCTGGTACTCCTAGTTCTTAATTTGTTCACCAGGTGGCGCTACAATTTTTTCCTAATTTTTTATGAATTTTTGTGTGTTATAGCTATTTTCGACTTCTTCTCCAGAACCGTCTCTCAGATTAAGCTGAAACATGGTGGATATGTTCCTTGTAGAAGGGTCAAACAAAGTTGTTCACTATGTGGGAATGCTGCAGATTCCTGATTTTTAACGATTTTTTCAATTCGGGTACTTGTCGGTCAATGTAGCTTCCCTATTGATTACTATGGAAGTCAGTGGGCATTCTAATGCTAATTCACATTTTCTACTACTTCTCCAAAACCGTCATCCAGATTAACTTCAAACTTGGTGGCAATGTACGTTGGGTGGGTTTCTACCAATTTTGTTCAAATGTTCATGCTCCAGTGATTTTTGGATTTTTAATGAATTTTTTTGTTCTTTTTTTTTTGGACAAATCTTAAAAAATCTTCTTCTCCGAAACTGCATACCCAATTGCTTTGATATCGTACATAGACACTCCCGGGGACACCTAGTTCCCAATTTGTTCACCAGGTGGCGCTACAATTTTTTTTAATGAATTTTTTGTATGGTTTTGCTATTTTTCACTTGTTGTCAGAACAGTCCCTCAGATTAAGCTGAGATGTGATGGATATGTTGTTGTGGAAGGGTCAAACAGTTGTTTACTAGGTGGCACTGCTTTGGATTCCTGATTTTTAAGGATTTTCAATTCGGGTACTTGTCGTTCAATGCAGCTTTGCTATTGATTACTATGTAAGTCAATGGGCATTCTAATGCTAATTCACAGGACAACTGACACGAAATTTACTGTTTACTTGATAACTTGTGATCTGTTTTGAGTTAGCTACACATGTTAACTATTGTGTATGAAGGTCATGCTGAGACAGTACATGAATGACCTTGACCTCGTTTGTGGGGTCACAGTGCAACATACATGAATTTTACTCTTCATTATAACTTGAGAACTACTTGAACTTTGATGTTGCACATGTAAGTGTTCTTCTATAAAGGTCAGACTTACTCAGAACATGGTGTCCTTGATCCTTTCCCAAGTTCATAGAGCTGCAAGTGTGATGAATGTCAAGATCAGCTGAGGAACGGGCTGTTCACACAGCCCTCTTGTTTTAATTGAAGTGAATTTGAACTTAGTTCGATTTTATGAAGATGGCCCGCTGGTTCTAGGGACTTGTCAGTGGAGATACAGTGGTGTGCAAAAGCAGTTGTTGTGTGGAAGGGATGTTTTCTTGCGTGTCGAGGAGGATGATTGCTAAAAATAGCCAGTAGGTGTGTGAGTGTGCCTGGACCCAGTGCATCAAGGCCAGGGGTCAGTTCTTCACCTGCATCATTTAGCATGTGATGGGCAGCACCTGTGACGCAACAAGGTATATTCATTCCCAAGTGGGCTGGATGTAGCTGACTTGTGTGGGGGTCATGGCCCTCAGGCACAGGGTCCAAAGGGGTGCTGATTAATGACCCCTCCCTTATGCTGGAACAGGGTTGTCTGGATGCATACAGACCATAGGATTGTATCAGTTATCTCCACCAGCCATCTTCACAAAGAATTTTTAGATCTAACCCTGTATTTACAGTGAAACCTATATTTAAATACCGCTTTGTTGAAAGACCACCTGCCTTTTCAGACCATGTTTAATATGTCCCTTTTGCCACCTGCCTTATGTGACCACTTTTTGGCTTGCCCTAGGGGTGGTCTCTCAAAACAGGCTTCCTTGTAACTCTAAAATAAAAGCTACACCTTTCAATCTTCGATTACAATGTACTTAACATCACGTTGATCCAGTATTTGGTTATATTTTTGGATAATATACTGCATTAAGCAGATCTAGTACATGTACGTGCACTAGGAAAAGTTCCTTTTAGGGCCAACCACATGACAGGCCCTGCTGGCTATTGTAGCGGCAAGCATAAAGACAGGCAGTGGTCGATCATACATTTGTAGCTACAGTGGTCCCTGTCTTTTTAGGTCCCTCTTACCAAAGGTTACTTTCTTAACCTTTAAACTACTTATCACAGCTATAGTTGTTTTCTCATTACCTATTCAAATACCACCGAGCCTAGTCTAAAACGAAAAGTAGTCTAGTCAACAGCTTTCCTTGGGACAAACGTGCAAAGTGTCCTGAGGAAAGCTGTTGACTCGGTCGTAAATCAGCACTTTATGGGTTAAAAGACAGCTGCTTGGCTAACTTTGTAAAAGATCACTGCTTCTGCATAGAAAGGAAAGCCATTGCAGCCGATTGGCCTTCCCTAGAGACACTGATTGTCCTCTCCTAGAGACACTCTCCTAGAGACACTGATTGTCCTCTCCTAGAGACACTGATTGTCCTCTCCTAGAAACACTCTCCTAGAGACACTGATTGTCCTCTCCTAGAGACACTCTCCTAGAGACACTGATTGTCCTCTCCTAGAGACACTCTCCTAGAGACACTGATTGTCCTCTCCTAGAGACACTCTCCTGGAGACACTGATTGTCCTCTCCTAGAGACACTCTCCTAGAAACACTGATTGTCCTCTCCTAGAGACACTCTCCTAGAGACACTCTCCTGGAGACACTGATTGTCCTCTCCTAGAGACACTCTCCCTTCTTTAAGGCCACTTTTTCGCTGCATTTAGGATGGTTTTGACAAGATGGCGCCACTGTACACTATTAGGCCTTAGATCCAAAATCGAAAGAGGTTATTCTAATTTTAGAATTTATTTCAGGATTACATTAGATTTTTTCTGTGAATATGATCAATACGTGGTTAAAATATTTGTCATTGTGTCGTGAAAAAGAGAGGTTCAACTTGGTTTTCCACGTGGTACATATGTATATATGTATACATGTACATGCAAAAACATTTCAGTGAGGACCAAAAAGGGTTAACTGTTGAGAATTTGGAAAAAAATATACAAAAGTGCTTTTTTTTTTAGTTTACACTGGAAAATAGAGGGTACATTTATAAAATGTAATAAGTGAATTCTACAGCAGGTGTGTTAATGCAGCATAACTCTGGGCGATATTTTTATTCAGTTCTCCATCTTCTCATGAAGTGTGAAGCAATATGAGCTGAATGAGTCTTTTACTTATGACTATAAGACCATGTGTGGGAAGGCCTTCCTACAAGTCACAGTTGAAGAAAGGACCTTGTATCGTTTGAGTGTGGGTGGGTCATGTATAAATGATGCAGGAATAGAATCCCCTATTGTAAGATACAGTACTCAGGAAGACTTTTGAAATGAGGAGTGCCCTGCAAGCAATAAAAACAATAAATATCGGGGTAGCCTGCAGCCACCAAACATAAAGGCCTCTTACTTTGTGTACTGTGCTCTATGAGACAGGTAACAGCAGTTACATTTTCTCACTTACTTTCATGACGTCAAACTTTAGCAATGATCTTTGCCTGGGAGCAAGATGCTGAGAGTCTGAGGGATGACATCTAAAGCGTTCTGTCAGATTTTTTTTTTTTTTTTTGTGAATGGTTCTTTGATGGTCATTAGTCAGGCCAATGTGCATCAGGCTTTTCTAGCCCAAGGACACTGGAGCCTGTTTGGGAGAGGGTATGAGCAACGTACAGTTTTCCAAGCAGACTAACTTGGTTACCAGCTTCATGGCAGATACAGTGAAACCTGTTTCGAGAGACCACTGTCAGGAAACACCACCTACCTTTTCAGACCATGTTTACCGTGTCCCTTTTGCCATCTTGCACATGTTATTGCACCTCTATTGAGAAATTATTTGCCTTTTGTTACCACTTTTTGGCCTTCCCTGGGGGCAGTCTCTCAAAACAGGTTTTACTCTGCTACCAAATGTTGTGGCCAGATACAAATGTTAGAGAGGCAATTAATCAAAGCAAAGGGCAAATAATGACTGGTCCCTGGCAGACATGTTTTGGCACTTCCAGGGAATAAAGAGCAGTTGGTACCATGCAGATGGAGGTTACAGTTAGGAAGAAGATTCCTGGGGTTTACCTGTACAAAACACTTAACCCTATTATGTCGTAACTCTATTACGTCCTCGACCACAAGTTAGCATCTGGGCTGGGGACTTTCAGTCAATGTCTACCAGTTTTCAAAATTCAAAATGCTCTTTTGCAAAAAAAAAAAATTATAACATTTCTTTGTAGTGGCATCTAACCTTTCCCTGTCAGACCAGGACTGAGTCAGCAGCTATCCTTGGTAATGAAAGGGTGTCGATCACATGACATGCCAATCAAAGATGCCAACCAAGGCATTCTGTCTTGATAGATCTCGCTTCAATTCACATTCAGAAGATTTGCTCTCTTATCAGCCATTTAAGAAAAAAAGTGCATGCAGATGAAATTTTGGGCATTTGAACAGAAAAGTGTTATAGTATAAATGGTCAGAAGAAGACAAATCCATTAACTATTTGTCAACATGTTTGTGGACGCAAAATACACAAAGAACAGATTAGGACTGACTTGAGGCGTGAAACCCTGGTAGGGTGATCCGAAACTCTTGTTCAAAATATTTTGTGAAAGTCCAAACTATACCTTGCAATGGTTCATCCATATGAAGGTTAAAATAAACACAGAAAGCCTTGGTCAGCCGCCCAAGAGCCCAGTTACTGACAAAACTGGCCAAACTTAAAACACACAGAGATGCGTTTTTATGACTGTCTGAGAATAGCTGACTGAGAAAACAAATAGGGTACTATGGAGGTGTTCTGTCCTGCTGCAAGTCAAAAGTGTAAGCACAATGAAGGGGCACTTGCTGGTCACAGTGACAAGTATGGGGGGCGGGGGGGGGGGGGGTCAACACACAACTTCTCTGATAAATTGTGATCAGTCACTGTCTGCCATGGTTGTGGTCCGATAGCTCAAAGAGAATAAATAATTAGTCCACTCCTCTCTAGATTTCTTTCATTTCCGCTACAGCACCCTCTTCTTCCTGCAGTTTGGGTGCAATGCGTCCAACCCATACCAAGGAAAGCTGTTGACTCTGTCTTATTCTGACCAGGACAGGATTAAGAGCTTCCCTTGGCATGGTTTAGGCGTTTAGCTCCCAGCCCATGCTAAGGAAAGCTGTTGACCTGGGGCATAATATCTTGGTCTCAGCTACAATTTTCATTCATGCTGTTTTTCATTGCTGTT
This sequence comes from Hermodice carunculata, assembly GCA_964020975.1. Classification (NCBI taxonomy): domain Eukaryota; kingdom Metazoa; phylum Annelida; class Polychaeta; order Eunicida; family Amphinomidae; genus Hermodice; species Hermodice carunculata. Next base: position 2,073,138 of record OZ026620.1, read on the forward strand.
TAACTTAGTTGAAAACACAGAGGCAGATGACATTTGACCAGCAGCCAGTTGTGGTCAGTCTGAGGGGGAAAGGGTCAGTAAGACTGATCATAGGGGTGAAAGGAGTGGTGACATCTCTAGACTCTTGGTATGGATCTCATGGCAACAGACTTTGAGGCAGAAGACATTGGTTTTTAAATCACAGTTTTCTGTGTGTTTTAAGATGTGCTAATTTTATGGTGATTACGAGGTGTCACATGGTGATGTACAGTATTGTATTACATAATACCAGCGGCAAATTACAGGTGTCACTGATGTCAACCACTGACCCAGAGTTATATGTAAGAAGGACAGCGTAACATATTCAAAGCTTGTCACCCGTAAAGTACGGCTGATGTTGACTGCGTGAAGTATTGTTAATTGTAAATGTGGACAGTGCACAGTGACAAACTCTTAACTGTCTGGACTCCTACAGAGCTGGGGTGGAAGGGGGGGGGGGTGGGATCCTGTTTAACTTGGCACATTGCCAGACCAAGTCTGATACAACTGTGGTGTCCTCAAAGTAAGCAGCTCATCACAAAGTTGCATATGTCCCTCATTATAAGCTAGTTTTGGCAGAAAACAGTCTTTCTTTAGAAGCCAAACCATCAGCAGTATAAACAGGGGCCAGCCTAGTATATATCCAAGCCCTGGTAATCCTTTCAGGATGTAGTCTGGTGATTTTGGAAGTGGTGTCATTTTGGGAAACTCCCCATTAAATCTGGCAAGAACAAGCTCGGAGCGTTGGAAGCATGCTGTTTTACAACATGTACCAAAATTGTACAGAACCTTTCTATCCTAGATAAATAAAAAAGTATGGATCAGTAATTGGGTCATTGCAAAGGTGTGCCATGGCTTGGTAAGTTTTGTCAACAGACACTTTGTCTGCTGTAAGAATGAAATAAATCTCCAGGCCATTGACACATTTGCATTGACGTCACCGTAGCTTGGTTTTACCGTTGGTAGTGAGGGAGATGTCTCATTATTGTTATCCACAAAAGACTGGAGTATGTACATTGTATGGAGCTTTGTGAAGAATGAATGCTGATACACATTATACATGATATGGTCATCTTGTTTGAAAGTCTTTGAGAAAGGTTTTTCCAGGTATTTCACCAAATGTTAGGTAACCACTTGAATGGTACAGATTTATGCACCTTGCCAAAACTTGACAATTGTTATTTCTAATTTCTTCATGCTTGCATGCAAAGTTGGCTTGTCAAGAAAAGACTTCAAAACTGCCCCATAAACCTCGTGTCACTTCATGACGTACAAACTTTTTTTTCTGCTGCAAATCGTGCCCTTGGCAGGTCAGATATATCACATCTATATCGTCACGGTTTTTTAGTTTCAAATCAAACTGTCTGAACTTTTCAAGAAAATTAACACAATGCTTGTTTGATAATCCAGGGGTCTACAGCTCTCTTTAAAGTCCATTTGTCCGGGGGCAAGTACCCATATCAGCTGCATGCTGTTCCTGTTAAATTTTACTTGTCCTGCACTATTTTTCACTTGTTGCAGACAATAGGACATATGACTGGTAGAGCCCTGTAATGAGGGGTAACTATGACTGGTAGAGCCCTGTAATGAGGGGTAACTATGACTGGTAGAGCCCTGTAATGAGGGGTAACTAGCTGTGCTTACGTTAGGTGCCACAAATGGAATCACAACTGAGCTAGACTTCTTCAGCCACAAAAATAGGTCAACTGTACATGGTGCACCATGGCAATCAGGCTGTCTCATGGGTCATCAAATTGTGATCTCAAAGCAGGTGGTCTTTAACCCTTTCTGCCTGCAAATAAGATGAGCTAACAGGTTTCCATGGCATGGGTTGGGCACTAAGCCATGCCATGGAAAGCTGTTGACCTGGAGCATGTGATCTTGATAGGTCTCATCAATGATTCGCAGTCTAATTGTTTTTCATTACTTTTGACATAAGTGAAAAGTACTTGAGCAGACAACATTTAAACCAGCAGCTGGTTTTGATCAGTTTAAGGGTGAAAGGGTAAATTGGAGATAGAAGTAACTCAAAGAAATTGATTGGTTGAAAATGTTTCTCTTTTATCCAGGTGGTTGATCAGTAGGACAGACTCTTAATGGCCATATTACATTGTGGAATACATTGACCTTCAGGTGCCAAGCTTCAGACTGAGTATACAGTGTTCCAAAAAACCCAAATGCTTTTAGGTCTACAGTCCTCTTCCCCATGCAGTAGTCTATGGCAGTAGTCTATATCTGGGGAGTTATCTGCAGTTGGTGCAACAGCTGTACACTTTATTTGCCATATGATAGGTCAGGTGATAAAAGATGACAGACAGACAGACATATTGATGTAGGATAAGCAGTGCTGGGTGTAGCTTAGGTAAAGTATATACTTACATGTTTTTTTCCTCCCTGTAACTTATGTAGTGGTAAGAAGACAGGCGTTGATAAGGCCACCTGACCAAGCACTGCTGATAGGCAGCTAGTCTGCACCTCTACATGGTATAGTACAAGCAACAGAAGTGCACCCTGTGGTAGCCCACTGTCAGACAGGGATTATCATTCTATCTGTGTATGTTACTCTTTCTCTGGCTTTGTATATTGTCAAATGTAACAGAAATAGATACATAAAACCTTTAGTTTTCCAGGGGTACATGCATTAGCAATACCGGTAGTTTTCATCATGGCACTGCCTGGAGGAAACATACATATAAACAGGGACTGCTGCTATCATTAGCCAAATGCTAATCTTGCTCCAATTTGGCTTAAGAAATTTACTAAAAGCTTGATTGTTTTAAAATTGATTAATGCAGGGCTAGGGTACAACTTTCCATATATTTTGCTTTGTTTCCAATTTTGGGTAAAGATCTGTCCCTGATATACAAAGATTAAAGGGGCAATAAGATACCCAGAAATTATAAAATAAAATGCATACATGTCTATGTAGTCATGATAGCAAACATCCAGAAAATCCCATGAATGCTACAGCTGAGCTTAAAGCTGGAAGGAAGAAAACACACACACAAAATGTTTCAAGCTGGAAAGGTTTCATTATAACTTGATGAGTGGTTGGTACATGAATTTATCTGAGCAGTGCATAAGGTACATTATGTGGTGTGTACTCAACCCATTTGATGGCTGGCATTATAAAAGACCACAAACAGGTTTCTGATGAATTGCCCACAGTATATCTGTCACACAACAAAGACCAGTGTTAACCTGCCGGACACTGAGTGACCAGCTTTCATTGATATACCTGGGGTAGACATGAAAGACCAGTGTTAACCTGCCGCACACTGAGCCGGATCAGATACTTGCTGTGATTTTTAATGGGAAAAAGTTGCATGCTGATACACTGGCATCAGCTGTAACCCATTTAACCCATTTCTGGATAGAATAAAATGGAGTCAATAGTTTTTCCTTGTGTGGGTTGGACATAATGTTTTGGAAAGGGGTAGGGAGGTAGGTAGGTAGGTAGGTAGGTAGGTAGGTAGGTAGGTAGGTAGGTAGGTAGGCAGGCTTCCTGCATACCTTGATACCTGTATTCTACTTGCATATTTAAGTAAAAGTTAGAAGGTCCACATTGTACATTTCTTGGGAAAAAAAGATGCATTTTCAATTCATACAGTGTGAAATCCAGTCAAATTTGCCATTTTTAGTCTAGAACAAAATTTGGCTTTTTTTTTTAAAAAAAATTTTCAGAGAAAGGGTGTTAACAACCGAGGCTTAGTGAGTTTAAATGGTGGGTCAGGACTACAAGGGGTGTAAAATAGGGGGTCATCCCATGGTCCCAATCTGCCCCCCCCCCCCCCCCCCCATTGCTTTTTGTTAGTCATAAAAGCTGGAAGTGGGTTGGATGCCACTCAGCAAAAACAGTGAAATTACAAATGATGACATGAGTTAGCCAGGTACAAGGTCCTGGTATCAGCAATAACACCTGGTAAACAGTGACCTGGTCATCTCTCATTGCCACAATGGTCCAAATCTGGTCATATCTCATTGCCACAATGGTCCAAATCTGGTCATCTCTCATTGCCACAATGGTCCAAATCTGTTATGGATGTTGAAGTCCCTATATTTGGGTGTATGGGTCTAGGGACAGGACCAGCCAGGCTGTCTAAGTTTAGGTATTATATATGTATTTATAGTGCGGACAAGTTTGTCTTAATCTGTCAGTATGGGTAATCTAGCCTGCTTTATCCCTGATCCATTAAGGTACTCCAACACCATTAAATTGCGTAAGAGTTAGGCATAAAAGACTGATAGAGCAAAACAAACAGAGAGCCAGTATTTGCTAGTGAGGAGAATATAATTCTATATTTAGTGCACTCTAAGTAAGTATAAATTGGACTTAAGTTATTTTTGTTCAGATTTATATGAGCCAAAGATAAGTTAAATTGAGACCAACACTGAACATGGACATAAACATAGACACTTCAGACAGTCAGTTTCAGTATGGACTCCCATATGTTTCGAAGGCAATTTTCCTTTTAAACTTATGTTTTTATTTTGTATTTCACTGTGAAGTGAATAATGGATAAGATATAACCTATGCGTGTAGATTGATTTTGTGTATATGTATTACTATGAAGTAAATAGAGCTTATTGATAAATTACCCAAATAAAGTTCAAGCGTGCTTGTAAATTGATATTGTACACCATCTCAGGTGGTTAATAGATGCTATGTAACGAAGGATCTGTTTACAGTGTTGACACTGCGATTCGGGTCGCTTGTCTTTTTTATGGCCAGGTTCTTGTTTCTGGAAATCGGTGAATTGACCAAAACATCGTGTGTCCTACAAAGTGTCAACAGGGGAGAGCAAGAACAGAAGCTTCTATTGCTTTCCTGTGGAGGGTACCTCAGTCATTCAGGGCTAGAGTTGTGTATTCCCATTACTTTTCATTGTAATTTACAGCTTAATAACTTTAAAACCACTCATTGCAGAAACAGCAAAATCTGTATGGTAAAATTATGTACCTAGCTGAAATGTTCACATAAATTTTATACTTGCATAATTAAAAGTAGTTTTTAAATTTGAGGTTAATTTAACATGCAATCCAATGGAAATACACCTGTCTAGCCATGAAGAATTCTGTGTACAGTGGTACTTGCTATTTAAGACCACCCCTATGGCCAACAAAAGGTGGTCTCATACTGCAGGTGGTCTTAAATTGAAGGTATATTTAACATGTAAATACTGCAGAGGTTCTTGAAAGAGTGGTCTTAAAAAGACATGCGATCTTAAATTGGAGGTGGTCTTTAGAGCAGGTACCACTGTATTGGATTGTGTATTCAGCTGAATACACAGATAATTGGTAATTGTGACCTCTCCTGTTACCACATTAGTGTGGACAAAGAAAGCAAATCCAGTTGAGGGATTCCATGCAAAGAACTGTCAATCTCTTCATGAAGACCAGAAACTCACAATTTGCAGTGTTCAACACTTACATTTATATTTATACAAGTTAATTACTGTAGACAATAACTTATTTGTTATCAAAAGATATTTCTGGCAGCTCCAGGACACTTTTGACATATAATTTGGGAACATTTTAGGTTTATCAGCTGGTATATCAACATCATAGAATTATATAAATGTATTTTTCCAGTAGTTCAGATGTTTTGTGCTACAAAAATAGTAGAGGGGCAGTTATGAGAGCAGGGCAGTTATGAGAGCAGGGCACTTATGAGAGCAGGGCACTTATGAGAGCAGGACACTTATGAGAGTAGGGCACTTATGAGAGCAGGGCACTTATGAGAGCAGGACACTTATGAGAGCAGGGCACTTAAAATGGAGAATACTGTATTCTATTCCGCATCAAAAAGAGCTTTTATTGGAGTATTTTCACACATAACAGAGACAGATCTTGGCCTTCAAAATTATAGCCAAGTGGGAAATAAAATGGTGATCACTGCAGAATTCAACCTGACTCTTATATAATTGATGTTGATATAAATTAGCCATTTGCAAGTTTCTATAGTCGAATGAATAAAAGATTAGCAATTGGCTCATGGCACCAGTGGTCCCCAACATAGTCAGTGGTACACTTCATCACAAACAGCTTATATTTGACTATCCTTATGCACTGTCAGTTCACCCTTCACAGCTTGAAGTTAGACTGAGTCAACTGATTTCCGTGGCACGGGTTGGGCACTAAGTGGCCAACCCTCTCATTACCATTAAACATATAATGGTGAACAGGATCAAATTCGTCATGAAGATACCTTTCTTTCAAATATCGACAAGCCTAGTCTAAAGCAAAAAGTAGTGTTAGTCAACAGCTCTCCTCGGGACACTTTGCACACATTGCATGCAAAGTGCCCAAGGAAAGCTGTTGACTCAGTGTTAAATGAGCACTTTAAGGGTTCAAGTACAGACTACATACATATCCCAAGGCAGGTGGTGTTTGCATTGCCTGGAAGCAGGAGCAAAACTTGCCAGCCAAAGGAAAGCCTTGACTTTCATGTGCGAGTATATACTGGATGAAAGGAAAATAGGGGAGCCTGCTGCAGAGTTTTTGGGTTAATAAATTCTTTCTGGAGGATGGGTAGTACATGTATGGCAGAAGCTGGTGGTTAAATTCTAGTGCAGTGGTTAAGAGTGAAAGTCCATGTGTAATCAAGAGAAGAAAGAAGAAAAAATGAAGGAATCCTAATTTTTTCCCACACATTGACCTCCTCTCCCTACCCCCCCCCCCCCCCCCAAGCCTTACAGATATAGTTTAATGGGTCTGTGGGTAGTCTGTTGTCCTGACGTCACGTTGTGGTTGTGCTGCATAACATCATTGATTTGACTGTTTGTCTTCTATTTCTGGAGCAAGAGAAACAAGCCAGGGTTACAGTGACTTTTAGGTCAATGAATGAAAAGTTCCTGTTTCTTTAAGACAGAGCAACCCCAGTGCATGTGCATTAGGTACAACTTTTCTATAATGGGAACACTTGTTAGTGCAGCCTTGGTTGAATGTATCAATCATCATTCACATATCCCCCAGTAGGTGCAGACAACAGGCCTGGTATCTGCAGCTAACTTGGAGCTAGGTTTATTCGGGTAAAGGGAGTTACATGGAAAATGCAATGGGTAGGGCCAATGATTTTCTGTTTCAAAAAAAAGAGGAATTTCGCTTTATCAGCAAAAAATTTTCATCAAATTCCGTTTCACTGCTATATGATTCATATGAGAAAAAATATCAAATTCCATTTCAAGGATGGAAAAAATGCACAATTCCGCTTTGGTTTCTGAAAAAAAACAAAAAAAACAACCCCCCCCCCCCCCCCCCCCCCCGGAAAATCATTGGCCCTAAATGGGGCAAGTGAACTTGGTGCTGTATGGCAGTGGTCTCTGCAGCTTAAAATAGAAGGGAGATTTACCCTGCCCTTTTTCATTTCTCCCTGCCTTTTTATTTTACTCCCTGGCCTTTTTCTGTGATATATACATCGTGCTTTGATGGTTTATGGCATATTTCTTCAATTTTGACAACAAATCTTCAGTATGTTAGCTGAATTCAAAGAAAATGTATAAAAGCAGTATTTTCACCATAATTTAGATACATTTATCAACAATTTCTTCAGTTTTGTGTGAAAGATACACTATTTTATCAATAACATTACTTTTAAGATGCCCTATGTGGTCCCTACCCACTTTGACAAGTCGCACTTTTCTAATCAAACTGCCCTGCCCTTGTGAAAACCTGCAGAAACCACTGCATATAGGGACACAGGTCTGCATAAAAGACTACCACTCATTCAAGTGGCATGTTTCTTTAAGACAGCTCTTTGAATGTACTTAATTGTGTGTCTTGACCTGCTTTTGAAGATCACCTGCAGTATAAGACCACTTGCAGTATAAGACCAATTTTTGCAGGTTGTAGGTTGGTCCCAAATAGTGTGTGCCAATATATCCAACCTTGAATTGGCATTGATTTCAGGGATTTCTACATGCCCCAAATTTACTTCTTTGTTCCCGAAACTGAAAAAAAAAATTGCTTAAAGACAGATGCTATAACATAATTGAGTATGGGCATAACTGTACATGAGACTGAATGATGGAATGTTGTCATCTAACATGGACATTCTCTTTTAGCCATTTTGTCCCTTAAGTGTGACATCAGCAGCACTTGGCTCCCTCCTTATGAGGCACTCATTACAAGGTGGATTTTGATATTTATGGTGGGTCTCCTGACTTCCTCCTTATTAAGCACTCAGTACTAGGTGGATTTTGATATTTATGGTGGGTCTCGTGACTCATTTCTTATGAGGGACTTGTTACAAGGTGGATTTTGATATTTATGGTGGGTCCCTGACTCCTTCCTTATGAGGCACTCATTACAAGGTGGGTTCTGATGTAACATGCTGGGTCTCTCAGCCACTGAAGCAATTTTCTTGTTACTTCTGGCTACCTGGTCTCTTGTCATCAGTTGGAGTTATTATAACACGGTCAATGAACCTCACCATCAGCTTTATAATGAGGGAACACTGCACTTTGAACTCATGCACTAAAGTCACCCGCCATGTAAGGTCAGGGAAGTGTTCACAATCTGCATGTCCCTGGACAGCCCCACCTTGGTTTGATATTTCTACAAACTGAAGTGAAAAATGAGGCCTGCGGCTGACCGTACTTATCCAGTTTCTTTTTCCCACAATGAAAGCACTGATGGCCAGATGGATAAATTTAAACAACTTAAAGCAGTGAAAGGTGACCTTTTGTTTTGGTCTTGCCAGTTCCCCTGTATAGTAAACATCTGAAAATAAAGCAATTTACAGTATGTTTTCCATGTACAGTGGTCCTCCTCTTATAAGGCCAACCCAAATGCAGCCAAAGAGTGGCCTTACAAGAGGGGTGGCCTGTCTTGAAGGGGAGAAAATAATGGAAATACCATACTCTCTGCATAAGAATGCTGGCCTTTCAAGAAGGGTGGCCTCTGTGAGAGGGGCCTTGTAAGAGGGGGACCACTGTAGTAAGGTCCAGTATGCTCGTGCAGGAAATATTTCTGCTCCATTACAACATACAGAAAATAAAAATTTTCCACAATAACGTCAGGTACAAAGTATAGTAAACAAGAACGATGTCATTTGTGTCCATCAGCATCAACTTACACTGTGTCAGAAACATTGATGTTTGAGTGAGGTCACTGGGTACACCTTTGCCTGTGTGGACAGTCAGTACCACTACTGTTTACTAGAGTGTAATGTAGATTTGAGCTGAGGCAATCGCTCATACAATGTCCAGATTTTCGCTGTATTTTCTAGTAAGAAAAAAGACCTCATCTTTCAAGTGTTTTAACACGTTTTCTTAATCTCTCTTGGAAAGTTTTGTGGTACACAGTTGGAAAATTTTGAGCTAATGGTAAAAAATTATGAGAGTCTGTGAAAGAGAGCGTTTACTCATGGCATCTTGTTGATGATGTGAATGCAGGCTGTTCTTCACTATCTGTGACCTTCGTGTGTTTGCTTCGCTGCATTTGAGGAAAACAACCATAAATCCAGATGACTATTTTAGGGCTCCAAATTAACTTCATCATCACCTCTGAATGGTCAAATTGTGGTCAAATAATGCTTGTTCAAATTGTCCAAAGCACCTTTATACAAATTGCCCTCTGCTTCAACTTTTTGGCAGGCATTTTTCGTTAATACAGAACATTTGGGGTGAAAATTGTAGGTAAAGTCTCAGACGTGTTCCCCTGATCAACAGCTTTCCTTGTGTGGCTGGAATGCGTTAAACTCAACCCATGCCAAGGAAAACTGTTAAAGGCAGGAGGGGGGTAAAATTGCAGACTTGTGGTTGGCATTTTGCCTCAGGTCACATGGACTACTTATTTTCTTGTCTCCAAATTTGAGTTGCTTAATTTCTTATGTATTGTTATAATACATTGACTGGCAGATATTGTGTCTGATTTGCCTGATGAAGATGTTTTTGTTCTAATTAAAGTAAACTTTTATGAGTATTTACATCATGAATACCAAAAACAAAAGTACACATATCTCTAGAATTCTCGAAGTGAGGCATCCATTCACACAAGTTCATGTGCCGCGTATCAAAGAGTTGTGTAGTTTAGATGTTCCCTCCAAGAATACAAGCAAGTGTATTCTGCATATAACCTATATTAGAATTTTGAACAGCTGTAATAAATGTACTGTGTAGTTGATAGAACTGTTTTACTTTGGGATGTGGTATTCTGCCTAAAGCTCTTCTAACCATACACATAGTAGCTCTATTTACCCAATCCATAACTGGCCACACGGAAACCAGCTATTGAGGTCTGCAGCTTTTCTGGGGATGTTGAAAAAATCTTTGGACTATACTGGGCGCTTGTTGGCTCTGGTACAAGAGCTTAAAGAATCCTTTACATGTACAACATTTGAAAAGTGGCAGATGCTACAGACAGGCAAAGCCAAACTGATGTAACACAAATAATCTAAAATGTTGCAAAATGTAGCTGTTTTATGCAGACTTTGCACTCAAATGCTCGGTGTTTAGATACATTTTGTACATGTGTTGCATTTTGTTTTAAAATACAACATTGTTTAGATACCAACATAAACTAAGGCTGTTCCTATCTCTGGCATACAGCCTTCCCCATTTAATGCAGATTATGGGTCCCACTCCCAATGCAAATTAAACTTGCATTCACAAAAGTATTCAACATATTCCAGGAATTAGTGTTCCATATTGCTTTTATTTGATCTCAAATTGAAAGAAAAAGGCCCTGTATTCTGGTACAGAGAAAAAGCCCTATGGTAACAGAGGAAAAACTTATGAAAGAAAGGGGTTCATAGAACTTGACATCGAGTTCATGAGCATAATATATTCGGGGGAGGAAAGAGGCTACCCTAGTCTGTGGCAACTTCATGCAGGCAAAGACCTGCCTCCATTGAGAGAGCTGCAGGTGACCTGTATACCATGGCAGCATGGATTCACATTGATCCTTGTATTGGCAGTGGCCCCTTATAAAGCCCACAGGCAACCCAATACCAGGCACACTGTTCACACCTCTCTGGCTGTTATCCACTTCCAGGACCTTTCCTTCTTATGTAGCTGCTGAGGTATACCTGAGCTATTGGGCCCATATTACACAACAATCTATGTGACCCCTGTGTTTCTATACAGCCTGATATTTGAAGTAGCCTATGCTAAATCAATGGTGGTGATCATTTTTAAGTCCCCAGGAGTGTAGATGGAGTAGTGTCCTCGCTTGGAGTACTACATGTATAGTATGGATGAGGTACACAATGATGAACATTGCGGGCTGCCAGGCTGCTGTTACAGTGCTGCGCAGCTGAAAATCTCTGTAGCAAAATTTTCTTTACTTGTAGCATTTCTCCACTTCTTCACATAAGAAACACTTATTTTTGAGAAAATTTGTAGCAAATTTTGAAGAGAACTGTAGCAAAATTTTGTTACAATGCTCCAGTTGGACAGCCCTGGCACAGCTGTATTCCTGTTTGCATTATTGGTGTATTTACAAAGACCTGTTGGACATTGGGGAGGAACTCCGTTGCCATGCAGTTTCTATTGAAATAGCAGCAAAAAAGTCCCGAAACCTCTGTTTGTTTTCCCGTAGACATACAGTATTCAATATACAAAAAATCTCAAGGTGATTTTTTTACAGATCTATCCATTGTAGATGTACATCATATTTAGAAAATGACCAGGTCAGTAGCGTAACATTTACTGTGAGCTCTTAGCACGTTGTGTACGGACACCATTTTAAATGTTCAGAAATTGAAATATTAACTCCATTACAAATGTAACAATTTCACTGATGATGTACAGCAATACACTCTTAATGGAAATTAATTGATTACAGTTTTACCTATGATTGTCATCAAAATATCGTCCAATGGGTGAGCAGCTTTGTGACAATATTGCTATTCAATCTAGGGCAACCTGATCGTGATGGGCTGGAGTGGAGTTTATCTACGTATAGCATGCTGGGTTAAATCATTGATGCCAGTCAGTGTTTCCTGCCAAAACACATGTTGAAAGTCATTCACATGAAAACTGTAAACCAAATGAACGAGCTGTTATAATAACTATTGTCCCAACACGTCTGAAAACTAAAGGGTTTTACAGCATAAGGGTGGAAATACATTATTATGGAAGCCATTAGGAGGCATAAACAATGAGACAGTTTGCTTATACAATATTCCTACTATGTCACACACTAAACACATTACCATAGGTATAATCAATGTTATAGATTTTGCTAGGGTTGGTCGGGGGCTGAGAGAGTGGACACCCACATGTACATTGACAGAATGGAAACTAAATCTTTTTCTGGGAACAGAGGAGAGAGACTCATAAACATGTTACAGCTGGTGTTACACAGTCACTGTAAGTGAGTATACCACTGTGGAAGGTCATCCTACTAAAAATATAAGGAAGCCACACAGGGACAAATCGAGGCCTTCAAAATTTCTAGCCAAAATAGGGAAATAAAAACAGTAATCACTGCAGAATTTGGCCTAGCTCTTCTATAATTCATGTTAAAAATATATTAGCCATTTGCAAATTCCTTTAGCCACATTAATGAAACATTAGTAGTTGGCTAGGGGCATCAGTGGTCCCTGCCCACATTTCATAGCAGTTCAATCTTGAATTGCCCAAACAATGGACCAATATGTGAACGTTTCATTAAATGAGGCGGTACATCATCATCTTGTGTGACAAATTTTGCTTGGCCAAATTATAATCTTCAACACAAATATATGTCTGAATGTAAAGTGAGTTTGAAATTAAATTTATTATGTGTAAAGACATTAAATTTTTGAGGCATTAAAGCCATAGCCAAGTTCTTACTGTCACTTTTTTTCTCACTACAATTTCAATATCAATATCATTTCATGTGAACCTGCTTGTAATATAGTGTTCATTTGGCTGTTATGAGTTAGTTCCTTAAACTCAGTTAGTGAACCAGAAAACTTTTACCTCCTCCCCCACCCACCCACCCACCCACCCACACACAAGTAAGTAAAAACCCATCAACTCATGTTTTAACTTGGAAAATAAAAGTATGGAGAGACTTTTCTCTAAATCCTGCTCCAGATGCCTGAACAACGGTAAAGGTTTGTCTGAGTGCGTATTATATTTCATGCTTTTTGGGTGAAACTGACATTAACATGGTAGGAAGAAATGGGAGAGACATCTGGTGGCTGAAACTAGAAACGAAGAAAAGCAATTTCTTTTCAGCTAAAAATGTTACCTATCTTAATTCTGGCAGCTGTATCCTGTCAGTCATAAACAATCTGGTAACTTGTTTGGCTCCAACGGTTAAACTGAGAAAAGGTTATAGTGTGAACAATCAGGAAAAAAACTCCCAAATCTTGTAATCTCCATCACCAAGGCATACAATATTTACTATAGAACAAATTAGCCTAAAAAATGCTCATGTGTTGCTGTTTGTAGCAAATACTAACTGGCAGCAGGTGTAAAGTTTGATGTTTTATAAGAATCTGCCAGATTTTTGTCAGTCCTCAGAGGCAGGCTGCTGCTGTCAGTCATGTTTTTATGGGAGCTGTACAATCTCATAGTGTGCAGCATGTCTCTACTGGTGATTGGCACATTATTGACCATTAAAGTGTTAATCACAGCTATAGTCGTTTTCTCATTACCCTTAAACATATAATGGTTAAAAGATTCACATTCCTCATGAAGATACCTTTCATTCAAATACCAGCAAGTCTAGTCTAAAGCAAAAAGTAGTCTTAGTCAACAGCTTTCCAGGGGACACTTTGCATGCAAAGTGTCCCCAGGAAAGCTGTTGACTGTCTTAAAGTTAGTGCTTCAAGGGTTAATGTAGTTTCCAGCCAACAGTTTATTAAAGCATTTGGGTGGAAGTCATGATGATTGTCACACTTATCTCAATCAGTGTGACAATTTCACCCACAACTTCCTCATGCAAAGGCGTCTCATTCATGTTCCAACATGCCTGATCTAAATTGAGTGGTTCTAGAGGAATTTTCTAAGTCAACAACTTTCCTCTTCCTAGTTTGGTGCATTGTGCTGAAAGTGCTGGTCATCAAGTAGCCATGCATGCTAAAGTCACCAACTAGCCATGCATGTTGTAGTCATCAGCTAGACTAGACATGATATTAGCATTTGAATGAAAACTGTATGTCTGTGGCATGTGTAAGTCATTCCTATTTGATTGCAGTGTCACAGAATACATGCAGTAGGTGACTGACAAAGCCAGATCAGCTGTTACTGGTAGTGATGCAGCTTACGACAAGTTAGCCTTGTCTCATTGCTGTAATGTGCTTAGGGAAGAAAGGGTGAAAGTGCTTCATTAATTTTGGAAGGCTTGTACTGCAGGCAAAGGGGATAAGAGATATTTTAATGAGTCTTAACCATGACACACATCAGATGTGTTCGATGGAAGAGGACAAATTAGACATTTTTCTGAAAGCAATAAACTGTGGAGGAGTGTATTTAGAGCAATAACATATTACATGTACATTCAATTTCCAACTGATCATGTTATACAACTTGTATTGCTTTGATTACTTTTGTAACCTATTCAGCTGATAAATTAAATGGCTAGGATTTGTATTGAAGATACATTTAATTATGTGAGGATTTCACTGTGAATTGTACAAGTTTAGGCATACACATATGTTCTAATCTCTGAGACAGCGGCAGGTCAATTCATGCAGCTAAATATAACTACACCTCAGTGTTATTGCCAACGTTTGGTCACAAAAACAGGCTTACATACAATGAAGAATTCATGCCCTGGTAGGATACTCAATATTTGCAAGAGCTTCTGAAGAGTCCAAGCGAGAAACATGGATGGTACATTTCACTCCTTTTTGTGGAAGTCCACATGAGCATGAGGAGAGTGCATAAGACAGAGAACACACGTTGATCCTTTCAACTCGCAAAGTTTGCTCGAACTTGAATGCAGAGTTGTTTTAAAGTCAAGCACAGTGGTATTGATACAAGTGGTCACATACAAGCAGGCCCACAAATAAGCCTCGAAATCTTCCACTTTATGGCACAGTGTGTGTGGCCCACTTCTGATGGCAGTACAAATCTCTTAAGAACATAATCAGGACTAAACCAGCCTTACACAAGTTTGGAGGAGGGATCCCTGTTGATGGCTCAAACACACCAATGAGCCATGCTTAAGTTCCCCTTCTCCTGCTTAATTTTAGAAGAGGTTTGGAGCACAGAAGTTTCATTTGGCACCAGTACTCAGTCATTAGGGCAAAAAATGGGCAAACAGATGTTAGGCATAAGCTCAGGTGTTATCTGTGGTGTGAGTTGAGCAGTTGGGGAGACCAGAGAAGCCTGGCATAGCTGATCCATGAATAGCTATACATTAACCCCTTAATGATTACCTTTTCTGGAAATAGCTATACATTAACCACGTTTGTTAACCCTGCAATGACTATCTGGTCTAGAAATAGCTGTCCATTAACTATGTGATGAGTATCCAATCTAGTAATAGCTATAAATTAACGGCATGATGCCTATCCATACTAGTAATAGCTATCCATTAACCGCATGATGACGACATGTATAGGGCTAATGATTTTCCATTTCAAAAAAAGAGGAATTCTGCTGCATCAGCAAAAATGTTTCAAATTCCATTTCATTGCTATATATCTATATATGATTCATATAAGAAAAAACATCAAATTCCGTTTCAAGGATGAAAAAAATCCACAATTCCGCTTCAGTTTCGGAAAAAAAACGGAAAATCATTGGCCCTACATGTATCTAATATGGAACACACATAAAGCTTATGATGATTACTTAATCTACAAGTAGCCATACATAAAAGCTACAATGACAGTCTCATCTTGATATACCTAAAGCCCCTGTTGTGATAGCCGTACTCTTGCACTTCTGGGTTTCTTGTCAGCAAAATGTCCATGTTATACTTCCGCTCAATGTGCTCAAAATTTGGCACAAAGGACAAGGTTGAACTGATGTAATACTTCTTAGTTATAGTGACCTATTTGCTGGCATGAAGTATACTTGCTAAGCCAGCCACATTTGGACAACATATTTATAATGAGGTAGAAAACAGTACTGCTTATGGAAAATTTGTATACCTGTTTAGGGGTATTGTTCCCCTTGACCGATCTTCTAAAGTGAGCTTTGTGAGTAAAATTTCTAGGTCTCAAGGTATTTTTAGATATGAAGCACTGAATGTTTTGCCTTTTTGTATCCACATTTCACAGTTGGAACTGTTGAGTGATGTAAGTTATGGTAAAAAAGTTTGTACAGTCTTATCAATCAGACTGATAGTCTATGAAAAGAAACATTTACGATAATCCATATGAGCAGCATAGTAACATGTCACTCTCATTTATTGAGATACAAGATATGTATTTGTTGAGACAAATACTGAAAAGTGGCCAAAAGCCAAGAAATTTTGGGATAAACTTACATGTGCAAGATAGATTTGTGTCGGATGTATGGTTGGTGGTACAGTAGTTGTTGGGATATGTAAAGGTGAAAGGTACATGTGGCAGAAGAAAGATATAAATTGTAACACGTGCTCCGACAGGCCTTGTCTGACAGAACGTCAGATACCTGCCATAAACTGTTGTAACGCAACTGTATCAGAGATACTTCAAGAAGGCGAAAACTAGAAGAAAAATGTGTGGTCTTATTATCTGGTATATTTTCAGTGTTTTCTCAATTTTTTGTCGTGTAGTATTCATAAAAACATCCACTTTTGACCAGAGGCAAAAGCAGTAAGGAAATTTGTAAAGAGGAGTATTTTGTCAAAAGAAAAATATACTTTGTGTCAGAGAGAAAATAACACGCATGACCTTTCGAGATGAATATATTCCTAAAACAGAAACTGTTACTGTTAGGAGTAACATACACCAGGGGTTGGGAATCAATGTCAGAAGTTTGATGCTACTTGAAGGAATCCCTACATGTGTTCAGCTGAGACTGCTTAGACGCTCAGGAGAAGTGTTTATTGTCTTTGACATGAAACACTGGGATGGACACTTTGGCACAAGTTCTACAGGGCGAGTTGCTCTAACATGATTACAGGAGGGTCAGTGTGACAGGCAGACATTGGTTGCAACAAAACTATGTTTTCAGGACACAAACAAAATTTATTCTCCTGAAAGAAGACTCCAGGCATGATCTGTGACTTTCCAAGGCAAATTGGTCGTGCTGCAATAATCTTATCTTCAAATTTAAGTGTCATGTGAACTAAGAGTCAAGCTCCAAATTGTAAACTAAGGGACAAGCTCCAAAATGTGGTGGGAAAATGAAGGCAATTTATTTCACTGTTCAAACGGAACATGGAGTTGAAAATTGTGATGCTGTTCACATGTATATGGGACTTCTTTGTAAGTTGTGGACATTTTTCATTGGATATTAGTAGAGTGGTTAAAAGTGTCTTAGCTGTTGTTAAGTCCTCAATTGTAACCCTGAGAAGGACCAAAGTCAAAGCAGGAATGCCACGTACAACGCAAAGCAGAAATGTAGTCATCTTGGCCTCAGACGTGCATGAATCAATGAAGAATTGTTTGCATCATTCGGAGCTTTTCAAAGTAGAAGACAAAAATGCATAGAAATAAAACAGCTGAGTGAGGAAGTGCTTGGTGTAGTGTTTCAGCAGCAGAGATAGCTGATTGTCAATTTAGTATTTGTAAAGATGGCAGGAGACTTGACTCCCTACACAGAGAGAAAAGTACAATGCACTTGGTGTGTTTGCTATGATCGACCCTCCTTGCAGTAAATCCGCCTGTAACTTTTACTCTGACATGGGACAGGAATGGATCCATTTTGCATATGTTGCTTTGGTAAATAAGACCTGCTAAAATTACTGAAGTATACCGCAGATACAGGCATTACAGACAAAACATGCGTGTTCCGTTCCATCAGTGTTCACATAGCTTGAGTAATATGATCGGGAGATACGTCCATATATTTTCTGGTTCCTGTGTGTGGATCCAGGAAATGACGCTCATTAGTGGTGTTTAGTGCAGGTATGAAAAACTGGCAAGGGCAAGGTCAGATGAGTGGTCAAGGTCACCTGCTACGTCAGCATTGTTCAGTTGGAATATATGTACTGTAAATCATCCACAGGACATAAACATACTGAGTTACTTCAAAAATGAATAATCAAAGTAGACATGAGCTAAAAATCAAATCAACAGAATTGGTCAAAGGATGTTAAGGAGATGCAACTGTGAGAACAATGGGAAAAAATGTATGAAATGTACCCTTTGTCCTACACTGTGGAGAACTTCGGTAAAATTGTGTTGAGAGTGAAATTAAATAAAATGATATCAAGTTTGCCCATAGTCACAAACCTTGGAGGACCTCCGTGAAGCTGTAGAAAATGTATGTGGAGCCCTCTATGCACCATTATGGTGGCAGTCCCAACTCCCATGGATTATTTTGGTGGCAATCCCAGCTCACATGTGTTATGGTGGCAATCCCAACTCACATGCTTTAATATAATGCCAATCCTAGCTGCACTTGATAAGAACCACCAGAATTTGTGATAGATTAACTTTGACAGTTAGACTGGATCACATGTATACTGTTCTCAGTGTCTTCAGTGGTCATGATAAAGGTTGTAGCATTCACTTCAGATTACTTCAAGGGTACTGAAAAAAAAAGCTGTGTGGTTACAGATACTTAACAGTATAGTGGTGGCTAGTTGGTACATAGTGCTGGCTAGTTGGTAGATAGTTCTGGCTAGTTGGCAGATAGTTCTGGCTAGTCAGTAGATGTGTGGGTGTGACTTTACATTTGATGCATAGAGAGAGAAGATAGCACACAATCTGCCCAGAACCGAGATTAGATGTACTTTGCATCAAAGCACACAAGTATTTCAATTAGACTGATCTTATTACACGTATTATGGGATTTGTGCATTAGCTGTCTGGGGAATGAGTCACATAACTGTTCTGGCTACACATTGTACACACTCTACCCAGAATGTGCTGATAAAAATCTGTTAACTAGTCTCTTATATTACCATACGTTCGACACAATTGAAAGCTTCTGATTGGTTGATGCAGCGGTTAACATTTTTTCATGTGTCCTGCTTGAAAAAATGTT
Organism: Hermodice carunculata; assembly: GCA_964020975.1. Classification (NCBI taxonomy): domain Eukaryota; kingdom Metazoa; phylum Annelida; class Polychaeta; order Eunicida; family Amphinomidae; genus Hermodice; species Hermodice carunculata. The sequence continues at coordinate 2,092,184 of OZ026620.1, forward strand.
TTCTGCTGCCTACCACCAGGGGGTAGCACATGTTGCTGCTGTATTCTTTTGCAGTTTATTTACTTGGTTGATTCAATGAAATATGATCAGTATGGAACATCGTGTTTATTGTATGGTCCACAGTGTTGTGAAATATATGGTGCCCTTGGACCCAGGTAACAGAAAGAATTTTGAACCTTGACTGGAAATGTCAATCCAAGGTGAAGCCCAGGGTTGACATTCCTGACCTTGGGTTTACCACTGTGTTACCTGGGTCCAAGGGCACTATTTATATATTATTCCTGACAGTAAAGAGGTGGGCAACATTTACAACATTGAACCATTGCTACTGAAATGTTATGACAAAAGTTTACATGCAGGTAAATCTACAGTAGGTTTCTTATGGATAAGATCTGTACGTCAAAGCATACAAGTACTTGAGTCTGTCTGGTGTTATAACAGAGTGTACTTGCATGTGTTGGGGTCTTCCAGGAGTTTGATGTACAAGGATCCCTTATGAGTACCTGTCAAGTGGGTAGAGTTGTCTGTGAAGGTCATTATGTCCATCAGACACTCTCCTGAGACTGCTGTAATAACAGCTCCCAATGACGCCAATTACAGGCAAATTGACCAATTTCATATCAGCAAGGAAACCTCATGGCAAATTATGCATGGGGGGGGGGGGAGGGAGCATGTTTGATGGGTAAATAAGCTGAAGAGATGGCAGGCGGTGGCATGCGTCAATAAATCTTGCATTGGGAATCAGTTTGCATGATCCACCGCAGCAGGGAACAAGTGAAACTCCAATCAGGGCAAGTGATAATTTCAAACATTTGGCCTGTGGGCAATAAAATAATTTGCTGTTACAATGAGAATTTGAATGCATTGAAAAGCCAATGATAGCAGGGGTAAGTGAAGTATTAGTAATGACTTGCCTTGGGAAGTACAGTTGAAAGGGAAGAACTGCTGCCCCCCCCCCCCACCCCCCCACACACACACACTTGTATGATATACACAGGAGCAGGTCTGGTATCTCTTAGTAGCCAAAAGGCCTGTGTCAACAACTATTGCCATGGTTAACTTTTTATTTTGTTTTTGTAAGATTCAAACTTTAGGTGACTAACAGCTCTCAAAAAATTAATGTAAACAAAATTATGCACTTTCAATACTCTATGTTCTGCCCTTTGCAGAAATGCATGGGATATATATATGTATATATATTTCAAGAACACATTGCACATTGATGAAGATTAAACTAATTAACTAATGGGTTTGTTCTGAGCTTCAATAGATGTGAGCCTTAAAGTCAATGTTGGGCTCCAGGGACCATTTATACCATTAGCCAATTGGCCAAATACTGCAGATTCTTCCAGTCTGGCTACAACATTTACAACTGGCCAAAATATTTTAAGATGAATAATTAATAAGAAAAACTGGATTTTGTTCTCTTTGGTAATATTTGCCTTTCAGGCTTAAAGATTTCAAAAGCGTATGTCTTTGTATGGGTCTCACCACTCAATAGCACATCTAGCCAATGGGCCACGAGGGTGCCATTTGTATGTCCTGCACAGAAAATCTGTTGTGCTGACCACAAATGGACTGCCGGTGAAAGCTTTCTCCATCACCCTAATGCAAAAAGACTTGTAATTCATCCTCTTTTGTGTTTGAAAGGTATGAGTGTGACAGCACTAGGCTGGCCGGGGCAAAATAACCTTATCCCTGTTGTCTGGCCCATGCTGGTGGAAAGAAGCAGGAAAAAAAAAGTTTGTTCATCTCATTAGTAGCTACAGGATCATAGCGGAGGCATGTATAAGTAGATTTCCTGTCCAGCAAATTGTCTATTTTCCCCGTTAGAGACATCACCGGAGGCTGGTTTGAGACGCACGGATGGCTAGTCGGCTTTGTTGACAGCAGTGTCTCCTTAATTTGGCAGCTTTTGTCACTGATGCTTACACAGAGTTCAGCAATATTTCTCCTGACTCTATACTCCTCAAAGACTGCCTCCATTAGGCATATAGTTTTCATGCATGCAATCCATGATGTACATTTATAGCTAATATGATGCATGCAGTATTGAAGACAATTATATTCTGCACTAAGTGAAGATCGAAATAATGAGATGATTGCACGTAAATTGCATGTCATCTTTCATGTGGTGCTACTGCATGCAGCTGTTTCCAAACTGTGTTTTATTTATTTTTTATTTTTTTATTTGGAACAAAAGACACAGTTTTGAAAAAAAAAAAACTTTGAAATCTTACATCCTTGAAGGAGAATATAAAATAAGAGTGGAATAGGGCGGTGTGTACAAATGGTGCACACAGAGGAAAGGATATGAGGAAAACATCTTGAGAGTATATCATTGTTTTGATGAGAATATATCATTGTTTTGGTGAGAGTATGTCATTGTTTTGATGAGAATATAGTATTGTTTTGATGAGAGTATAGTATTGTTTTGGTGAGAGTATAGCATTGTTTTGGTGAGAGTATAGCATTGTTTTGATGAGAGTATATCGTTGTTTTGATGAGAGTATATCATTGTTTTGGTGAGAGTATAGCATTGTTTTGGTGAGAGTATAGCAATGTTTTGCTTAACCGACCAAAACCAGTTGATGGTCAAATGTCATCTGCTGCAGTGTTTTGGACAAATTTCAAGAGTAATGAAAACTAAATTAATGAAAATTGTAGACCTATCAGATTAACATGCCCCAGGTCAGCAGCTTTCCTTGGCATGGGTTGGGTGCTCAACCCATTCCAAAGAAAGACTTAGTCGTAATTCAAGGGAGAAAGGGTTAAGAAACTAGTTATGCCAAGGATTTCAGCAAAACATGACAAGGCAGTTTGATAAGGTGCTGTATGTGCTGAGAAAACTGTACAGATGTAGTTACAGCCGCAGAAACTGGAAGGCCCCATCATGTGAGACAAACAAGACGTTGTTTGGAAAGTTGTGATCCAAATGGTTGCAATGTATACATGGTAAAGTAGGTCGAGGCGATTAGACTTTTTGGCTTGGCAATTCTCTTGACACAGTTGAAGCAAGTAGCGTTTTGGTTGGCGCATCGTCAAGTGGAATGGCTCAATTGTATGTAAGGTTATCAGGTCCAGAAGCCATGCAGTGCACTTACCAAGTAATATACAAACTGTTCTCACTATACCAAATACTTTGTCAGGGAATATTTTTGGGGTTTGAGTGTTCACGTACATTTCTTTTACCATTGCTTCCAAGATAGCTCGCAGAGAGATATACCGCTGGGCTAGGTTGATCAGTGCTCCATAACTTGGAGGCTCAACCTGACTCCCGAGAGTAGATCACTGATTACCAGGCATTGCCTGCAAAATCTGAGGATTTGCTTGGCAATCTCTTAACTTGGGAAATAAAGGTGATAAGATAAAGTCTAAAGATGTGATGGATAATTTCCACTAATTCTGTGCTGCCCAAGCCACGTACTGATCATTCATTTGGTGTATGTTATATTTGACGGTCCAGTGGCATGGAGTCATTGTGTGCTTGCACTCATATTTCTTCGGCAGTTTATGTGCTGGTCATCAGTGGCTAAGTGGGAGCAAATTAAGTCATTCCACCCTAATGACCCTTTTTCAAACTAATATCTAAATGTCGTCTGCTTATTGTATTTTACCAATTTAGGGATTATTTTTCAAAATTTTGGATGAAACTTGCATGGAAGATCATGCCAAATTTTATGCCCATGGTCAACAGCTTTCCTTGGTGGGCTCTGGTGCATTGCACCCAGAGCACACCAAGGAAAGCTGTTGACTCAGTCTTCTATCAGGGTGGAATGAGTTGATTGGTGGGTAGCACTGGTATAGCCTCATAGCTGGTTCATTACATTGTGGGGTATATACAGTGGAACCTGTGTGAAGGGACATGTGGGATACATATATGTGTGTTCATACATGCATGTATAGGATGACTGATTCCTTATCTCACATGATCCCTAAGGAAAATTACATGTAAAACTGAACTGAAATATTGCAGTTGAGAGAACAGGGACTGCTCCAGGTGATCCACGAACTAGAACATTTGACTGGCTGGATTATCCAGTATTACAGTGTCATTATCTGAGGGAATTTAAATGTAAACCAGCCCAAACTGGCTGATGGTCAAATGCCGTCTGCTTCAATGTTCAACTACTTTCAACAGTAATGAAAAGCAATTTGACTGAGAATTGTTGATGAAACCTATCAAGGTCACATACCCGGGGTCAACAGCTTTCCTTGACATGGGCTGGGCCCAAACCATGCCAAGGAAAGCTGTTTACTCTTTCTTGATTTAACCCTTTCCCCCTTGAATTAAGACTGAGTCAACAGCTTTCCTTGGCATGTGATCTTCGTAAGTCTCATTTACATTTCTCTGTCAAATTGTTTTTCATAACTGTTGAAATTAGTTGAAAACACTGAAGCAGACGACATTTGACCACCAGCCAGTTTTGGCCGGTTTGAGGGGGAAAGGACAAACCTGGTGATTGACCAGACAAGACTCTAGTGTATAAATCCAGGCTTCTCATGCAACTGGTCCCTATAGAGGCCTTTGCTGGTAGATTAGCATCATTTAGTGAAAGCTATGCTTAGGTTGGATACTCAGGAATGCAATGAATAGAATATTAGAGGCCAGAGATGTACAAGGCATACAGAGGCATGCAGTGGTACAGCTGAGGCAACACAGGAAACCATAGGACTGGTGATACACAGGTTAAGTACACACTGGCTATTTTAGGGGGAAATAACACAAGATATGAGTAGAACTAGTGGACAAAGTCATTGGGATAGCCTGGTGTTGAATGCTAATGAGAATACTGTACACCGTCATGGGCCAAGGAAAGGGGGGAATGGTATATAAGGGGTGTAGGGTACATGAGCGCACCAAGGAAAGCTGTTGACTCAGTCTTCTGTCAGGGTGGCTTTCCTTGGTATGGGTTGGGTAGTAAGTGCCCAGCCCATGCCAAGGAAAGGTATTGACCCAGGACACATGATGTTTATACTGTAGATATCATCTACAATTCTCAGTCAAACTGCTTTTCGTTACTGTTGGTATTAGTTGAAAATACTGAAGCAGATGACATTTGACCACCGGCTGGTTTTGGCCAGTTTAAGGCACCTGTTTTACAAGAGTAGCCCTGCCCTACAAATGGTTTCTCAAGGGAGTAACTGCAGTATACAGATATACTGGACTTGAGAGCATCCTGAAAAGCACAGAAGAATGTGCCACTTGGTGATAGCAAGTAGCCTGCAAATGGCCGCTAGTAGATGTGGGTCCCCCTGGCACTTGTGATAAGAAATGCTAAAGATGAGGATCTTGATGGTCTGGGGGAGAATCTTGTCAGGCAGTCCACAGGTGATGACAGTATCTGGCATCACTTCCTAGTCCTACCTGCACTGTGCTACACGATGCTCATCCAAACAGCCATCTCATCTCTGGCATAGCAAGCACTTGGCTTGTAATCCCAGCTAAACAGGTCTTTGTCATCACTCCCATGTCATCTGATCTCCCTCACAACAGAAATCCATGAGCCCGTACTGGCTTCACAATCTTCACCTGAAATGCAATATGGGAAGTCTGTATAGCCAAACTAGGACTGTCCTTGGTGTAGTGTTCCATTAATGTCATTTTAAACTACAGACTGTCCTGGGTGTAGTGTTCTTTTAATGTCAGATTAAACAACAGACTGTTTGGGGTGTACTGTTCTATCAATGTCAGATTGAACAACAGACTGTCCCTGGTGTACTGTTCTATTAATGTCAGATTGAACAACAGACTGTCCCTGGTGTACTGTTCTATTAATGTCAGATTGAACAACAGACTGTCCATAGTCTACTGATCTATTAATGTCAGATTAAACTACAGACTGCCCTTGATGTACTGTTCTATTAATGTCAGATTAAACTATGGACTGTCCGTGGTGTACTGTTCTATTAATGTCAGATTAAACAACAAACTGTCCGTGGTGTACTGATCCACTAATGTCAGATTAAACTACAGACTGTCCTGGGTGTACCATTCTATTAATGTCAGATTAAGTAAGTTACACTGCTCCCTCTCTTATAAGGCCCCCTAAATGGTACCAGAAGTATGCCTTCATTAGAGTTTTGGCCCATGGGGATTGGGAATGTAATGGAAATCCCTTTACTGTGGCACAGAGACCTGGCGTCTGGAGAGAGGGAGACTCTTCTTCAAGAAGTATAATTTGATACACACAGGGGTTGTTTCTGGACTTAAGCCATCATCATGACAGGACATTGTCAGAGAATGAAAATATGGATCCATGATAGCCCAGCACTGGCAACAACCAAGACTGAAGCCTAACCCTTCCCCCCTTAAACTAGCTGAAACTGACTGGTGGTCAAGTATCATCTACTTCAGTGTTTTTAACTTAATGTCAGTAGTAATGAAGAACAAACTAACTGAGAATTGCATGATCATATGTCCCATGCCAAGAAAAGCTGTCAACTTTTGATTAATTCAAGGGAGAAAGGGTTAAAGAGATATCGTGTTCTGAGTTTATAGCTTATCATGACTTTTTGTCCAACATGAAACATGGAAGTGACAATTTGCCTCCCAGCCACATCCAGTCAGCATGCAAGATAACTATACAAATTGCACATTGTTGGTAACACCTGAGAAAGGCAAGTGTGAAGTGTCTTGTCATCCCAGTGACATCATACATGTACTTCATCCTTGTGGGCATAGTTATGATAGTCGGGTTAACGTTTTCCCCTTCAACTGGCTAAAACTGGCTGGGGGTAAATGCTGTCTGCTTCAATATTTTACACCAATTTTAACAGCAATGGAAAATGGTTTGAATGGGAACTGTAAATGAGACATATCAACATAAAATGAGCCAGGTCAATTGCTTTCCTTGGTATGGGTTTAAGACTTTGCACCCGACCCATGCCAAGAAAAACTATTGACTCCATCGTAACTGAAGTTGGAAACGGCTAAAGATTTGTCTGGTTTACATCCATATGCAGCTCCCAGGCACACAGTTTTGTGTTGCAGGCTGCAGCCCAGTAAGCATCAGCAGCAAGACTTGGCAAGCTGTGTGCAGTCTGGTTCTTACCCTGGTACCCTGTCAAGACTGGCAGCCTGTGTGCAGTCTTGTTCTTACCCTGGTCCCCTGTCAAGACTGGTAGCCTGTGTGCAGTCTTGTTCTTACCCTGGTCCCCTGTCAAGACTGGCAGGCTGTGTGCAGTCTAGTTCTTGCCTGGTCCCCTGTGAAGACTGGCAGGCTGTGTGCAGTATTGTTCTTAGTGTGGTCCCCTGTGAAGACTGGCAGGCTGTGTGCAGTCTTGTTCTTACCCTGGTCCCCTGTGAAGACTGGCAGCCTGTGTGCAGTCTTGTTCTTACCCTGGTCCCCTGTCAAGACTGGTAGCCTGTGTGCAGTCTTGTTCTTACCCTGGTCCCCTGTCAAGACTGGCAGGCTGTGTGCAGTCTAATTCTTAGCCTGGTCCCCTGTGAAGACTGGCAGGCTGTGTGCAGTATTGTTCTTAGCGTGGTCCCCTGTGAAGACTGGCAGGCTGTGTGCAGTATTGTCCTTACCCTGGTCCCCTGTCAAAACTGGCAGCCTGTGTTGTATATATGTTATTATGTTGTCATACAGGTACATTAGTCACCATTATGACAGAGCACCAGTTGGTTGTCCTTAAGGCAGTCTCTATGACAGACTACCAGTTGGTTGTCCTTAAGGCAGTCTCTATGACAGACCACCAGTTGGTTGTCCTTAAGGCAGTCTCTATGATAGACCACCAGTTGGTTGTCCTTCAGGCAGTCTCTATGACAGACCACCAGTTGGTTGTCCTTAAGGCAGTCTCTATGATAGAGCACCAGTTGGTTGTCCTTAAGGCAGTCTCTATGATAGAGCACCAGTTGGTTGTCCTTAAGGCAGTCTCTATGATAGAGCACCAGTTGGTTGTCCTTAAGGCGGTCTCTATGACAAACCACCAGTTGGTTGTCCTTAAGGCAGTCTCTATGACAGACCACCAGTTGGATATCCTTAAGGCAGTCTCTTGAGATGATTTTATCAAATACTCGCTGAAGCTCACCACTTCAACCTTTCTTCTAATCAAATCACCCAAAAGCACTTGAATCTAAAATGTTGTATGCTTCGATGTTTTTATGTCAATTTTTCTAGGAAACAGTTTAAATGATTAGAGTAGATAAAACCTCTGAGGATCCCAGTTGCCAGGTCAATAATTATACCCCTACAAATGAAGTTTGGGGGACTTACTCTTTTCTTATCCAACTGTCCATCCAGAGCAGAATGAACAAAATGTCAGCTGTTTCACTGCTACTTGTACAAAAGTCAATGTGCTCAGAGTTTAAAGTATTATACCAAATTCAGGTTCTTTGTAAACTGGCTTTTATTCATATTCCAACATTATTATGCCTGCCACCAGTTGCAGAGACCATGAGAACGGCCCAGGTCAACAGCTTTCCTTGGCATGCTTTGAGTGCAATACAGTCAAGCTGTTGAGTCAGTCAAAACTCTGCACTGAAAGAGTTAATGAAAATTTTGTGAAGCAAAAGGTGTTTTTTGCATAGAGAATTGCAATGGTGATATTGAGCATGGAATTTTATCAAGGGTGGAATATAGCAATGTCACCAACAAGAGCAATACAGTGGCAATACAGTGGCAGTACAGTGGCAGTATTGCTCCAAGACCTTTATTTTTTCTGTTTGCAAGGAGTAAAATAGATTTTGGTGCCTTGCATGGCCAGGAATATGCTACTTTAGAGGGCACATAGCATGCATAGGTGTAAGAGCCGAGTACTGGCGCTCACGCTGTCGGCAGGACCCAGCATGTATTTGCCATCTATTACCTGAGTGCATGGACACATGCCATCGTTATAACAAACTCTGTTGTCATGACAACAACAGCTTTAGCACTTGGTTTCATGCAAATTATCAAAAACTAGAAGATCCTGGTGAATTTGTGGACTGCAATTCAGGCATTTAGCTGTGAAATTGGCAAACAGGGTTTGTGGCGAACCTTGATGTATTTGCCTGACATTGTATCGTGCTCTTGCCACCTGGAAGCTCCAGTGGACAAATATTTTGTTCAGAACCCTTGGCCAATAAAATAGTGCAAGATAAATATGCATAATTGTAAGCCAGAAGCATATGAAAATTCCCTAGATTCTTAGCAGCAGACTGCCAGCTGGGGGAAGGGAAACGTTAGAAAACCTTTTCACACAAATCCGGTCCAAAGTCCCTACCATACAGAAGATGGCTTCCACTGCCAGGAAATGTCTGTGACAGGATTTGCTAGAAAGACTGTGGTCTACCTAGGTGGCATGTGGACACCTGGTGGATCAGTGGTTACACAGCAGAGCTATGGGTTATCAGCCAGAGAGCAGACACACTGTCATATCTCAGCTTATTGCATTTGACTCGTGTGGCCTCAAAGGCAAACTCTAGGAGCCTGCCTGTTTCTTACTAGATGCTGAGCCATGCTTAAGCGGCTGAGAAGTGTTGGGTAATTTTTAGCCTGCATCATACGGTGGCAGCTCAGAGCAGGCATGCCCATATAAAGGCTACACCACTGGGCGAGGAGCGTATTTAGTTTGGTTGGCAATATAGGAATGGCAGGGAAGCCAGAAGGTTGCACATTGATATAGGATAGACAGGATCACAACTTTCACTGGCAATAGCTGGCATAGCTAGCATCATCTATTACCCCAAGACAAATTAAAAATCTCAGCTAGTTGGGCTGCCGAGGAGGGTGGGGGTGAGGAGAGATCAAAAGGGCCTGTCATTTGAGTGTTAATCTCATTGGTGCTGGTGTTACTAACAACGCCCTGAAAATTTGGGGTGCAATAAGACGGTCAAGGGTACAGACCCTGTGTGAACTACCCTGTTCAAGTCCATGTACATGAGTGTGACGGATTACCCGTCTGACAGTAGCAGGAAGCGAGGACATACAAGGCACTTAAAGACCTCAAGCCCACCCCACTTGTATATGGAAAGACTTAGAGCAGAATCCCTAGCTGATTGATCATTGATAGCCTTCAATACATCAAGCATAGGTAGGGCTTCAACTGTGCATTGCATGTCGTCTTTGAAAAACTGTTATAGATATATTGCTCTGGTGATCAGCTTTTAAGCGTAGCTGTCTTTGGATGTGGGAGGGTTAAATGCCTTGGCCAGACTGTAGGGTGATCTGCCAAAGGTCTTCTGAGTCTCTGTTTCACTGGTCAGTATCATCGCAAAATGGCTGTTCAGTTAAAGTTGTTTAGGCTAAAGTCTGTATTCCTGAATAATTGTTGCTCAAAATACCTGCCTCACTGTGGAATAAACCAAAGTAGCACAGTGAGAGGTAAATATAGGGCCACTTAGAGGGCACTTCTCCCACTTGATACCCAGGTGAGTGACTGCTCAGGTAACAAGGTAATGGGTAAAGCGAGGGTCGATCTCTCCTCTAGGCCATAGTCTTGAGCCAGAGAGTGGAATCAATAAATGAAGTTTTTAAAAATAAATGAATCAATAAGCAAATTTTAACCTGTCCATAAAGAGACCACTTGCTATTGCAACCACATCTTCACAGTCCTAATTGATTAATTAATTGTAATTTTTGTAGTGTTTTGCAACATATGGTATGGCTTTCAGATTTGACAATATACCATGGTATTGGGCAGAAGCTCCCAATTCAGATCTCCATCTTCACAGTCCTAATTTTCTATCATATATTGCTCTCTCCGTATGAAGACCATTCCCTTTTGAGACCACTACCAGTACCATGGGTGGTATTCATATAGATTTCATTGTATTTTAAACTTAATCATTTACAATGAAAGATACAAATTGATTCCAAGACCGTGTTTGTAAAGGCTTTGATGGGTATCTTTGATGAGTGTCTTTGATGGGTATCTTTGATGGGTATATTTCCATGCTGCCCAGTAACTTATGTTCCAAGTTCCTAGCCATAATTACAGCGAGACATGTCACTATACAAAAGAAGTGGCAAGTTGTGGTATAGCCAGGGTACATATGAATCAGAGACATTCCTGTTAACTGCAGTCCTGCTCTGCACCCCTATCGTGCAGTGAAGAACAGACAGGAAGGAGGGCAGATCCACGTACTAAGCATGGCGGAGCACGTTTTTCTTGGAAAGTAGCAACTTGACAATGGAATGAGCCTAGCTGACATTTATTCAAATAGTTTCCAGCCATGCAGGAAGCATAATATGTGTAGAAATTTGTGTTTGTGTGGTGGAAATTACTTTATTTCAAGGTGCTAAAGTATCAGACCCTATTTTCATGCTGTCAACATTGTGGAAGCATAGTTCCATTGCTAGCAACTTAGGAGGATACAAGATACAAAGCTTTATTTATACTCGGGGGGGGGGAGGGTTAAAACATGCAAACATTAGCAGGCCAGCTGCTGTTATGACCAAGTTGTGATATATCTAAAACATAGGATATAAATGGGAAATGATATGAAGTTGAAAATGAAAAGTTTAAGAAAAAGAAAATGAAAAAATAAAGACTCTGTAAGTTAGAAAGACTCTGGACACATTCTACAATAACTACACTTGCACTTCACACCAGGAGGGCGGAGCAGGGCCGCAGTTATTATGAATGTTTCCTATTGGTACAAGAGTAAACGTCTGTGTATGAGAATCATAAAGATGCGATATTCTGATTTTATAGAAATTCCACAAAGCAGCAAACACTGGTATGGAGTGAGTTAAGTGAACTTGAATTTGTATGCTCCAGCCTCTCTGTAAGCTGGTAGTCCACGTAATAAGCCGTAATGTTATGTGGACACAGAGTCACGAGGATGACATTGAGTTTGATTGGTTAACCAAGTGGAATAGATTGATGTGTGACAATAGGCACCCTTTGTAACCTACAAATGATACACCTCAAATTATTCCCACTTACGCATGCTGGGGGCCATTCATATTTTGTGGAGATTAATGAATGAAGGCCGTTACTTGAAGATGCAGTCATACATGGAGGATTGATGGGAAGAGAAGTTCAGGAAACATGAACTTAGACAATAAAATCTGTAGCAGAGATGGGGAGGGGGGGGGCAGGATAATTATTAAATTAAGTTTTGTGGTACACTGTGTTTGAATGTAATCATTCTGATGGACATTAGAGACAAAACGTGACATCTTAATTAATATTTGACGTGATTGTAATGATGTAGATATGTAGTAATAACATTTGAATATTGAGTGTAACACCAGGCCAGCACATCAAAGACCTGTTATATACAGGTCGAATCTTCCTAGGCTAAAAACTGTTATCATCATTTCTTGATTGTAAGACCATCCCTATCATTTTTTGGGGGTGTGTGGGGGGGGGGGGGGGGCTAAAGAAAAAGAACTTTACTTTATTATCTACAATTCTCAGAAGAGACATGTTTTACGTTGAAAAGAATTTTATGTGGAAAGATAGAGGCAGGAGACAATTTACATCTGGACACTTTGGTGTGATTTGAATAAGAAAGGAATTAAGCATTAGTTTGGAGATATGGAAGATTTAAAAGTTGAAAGCTTTCACAGACATGATTATGGGTTTTTTTGTTTTTTGTTTTTTTAGTTTTTTTAAGGTTTTGATTACAAATTTAAATGAAGTAGGTGATAAGGGAGATTTAATCGATCAATGTCATTTTGACTTACAAGTAAAGTTGTCTTGGAGTCAAGGTATGGTAGGCTTTGCTTCTACCAGGAATGATTATGGCTGTTCTTGAGCCTTGTGTGCCCCATGCGTTCACCTGAGTGATGGTGTCTGTATTCAGTCCTAGGTGCACTGTGTTAACCATAAACCCCTATCAGCATATAGTATGCTTGTGATTGGGAAATGGTGTTGTGTTGCTGGATAATACTGATAATAGGGGATAGATGAGCAGCTTCCAGATAGTAAGAGATGATAAAGAAACAAATTGTGCATGTGCTTGGGAGTAAGCTGATCAGTTGTATTTGGTGCACAGTATAGAGGAACATTGTGTACGACTAGAGCCCAAACTCAAACCAGTATAGATGAACATTGTGTATGACTGTAGCCCAAACTCAAACCATCTTGACTCAGCCTAACCACTGAACAAAAACTGATGGAAATAGCTAGCAACTACAAAGCATGTCTACAGGCACACCTGGACAGACAGACAGACTGGGAAGATAAGCCAGCAGCAATGGTGTGTGCTTGATTAGAAGGAGTGTATTCCCTGGTGGCAGACAGAGGGGGTGCCCCAGAAGGCATACTATCTCCCCTTTCTGTCTGCCCTCCCATCGCTCTCACTTCAGCCTCACTTTGTAGGTTATCACCATAACGCAGGTTTCCTAATTTAGCAATTTGAGATGTGAGCTGGTGTGGGCTTTTCAGTATTTTTTAAAAATTTATTCTTGTATATTTATATGCACATGATAGCAGGTTTATAAGGTTTGCTCACTTGTATTTCACTAGATAGTGGGCGTCTATGGAGGAACAGACCGTGTTGTAATATATCCCTGTATTATTGAAGAGATTTGAAGATACTTCTTAAAGGACAGGGACCTGAGAGGGAGGCAGAGGATTACAATGTTATACATTGTATCACAAAACTAGCAGCTTTATAAGCAAGTTTATTGTGTGTACAGGCTTGTAAGAGGGGGCACCAAGGGTATTTCCATACTGGCATGCTGGGGCATTTTATATTTTGTACCAGTGTATTGGTATCCCTTGTATTTTCTGTGTTTTGTACAGGCTGTCATATGAGACATTCTTGTTTTCTGTATGTTGTACTGAGGCAAAACAATTGCACCAGGGCACTGCTCCCCCCCCCCCCCCCCCCCCCCCCCTTGTTTCGCCCACTCTACTTGTGTGGCGAGATAACTGAGAGCTTGATCTGTTATGGACACAAGCTGAATTCAGCTCCTTGTAGAACCAGTGGTAGAGCACCACCTCACTCATCAATGTGGACAAGTCCTCCAGGAGAAAATAGATCCATTTTTTTCTTAACTTGTAAGCTGTCAATTTTCTATTTACATGTTATTTATGAGCATATGGAAGCTGGATAGTTTATTTCAAACTTTTATTTCAAGAAAAAAATATCTCATTAAAAGTTTTGGTGGGAATAAAGTTTATTTTCATATTTGCTAACCAAGAAAGACACATGTGGTGTATAAATGTTGGCAAGTGTTCATTCAATTGTGTTATACCCATGTCCTGTGCCTGATGGGTATGTGTATATGTACGTAGTAACACAGCAAGGTGTAAAAAAATCCAAGTGTTCATTGTCCTCTTTAATACCTGCCTAATGCAGGCCAAATTCTGCACTACAGGTCACTGGGCACCAGGTTATTTTAACATGCTGGATCCCTGCCAGGTCACCAGAAGAACTTGTTGTATAGGCTTTCAAGTGTGTTGTTAATGCTTATGAGGTATCTCTCTCTTCAATATCGTCAGAAGTGAAGTAATATGGAAACACCTTGTGGTTTGGCCTTGTAGCTACACCCAAGTGTGTGTGTAAAAATAGCTTAAAGAGTAGGATATAAATAAAAGTACAAATAACGGAGATATGTAGTATTGGCATGATGTCAGAGCCAGGCCAAACTTAACATACAAAGTTGAATCCTTCATATATAAAGTGGATTGTCACTCTCTTCTGCCTCATTCACCTTTTAGGATGATAAAAAAATTAAAAAGTGTAAGTTGTAGATGCAAGGAAAGTGATATCTTGTAAGGTTCTTTCATACTCCATGTATTATGCATGGCTGCTGGCTGTGCTGTGCACATGGAAGTGATTAAATATTAAAAATAACCAAAGACAGGGAGCTGAGGTGGAAAAGATCTGTTTATTGTTGTGGAGCTCATTTGCTTCTCTTCCGGGACTTTTTCTGTGTAAACTGATGTTTTAAAGACAAAGAGTCAAACATGTGAAACCACAGAGTCTGTTTAACAGTGTCAGTAGGGACACTGAATTTCCACAATCGCAGACGAGTGGATGGGATCGTGGAATTGGCAGTCTGAAGTGGAATTTGACATCTGACACTTTTATTTTCAAAACATGGTGTTTTTACCGATTTGGTGAAAAGTGATAGTTGTAGCATGTTTTATTCCTGTATAATATCACCCATCTTAAAGAGTGTCAACTGTAGTGCTCAGCTAGTTAACTTACTTACAAGTACATGTACTGGCAGTAGTATAGCGATTATTAAGTGGAGGGAGTGTGATTCTTGAAGAGAAACATAATGGTAATGGCAAATTTTGGGAACCTGCACAAAAATGTATTTAAAATAGAGGAAAGTCCACACATATGCTTGAATTTGTATCTTATTGCCCAATTATAAAAGAAAACTGTGAAAATGGAATCTAGAGTTTTTGTGAAGCAGATCAC
The DNA here is from genome assembly GCA_964020975.1 of Hermodice carunculata. Taxonomy (NCBI): domain Eukaryota; kingdom Metazoa; phylum Annelida; class Polychaeta; order Eunicida; family Amphinomidae; genus Hermodice; species Hermodice carunculata. The sequence continues at coordinate 2,107,503 of OZ026620.1, forward strand.
CTTATTTCCCGAAAGGGAAAATCAGTGTTTCTACTTTGGATACATTGCACCCAAAGCACACCAGGGAAAGCTGTTGACCTTGGCATGGGTTGGCTATTCAGCAATCAGCCCAAGCAACACTGTTGACTTGTGTCTAAACTCAGTCCTAATTTGAGAGGAAAAGAGTTAAATCAATTTGATGCTCTCAACCTAAGCAGGAAAGGCCTTGCCATTGATAGGTACATGTACATGGGAGTTTAAGTCCTTGGATAGTAACCAATACATCAATCAGAATAAATTTTGTCAGTCTTATTTTTCTTAGCTGCTGTAGAAAAGTTGTTGTTTGAAAACAGAGTAAACAGTATTTGGTCTCTATGTGGCAGGAATTCTGTACTTGTGTAGCAAACTTACCAATTTTAACGAGTGAAATGGAAAATTGTTATTTATTTATTTATTTATTTATTTATTTATTTATTTATTTATCATCATCGTTAATAATTTATTCATTTATTTGTTTTTTGTGTATGTATTTTTTTATGAATTACCTTATTAATTGTTTGTTTGCATTCATGAAGTTGAGAAAAAAATTTATATAAATAGTTTCCAGAGCTCTTCAATAGACGATATAGAAGTTCAGTTATGACACTGTGATGTAGGTGTTGGTACTGACATGTCAATATTGAAAGCCTCTGTCAGTAACCATTTATCCATCATAGACCTATTCTGCGTGTCGTGATCACTTGAGTTGCATCTGGGGGTATGTCCGATGACCTTGAATCCTTGATGAAGCTTTGGCTAGCACGACATGCGTCAGGGTTCACAGAGAGGAAAGACTTTTGGTCCAGCATGTTAGGTCGGATAGATCTGACAGGAGATGCAAGATGACAGAGGGTAATTACTTACTGAATGTGTCTGTATATCATACTATCATGGGCAGAGATACCTTACCACTCTCAACTTATCGAAGGTATATATTACAGATATGTCGCAGAACTGAGCGAAACTTTAGGGAACAACATGGGCAGGTAGGGGCCCTTTGTAATAGAGCCACTCCAGGTCCATCATAAATATGGCCTCAGAAGAGGGGTAATAAGAGGGGTAACCTCTCGTCAGGAGATGGGACCAAGACATTTTCTTCTTGTGGGGCAAGCATGTGTTAATATGGCTTCTGTGATTGGCTCTATGGTGAAAGCCTGTCGGTAGTAACTATTCGTTATTATTTTCATAAATGTTGTTAAACCTGCTCCACAAATGTCTCACTGATTAAGTTTTATCAATGAAGCCATGCAGTTGACTTATTAAAGCACTTGTTTTGTTTTGATTTTTGCATAAGCAGGACCAATCTTTAGATTTTGGGATAGATTTCCATGACCCCAAAGTAAGTCATGATTTCAGCGTTATTGGTCAACTCGTGGTAGCACAATTAAGAATAGGGGCAGGTAAAATAACGACAGATTTGCCAGGGAGACGAGAGAGAAGCAGGGCATAGCCAATTGGAGGTATCCACATCAGATGAGAACCTGTGCTGCCACCTAGGCTGCAGCAGGGAACTTGACAGGAAGGAGGGCAGACTCATGGATTAATCAGGGCCAAATGGGCTCTTACGATCCAATAACAACTTGAAAATGCAGAAAGCTTAAGAGAAGCCACCAACTAAGTTTTAGAACATTCAAGGTGCTTAACATATTCAGAAAATTTTACTTGTTTAAATGGTAGAAAAAGTGTTATTTGTGGAGTGCAAAAAAACGGAACTGATACAAGTTCCCTGATCATGGCAGAGGCATAGTTCTGTTGCCAAACAATCGACAGGACGAGCAGGTCTAAAGTTAATAGCGTTAAACATGGATACCACTTATTATGAAGCTGGTTACGATGGTTTATGTAAACCATGACTGCGTGTGTGGTTGAAGCAGTTCTCACAGCATACAGTACATGTACTGCCACTGAAATACTTCAGTCCCCTGGCGGTGTTGGGTTGGCTGGTGTAGACTTTTTATCCATTGTCAGTGGACCAATGAGATTTGGGACACTGCAACGGGCGATAATTCAGATCTTTTGGGATTATCCATTGCTCACACATGGGACAGTGAATATACTACATTACCTGATGTACCTAGTGTCATGTAATAGTTAAGCACCTTTGCATTTTTATCAGATGCCGATTTTATCAGGTAAGCAAATTTCATTGTTTGCAGTGATGATTTACTGGACAGTCTTATATCATTAATAACGTTTACCAGGTAGTTGGAACACAGGGACAAAATTAATGTTGGGTCTCTTTTTGTGTTTTCGTAGGAACGCAATGCAGAAAGTGCCATCGAGGCCTTGAAGGAATACGAGCCAGAAATTGCCAAAGTGGTCAGGAAGAACCACAAAGGAGTACAGAGAATTAAGGCCCGTGAGCTGGTCCCCGGGGACGTAGTCGACGTGTCAGGTGAGTGGTGTCACCTTGTGGAGAAAAAGATAGAATTAATATTTATATCGACAAACACTCACTAACCTATGCATGTCACCCACGCATATATATACTCAACATTTCAGTGCTATTGCATGCATAAATGTGAAAAAAAAAACGGAAATGTACGAAAGGAATTACTGTCTTTGGGCCTGGCATAGTGATGTTAAAGTGGACATTTAGGATAGAATAAACTTTTTTTGGGGGGGAGGGGGGGGGAGGGTAAAGGATAAATGTTTATTGTGAAACACTGGTCTTGTAAAACATTCACAATAGTTACAGAAGAGTTGATACATGCAAAAAACATACAACATTTGTACGTGCCTTCCATAAATTGGTGTTTTGGTAATGAAGGTCTGTGTGTCACCAGACACAGGTATATTTGATGATATATCACTGCAGTGACGTGAGTGCTCACTGTGTAAAAAAGCAATAGAACTAAGGAAAAATTTTTATTTGTCGATAGATAGGCAGCTTTGGTAAAATGGGTGATGCTCTCCTCAAGATGTATGCAACAGTTGGACAAGCAGAGTGTCGAGTTCAGTTGTGCGTCACACATTCTACTGTAAAACATATGCTTGAAACAATACCATGCTACAGTGTTGAATGTTTTGTAAAACATTGGAAACATTGCTGTTCATGGAATACAGTGGTACCTGCAATTTAAGACCATGCCATGAGAGACCATCTGGCTTAAATTGTGATCACATTTTTCATAGCACAACAGGCCAAATTTATTGTAAATTTACCCCCAATTTATAACCACCTATTATATGTGACCATTTTTGGCTGGGAGAAGGGATGGTCTTAAATATCAGGTACCACTATGACTAAAGGCACTTTTAGAAGTTTCCTCAATAATATGAAATTGAAATCAGAGGCAGAACAACATGGTATGTATTACAAGGATACACAGCACATTGTGAATCATACTGGCTTGCTATTGCAAGACATATACGTATTTGTGTTCTTTACTGAAAAGGCTATAAAATGTATTTAACTCTTGAATGCCTACTGCAACTTAAGTTGGAGTCCCTAATAGGAACTGCATTCCATTATAATAAAGATGGAAGATTCATATTCCTTGAGAAATGACCTTTCATTAAAGACCAGTGTGCCTGTAGTTGTGGAGAATAGAACAGCTTCCCTCAGCACACTCTGAGTGCATTGCATCCAAAGTGTACTGAGGAAAGCTGTTGACTCCGTCCAAAATATGGCACTCAAAGAGATAGATAGATAGATAAATAAGTAAAACTTTATTGCAGTGAACGCCCTCTAGGGGCCAATGCTTACACTATTTGCAATGAGGGGGTACAACTGGGTGGCCCAAGTTGCATGACACACACAAATAAATAAATATACAATACTATATTCTAAGTTTAGAAACAGAATATACGAATATATAAGCTTATTCTACATGCAAATACAGATTAAAAAAAAAAAGAAGCTTAATTGAGTAATATCACCTTAAGGATAGTATTGAAAAAAAGAAAAAAAAAGAAAAGGTGGAACAAAACAGAGGTTGTATGAAGAGGTGCTGTGCATCTTCCTGGCCAAGTCAAACTTGAGCACACGGTCTTAGAGTTTAAAAAAAAAATGTGTAAGGCAAAATCAGGTGATGGAGTGACCTATGTCGCTTTAATGAGTGGAATAAGTGATGAATGTTGCCTGGAATAAAAGGTGATGTTTGTTCCAAGGCAGTGATGCAAGACAACCAGTGGAGTTGTCTCCCTGGCCTCCACCGCTGCGGAGACCTGCCCTTGTATGATGCCAGGGCTATTTATGTGAGCCAGACGGGGACATCATCTCTGTACAGGGATCTCTCCTTGGAGGTGTTGTTGATGGGGCAGCTCAAAACAAGGAAGTAACTAATTTAGTCAGTTTGCCCTTGACAGGTTGTCGATATAATCCATTGAAAGGTGTTGCCTGTATATTGATGTGTCTGTAAAGGATCTGTGTGAGGCTGAGTGCCGTGAAGTCGGGACGACTCATCTTCTGGCTCTAGATGATTTATACACTGTTGTAGTGGACAGTTTAGCATGTCCGTCCTGATGATTTTAACAATAAACCTAGCTTGTATTAAAAAGAAAGAAGTCCAGTCTGACCTAATTATGCACTTTGTTGTTTATGGCATGCTGTAGGCGACTGTGGTTTTCTGGATGCATGATTTGATGGCCACATTTGCCATATGCTAAATCTCTTCCTTCTCAGACACCCTCAAATACTGGAACTGGATTTTTTTCATGATTTCTGCATTCTTTTTCAAGTTTAAATGTCACTTTTGTCGACATAGCTACAGCGAAACAAGGTCATTAAAATACTGTTTCATTGTTTTTACCTGCTCACCCCAGCTGGCTGATCGTGTATTGTCACCCTGTCTCTGTGTGTCTGGCACTCCATTACCTTTGCAGATGCAATAACTTTTGAACAAGTTGAGCTACGATCATAAATACCTGCACTGTAGAAGCATGTCATTGGAAGATTGGCTGACCTCGGTGACCTTGACCTATTTTTTAGGTCATCAGGAGTCATTATATTTTTATCCAGTCTCATCATATTCATTATGGTTCTAAAAAAAAAATGTGGGAAATAAAGCGATTTACAGCACTGGGTGACAAATATCCAGCCTTTAACTTTGAGCACTGAAAAATTCAATGTAACCTTAAAGCTTACATCATACTATTATTTATCTGATATTCATCAGTGTTCATTAAGGATAATACACATGCTGTAGTTGGTGGTTGGTTTATCTCCTGTAGACGTATATTGAAAGACAGGTAGAGAATCAGGAGAGACACAGGATAATTCTTTGATTTTGTAAATGACTGCTTTTATGTTGTCTGCAGTGTATTGATTCCCATTGCCCGTGAGGGTCATGGACGTAGCGGCTGGATTTTCCCAAGGAGCTGAATCTGAATTTGTTTGGCAAGTTGTCTGAGCTTAGTGTGGGAAAATGCGAAAATGTACCCAACGTAATGTTATATAAATCATAGAATTTTGATGAACCTGAGGAGCAATGGAAATAATGCAACCAACCCAGGTGGGATTTTGTTATGTGGAAGCTACATGACCAGAGAATGATCTATCAAATTTTGTGATTTACTATGATGAAATATCAGGTGAACAGGACACCAAATTTATCAACCTCAGATCTCTGATTTCTTGTTTCAATGTGGATATATGTGCTGAAGTGGCTGAATTAGATGATTTGCGCTGGTAGCCCTTCTTCACTGATTGCAGGGGCACATCGACCTTGACCTTTGTGGCCACAGAGTGAGGGGCCTCCCTGATGTTGCGGGGACTAATCGTAACAAGATTATGAATATGGAATGAGTGTGCTCATTGCGGGCTCTCTCCCAGTCGTCATTGTATTCAGGCTGTTATTACCTTTCCTTTGGATTCCAATTTCATTTTCTTACAGCAATCACAGTAGCTCATTCACAGGATAAGTTGGTTCATGAGAGATTGTTACCTTTTGAATGTAAATAAAAACCTCCCAGGCCTCTGTCACTTCATGCCATATTTTTTATGCCGGTACCCGGCCTGAGCCTTGTTGCCTTACCATACTGCATACTGGGGTCCAGTGGTTAGGTACAGGCTTAATGCATCAGCACTTCTCAGGTTTCTAACGCAGTCAAATTAACAAGGCAAAGCTGAATATACTAAAAATGTGGGATGTGGTGAAGCTGTCAGTCGATGTGGTGAAGCTGTCAGTCGTTTGTCTCCAGAACAGACCCATCTCTGTATTACCTCTACGGCACACAAGTGAAGTGGAGAAAACACAGAGACATGGTCTGTTTACCAGGCAAGTGTAGTAGGGAAAACATGGAGAATGGCTTGTGTAAAAGGCAAGTGCAGTAGAGGAAACATAGATATCGGGCTGTTTAGCATGCAAAAGGGATAAGGAAAATGTGGAGAGTGGTCCGTTTAGCAGGCAAGTCACTCCACTGCACCTGTCAGAGAAATCTGCTAAATTGTGTTCCACAAAACATTGTCATAGCATAAACTTGTTTCATCAATACACTGTGACGCTTTTCCTGCCACACGATGTTCTGGTTTCCATTTATGGCAACTGTGAAGGCTGTATGTTGGTACCATGAATGTTATATGGGTGCCACAAATGTTTTATGTGGGTACCACGAATGTTTTCTGTGGGTACCTTGAATGTTTTATGTGGGTACCATGAATGTTTTATGATGCTATTTGAGTCGCTCAGTGCCACATTTCTGACTGAGTCAATAGCTTTCCTTGGCGCACTTTGAATGCAATTTGCCCAAAGTGCAGAGGAAAGCTGTTGACCTGGACTATTATATTTTATCAGATTACAGGCGTGCTGGTATTTGAATGAAAAGTCTTTTTGCAAGGAACATGAATCTTACACCTTTATCATAATTTGGAGCAGTTCCTTCTGTGTGGTTTAACTTCAGTCGTGGCTGGCACAGAAAGAGTTAACACTTTAAGTGGCACAGAAAGAGTTAACCCTTTAAGTGGCACAGAAAGAGTTAACCCTTTAAATGGCACAGAAAGAGTTAACCCATTAAGTGGCACAGAAAGAGTTAACCCTTTAAAAGGCACAGAAAGAGTTAACCCTGTAAGTGGCACAGAAAGAGTTAAGCCTGTATTTTAATACCACCTGCAGTAGACCACAGTGTTAAGTGGCAGGTACTACTGTCAGACAGTTGGCCTGTGGTCTGTGTTGTGATTAGTGCTATAAGCTGATGGGGGTCATAGAGCTGCTTGCTTTGTAAAGTACTGTTCCCACAATGTAAACTTCAAAAGCAACAGGATGACAGCTCCTGGAGATGAAATGCTCCAAAGGTACCATCAATGCGCTCATCCTGATCTGCTTGTCCATAGGCTTTCTTTGAAGTCATTCCTTTTATGTGAAAACGGTTACAGATGTGTTGTTACAATAGTTTGAGCAGCACAGGGAGGCTGTGCAGTGGGTCTGTACCCTGGTGGGGTCAGGTGTTAACGGGGGTGCACTGGAATAGGGTACAGTCAGGATCTGTATTGTGGTAGGTCACAGTGGGGGCTTACTGTGGTAGGGTATACTGGTATAGTGGGGGTGTTTGCTATGGTAAGGTATAGTGAGGGTGTGTATTGTGGTAAGGTATAGTGAGAGCCTGTACTGCAGCGGGGTACAGTGAGGGTCTACTTTTGTAGGGTATAGTGAGGGAGTCTACTGTGCTGGGATACAGTGAGGGTCTGTACTGTACTGGGTCACAGTGAGGGTCTGTACTGTGCTGGGATACAGTGAGGGTCTGTACTGTACTGGGGTACAGTGAGGGTCTGTACTGTGCTGGGATACAGTGAGGGTCTGTACTGTACTGGGGTACAGTGAGGGTCTAATGTACTTGAGTACAGTGAGGGTCTGTACTGTACTGTTGTACAGTGAGGGTCTGTACTGTACTGGGATACAGTGAGGGTCTGTACTGTACTGTTGTACAGTGAGGGTCTGTACTGTACTGAGTCACAGTGAGGGTCTGTAGTGTACTGGGGTACAGTGAGGGTATGTACTGTACTGGGTCACAGTGAGGGTATGTACTGTCCTGGGGTACAGTGAGGGTCTGTACTACAGAGGAGTGAAGTGAAGGCTTTAAGCACATGGTCATTCAGAGAAAGCCCATCAGGAGCTCCGGGGCACACAACAGTGTTGTCAGAATACAAGACTGAAACACAAGTTAAACATTTTATTTTCCCACAGCTGATATGAAGGGCGAGTTGTCAGTTCCTTTGAGCCACAGAAGTACACAGCTGCATGCAAGTATAAACTAGCTGTGGAAAAATGCACAGACATTGCATGAAGTCTTTGATTTCTTATACATCCATCTATTTTAGCTCTGTGTTTATGTCAGTGTTGACTGCCTGTGGAAGATCTCAGCCTTAGCTACTTTTAGTAGGCCTATAGTTCTCAACTGTGAAGGACAGAATGCCAACCAATTTTTTTTTGTCAGAAAGTTTTTAATGTTTTAAGCATTATCTGTTAATTTTTCTTTAAATGATATAACACAATCATCAGCTTTCCACAGTTTGAGGAAAGCTATTGACTCCTCACGTTCCCAGTGTTAAGGGCTTATCATCAGACACTGTGCAGATAAGTTAAGTATTTTGGTCTTCGAGATTTTCTGTCCAGATTGGATAGCTGTGGTGTTGATGGGCAGGAAAAAATGGATGATCTTTTCCGACAGGTGTCACCACTGGTAGATTTCTCATAAAACCTTTGGACAGAGTGCCAACAATGTTGTACCTGTCACTGGTTCTCACCTGCGATATCTCACAGCTATATCAGGTACATTAGCAAATTATTTATTATTGCCTTTTGCTGGAGACTTCTGGTGCCAAAAGATATTTGCTCAAAATATATTTGCTAAAAATATTCCAGTCTGAGAGGTGAAGCAGGTCACTAGTGACTAATAGGATTTTGTTCATGTGGTGACCTTTTGGTGGATTTAAGTCCGTCGTCCTGTCCCTGTGATTGGTCTCTGTATATTGCGCTGGATGGAATGATACCATTACATGACAGTCAGTCAATCTGCCCAGAGGTAAAAAAACTTGTGTTTTGTGTGCATTGCCTGGCCCGTCATAGTCCAGTTGTTGCAAAGGTTGTGGTGGAAGGATGGCTTCCCAGGCAATGCAAAAACCACTGGCCCAGAATGATAACAGCATAGGCAATGCAAGAACCACTAGCCAAAGTATGTGCCACCTTATTATCTGTGGACTGAGTATTGTGGAGAAAGGCATGAACCTTTAAAGTGCATTTAAAAATTTATATAATCATACTTTCATTTATGGCAATCAAAATGTCAAAATAATTTCTCGTGAGGACCAGAGCAATTAAAAAAGAATGGAAATAAATAGATAGATAGACAGACAGACAGACAGACAGACAGATCGTAAAACATTAATATTCATTGGCTATAATGTTGGGGGCAAGTTGTTCTCCAGAGAGGCTAGTGATTGATAGTATGTGCTGGTGCTTTGGCCATGTAAGCCCTGACTTGTTCATCAGAGTGAATGTAATGAGATAGTTCAGAGTCTTGACACATTACTGGGTGTATAAGGTGCATATCTTCTTGCTCTTGGAGGTAGACTGTTGATGTTGTGTGGTAAATTCAGAAAGACATTATGCAGAATTGTAGATACTCTTATGTAAAGTTACTTATGAGGGAAATGAAGTCAGTTGCCAGCATTTGGATCATTAAAGTGTGCTTGAAGTAAATGGCTCGTGTTTTGTCTGTGTGACTATTGCTGAGGCACAGACGTATCTTCAACCTGGTCCAGCAGTCAGACACCCTAGACCACCATGACTCTTGCATTGCCTTCTGTGTCATGGAAGGCAATGCAAGAACCAATAACTCTTAACCCCTCCCTCCCCCAATTAACTCATTCCGCCGGGATAGACTCAACAGCATTCCTCGGCGCACTCTGTGCACGCCAAGGAAAGCTGTTGACCATGGGCATATAATTTGGAATGATGTGCCATGCAAGTTTCATCCCAAAGTTTGAAAATAATCCCTAAATTAGTAAAATGCAATTAGCAGACGACATTAAGATATTGGGGGGAAAAAGTGTCGTTAGGGTGGAATGAGTTAAGACTGAGTCAACAGGCTTCCCTGGCATGAGATGGGTGCTAACCATACAAACCTGTGCCAAGGAAAGCTGTTGACCTGGTGCCAAGTACCTGCATAGGTGTCATGTACTGTGTCATTCTAATTATATCCCACTGCTATTGAAATTACTCAAAAACACCAGAACAGACAACTGTGACCACCAGCTAATGTTGGCCAGTTTAACAGGGAAAGGTTTTAACTCCTTTATGAAGAATCTCAAATACATGAATGTAAGCCTCATTTAATTGCCACTCCTTGTATATTTGGGAAATTCTATCATTGGTACATTGTGAGTTAAGAATCCAGTTCATTGGTACGGCGGCGTGGGTAGATGGCCGGGAAATGAGGCAGTGGTTATGGGAGTAGACAGTTCGTGGAACATTTAATGGTGAGCAGTGTTCCAAGACATTGATAAATGGATGGGTTACAGACACGCTGATGTACTGTCATATAACATTCAAAACTTCATATACCATATTTCTGCCATTTCCCCCTTTGATCTCAGTATGCTTGCTGTTCGGGTTCTCACTCATTGGCAGACACTTTCAGATCATTTTCTGATGTACATAAATTTGTGATGATGCAATAATGCTACAATATTGGAATCATTAGAAGTGAGCAACTATTTTATTCAGTCAGCTGATTTTTTCTTGTTGCAAAATCTGTTTAGAAATAATTATTTGTCAAGGAATTTCAATTTTTCTGCCTCCTTTCATCATGTATTCCGTAAAAGTTAAGTTATTTAATATATTCTGTGAGAAAGATTTGGTATTGACTCACAAATAGTAACAGGCACAGGCCATAACTCAATGGGGGTGGGGGTAGGGGCAAGGGGTAAGGGGCAGGCCCTGCTTCACCACCCCTAATTACTTACTACTCCCCCTTGAATTAAGATTGAGTTTGAGTCTAACAGCTTTCCTTAGAAAAATTGCCAGCCCACACTAAGGGAGGCTGTTGACCTTGTGTTCTGATAGGTCTCACCTGCGATGCTCACTGAAATTGTTTTTACTCTTGGCCCTATGGCCAAAAGCGTATTGTTGCTATCTTCGCCGTCCACACTTTGTTACTACTGTTTTTTGACAGATTGAAGTCTGGTTCACCAAATTTATACCAGATAAATTCCTTTAGGGGCTTCAGAAGCCTATTTGTTGATGTACTTTTGAGGGTGAGGTGCAGAACATAACTTTTCTGTTCTGACTCTTGACAGACTCCAGCTAAGTCACTAAACCTGTGCCAGCTGTGCCTATTCTGAGGCTTCACAAGCCTAGTAAAAGGTGATGACTTGACCTATTTATGACATGCTTTGAATGTCATGTATTTTGCATACTCCGGTATAAAATGATATTTGTGGCCAAGGTTCAAACTAAGTTCACCAAATTTATACCAGCTATGCATCTTACAAAATGTCAGAAGTATGTTGAAAGTTGAGATAACCTTGACCTATATTTGACCTACTTTTAGCTGAGCAAATCTTATTTTCCTTCTATATGGTGGATATGGTTGATATATCGTGGATATGGTTGATCGTAGGCCCATGGTTACTATAGGACATAAATAGAAAAGTACCTTCATGTATGGGCTTTCCTTAGGTGTTTTTCAATTTGACCATGGATGACCTTGAAAGGTCAAACTGAGGTCAAAAATCTTTATTTATGTTTCTATGTTTTTGATATGGTTCAATGTGGACCTGTAGGTACCGCTTAATATCAATAGGAAGATAAGGGATTTCTTTTGATGCTATTAATTTTTATTTTTAGTATGGTAGCTGTAATTCCTAGAGGGCTTTCCGTGACTTTGAAAGGTCAAACTGATGGTAAATCTGATTTTCGTTGTAAACTGTGGGTATGGTCAATCATATACCATTGAACATGAATGGTAAAGTACCATTTTATTTGTGCTTTCTTGGAGTTCTGATTTATTTATTCTTGAGTGTCCTTCAAAGGTCAAACTTAGGTCACTGAACATATAAAAGCATGTTGACTGAGAGATATTGAGTGCTCTTCAGGATAACTTGTTCATTACTATTGAAATTGGTTCCAAAACATTGAAGCAGACAACAAGGGGGGGAGGGTTTATAAATGTTTTGCATATACACACCACATGGCATGTGCATGTAACAAATATCTTCCAGTCTATTTGACTCTTGGGTCTTTGGCGTATGAGTACATACAAAGTTTTGGACAAGGTCAAGTAGAAAAAAGATCCCAGTAAACAAATTCATCACACAACAATTCCTTAGATTACGACCTCACAGAGAGCTATTTGCAGTTTTAACAGGAAAAAACCATGCAGCTGTAGCATACTGGATCCTCAGGGGGAGAGAAAATCCCCCTCATATTTTCCAGTCTTTTTGGCAGGAGCGAAAGTCACACAGATGTTCAGATTTTGAAAGGATATGGTAGCTTTTCATTTCCTTTTAAAATCAGCCTCATGGCCTGAGAGCTGAGGTTGCAGAATCCTAGGGATTTCTTGGTACATGCAGAACATGTACATAGAGCAACGCTTCCTGTCCTGATAATGTTTGGGTTTTTTTCCCCCAGACCACCTTGTCAGGCGTAGATCATTACCTCATTTGTCACTGGCAGTGCTGCGGTTTGACTTGTCTTAACTCCCTAAATGCCAAATGGTGCACTGAATTGGCAGCTTTTCTCGGCGTGCATTGGGCATAATGCACACCAAGAAAAGCTTTTGACCTGGGGTATTCTCTCTGGAACTATAGGCATGCTGGTACTTGAATGAAAGGTCTTTTTACCAGGAATACGAATCTGGGATCATTATAATAATTCAGACTTGTTTCATTTAAGTAGATCAACTTGAGTCGTGCTTGGCACTGAAAGAGTTGCGCAACTCTGATTTTGCTGGTTCTTGTGTAGAGGCATCCAGAAGGAAGCTTCATTATTAGTTTGTTGGTAGGGAGGGTCCGGGGCGGGGACAAAGTTACTCCGTTATGTGAACATTTGTGGGTTATCCTTGCTGGCGTACAAAGATAGAATTTCCTCTTTTAGTCATTTTCCTGGCTTCATTTAGTGTGGCATTAATTTTTTATGTCAAGTTGAGATGAGTGCCTCTTTCATTTTTTGTTCTTTTTTTCTTGTTGGAAATGTTTTAGTTTTTTCTCTGTTTTTCCCTCTGGAGAACTTTCTAATGGAAAGGTATAATCTGACATGGACCAGACTATACTCAAACATGATGGAAGATTAGTCATGAATTCTGTCTCGCACCAGATCAGTATTATATAGATCTTAGTTGTTTTTTCAGCTTACTGGTCGTTGCACAGTCAGGGAGCCCTCTGACCATTAGCCAAATTGTAATATTTCTGGAACTTGGCTAAGAAATATGTAAAAGATTAAAACATCATGAGATGAAATATTTAAGGGCGATGACAAAATCTTTGTTAAGTGCACCTATATTTCCAATTTTAGCCACAGATTTTGGAAGTTTGGATCTGCCCTGGCACAGTTATTGACAGTCATCTTTACAGCAGAAGTCAAGTTAACACTTTCAGTGCCAAGATGGATACTGAGTCAACAACTTTCCGTGGTAGACTTTGGCTGAATGTGCCCTAAGTGTGCTCATGGAGGAAAGCTGTTGACTTGGTGTGTTCTTCTCGTGAGAAACGTAAGGCTGCTGCTATTTGGAAGAAAGATCTTTTAATGAGGAACGCAGACATGGAATCACTTTGGTACTTTGAACAAAGCAGCAAGACTTAAGTCCTAACTAACACTGAAAGAGTTAATATGAGAGAGACTCCCATCAGACAAAGTTCTTGCAGGCAATCTTCTGTGGCCATGTTTTGTAGAGTTCTGAGCGATTCTGAATTTAAATTAATATTACTCATTCAATCCCAAATTACTTAATCCTGGGTCCAATAGCATATTAACCATTCTTGTATGAACTATTCTCTGTTTTATGGCTGTTCCACCATATGTAATTGACACTTCAGGGTGGCTTAACCCTGATTTTGGTCCAGATATGATTTCAGATTTAAAGATAAAGTACTGGATCAAACTAATATTAATTTAATAACATGGAAACATTTAACAAAAATTTCATATTATGGTCAAGAACATAGATTAGATAATCTTTGAAGTTTTGATAAAATCCTAGGCCAAGGGTTAAGTAGTAGAGGGTCAAAGTACAGGTGCATTAGTCTCATTTTAGGGTCAAACTCAGGATCAGATCAAATTCTTTATGGATGGTCACACTGATTTTTGTTTTATCATTCTTCATATTTATTGTGAAAACCATGATGGAAGTCCGGTAATTTACTGATACAAATCTTGATAATATTTTCCTGCGTGGCACAAAAAATGAAAACCTGTGATATTTAAAGGAGACAGAAATGTGGATATACTGCAGTACAGTTGGATATGAGATGTTGCAGGGAGAACCTGTGTAGACAGAGGACTGCGGTTGTCAGTGTCATCCAGGTAGTGACGTTAATGGACATGTAGGTACAAGCTGAATGAGATAATACTCTATAATTTGGTTTCTTGGAGGAACAACCTTTAATGATCCATGAGTGGTTGGAGTTTCAGTGCTCATGTAAACAGACTTGCACAAGTTTCCGTCAAAGAGGTGTAAACTTGAGTTCAGGCACAAGGTGGCAGTGTTGTAATAAGTTGTCTGATTTGGTAAAATGGATATGAAATGTTAACACCATGCAGGTCATCAACTGCATATGAATGGTACTCAGCCATATCAACTCCATTTGACATCACAAGTGGTGTAAAAATAAAATAAAAACTAACACATCTCTCCAATTCACACACACACACACACACACACACACACACACACACACACACACACACACAGGCCATGGGAAAACTCGCGGTAATTGAAGTTGCATTTGGCACTGTAAATATTAATCTATGATCTGGAATCAAGGTCGTTAAGCAAGGTCTGCTGTTTGGAAAAGTCAGTTGCTGAGAATCTACATGAATAAGGTATTCATGAACAAGAGATCAAAGATTATGTAGGTTAATATTAAAACTGATATATTGAAAATCCCTGACAGTTTTATGAATTGATTGATCAATAATGCAAAAAAAAATATCTTTGTTAGGATGAATCATAGGCAAAAATGGGAGACATGAATGTGCCTGCATAGAGATTACTGTGTAAATTACATGAATAATGTACAGGTACAGTGGTCCCTGTCTTGAGAGACTGCCCCTGGAGCAGGTCAAAATGTGGTCTCTCAAAACAGGTGGTCTTTCATTAAAGGTATAATAGCATGGAAAAGATAGCAAAGTGTTCTGAGAGAGCGGTCTTAGAAAGATATACGGTCTCTCATTGGAGGGGTCTCTGAAGACAGGTACCACTGTAATATATTAATTAAGATTTTGATGCAGCAGCCAATAGCGATAATAAGTGCATTGTGCATATCCAGTCGGGTGACCATAATAATGAATACATGGTGTGTGTGTATGTATGTACATTAACGGAATCCAGAGACCTTGTGATGCACCAAGACCTTGATTTGATTGTGACCCTACATATACATGATATATCAAGATTAATTATCCAGGTTGTTGAAATATTGCAATTAATGACATTATGTTTGGCATGTCCTTCAATTTTGTGCAGGAAAGATGTGTATCTGTGTTGCGATGATGTAAAATGACTAGCTTTACCGAGAATGACAGAATATGGGGACCGAGGAGGCTGGGCGAGGACATGATAGATTGAACGAGGTTTGTTTGCTGGGGGCAGCGCAGTGAGCTGAGAGTCAGGAGGATATTTTGGTGGATAGGGGGAGGCACAAAAACCTGCAGAAATTCAAATATTTTGATTACAGTTAAATTTCAAGGTGACTGGGTGTTTATAGTCCATGGTACGAACATGCCAATGACTTGCATTTAGAATATACAACAATACCCTGTGCAACCCTCATATCACTGGTGAAAAGAGAAATTCTTGACGTACAACAATTAACCAGGATCCAACTGAACAAATGTTTTTGAATAATGTACCAGATGAATCACAGCAACCAGGAGGTCCCCAGCTGGCAAAAGGACTGTCCTTATCAGTCTTATTAACATGAGTAAATAAAAGGGAATGGAGCAAAGATGTTATTGACAGCTGAGTTGACTTTGGAAGTAACTGGGTAAGAATTCTGCAATCTTCAAGGATAGTGTCACCATCATGAAGTACAGTGTTTCCACATTATAACACTGATGATGGGGTACATGGAATGGACTCTGTTACAGCAAAACCACTTAAAATGTGGAGACATTGTAATGGGAAAAGTGCTTGAATTGAAGCCAAGGAACACCCTGCAATGACAAAATCTTCCTTGTACTGAAGGGCCTTCCTTATAAAGCGGCAGTTACTCTTCAAAGTTTGCCTTGTCCACCTTGGAAAACATATAATAAACCAAACTTAGTGTATAAGTGATTACAGTATCTGTGAAAATAACTGTTAACCTTTGACAACGGTGATTTTTTTTTCTCATGCAGTGTATGCGTGACTGGAGCAGAGGAAGCCAATGGCCAGCATCTGCTCTTAATTGTAGAAATTTTGATAGTCAGGTATTGTAACCCTTACCCCTTAAACTGGCGGGTCAAATGTCTGTTTCAATGTTTTTTACTTTTTATAACCCCCCCCCCCCCCCCCCCCCCCGCAAATAAAGTTTTGGTTTATACTATTATTATACCCTTCCCCACCCTGCGTTTGAAATGGAAGAAAACAGGAAAAAACACGCTGCTGGTAAATTGCAATTTCAAATCTGCCATCAAGAGAAGGTTAGAGTTGTTCATGGTTAGCCTTAGTTGTAGTCTAAGCTGAGCTGCCGTGGTGATGTAATGAAATTATGGGATGTCTCATCAACAACTTCGTTTGTCCATTATGAGCTGGCAGGGATCCAGC
Organism: Hermodice carunculata; assembly: GCA_964020975.1. NCBI lineage: Eukaryota > Metazoa > Annelida > Polychaeta > Eunicida > Amphinomidae > Hermodice > Hermodice carunculata. The sequence continues at coordinate 2,124,423 of OZ026620.1, forward strand.
ACAAAACCTTGATGGTTCCCAATGCTGGACAGAACTATTGTCTGGGCAAGTTCAGTAATCCTTAGTAAACATATACACCAGTTTATTGTGGACACCTAATTGTGTTTATTTGCAATAATCCACAAGTTTAATGTCGCAGGTGCATGGTTTGATTACATTACCAGTGCCATGACATGTAAACAAATTGATTGTTAAGTAAACATGTCATTGTAGTAATCCTAACAGTCCATTTGATTAATTGCGTCAGTGTCAAGTTTCAGCTCAGTCAGGTTTTTCTTGGTGTGTGTTGGTGGCAATGCAGCCAAGGTGTGCAGAAGTATCTCCACCGTTCTTGTAGTCTCCCCAACTGCAGGCTGGTACTTGAATGAAAGGCTGGATTTCATGAAAGAGTTGAAAAGTATTTTAGAGGGTTATTACCCTCATTGGTAGTTAACCCTTAGGGTAGTTTCCATAGCTTTCTTTGGTGCAATTGCACCCAGATTACATCAAAGAGAGGCTATTGATTGATATAATATTAATCACCCCTGGTGACATGGACATTTACAACATCAGATATTTGCTGGTCATTTTTAAGAGGAAAAAGTTTTACATCTTAAGACTTCAGGGTTAAAGAATAATGGAAGAGGGTCTTTATTTCATTCATTCTGGTCCACATAAGCTTCTGATGAAATTCCTCTATCAAGCAGAGCCTCAGTGAAGGTGTTCCCAGTATTACAAGGACAATTTTGACCAGGGGTTACCATTATATATAGGGTGTACATCTTTATACCAAACATGATGTCATTTCACTTGAGTGGCACATTTGCGTTCTCTCTTGAATAACATGGTCCCAGAGATTTTTTATCATTTTCATGAAAGGCCAAAATCTGAGAAGGAAAAAAAAATAGCCAGGTATTATTTGCCAGTATTTGTGGCTCATACCAGAAAGCAGTTTCATAGTGGGTGCAAATTACAGCCTGATTTAAGCTGCTCTGGAGACCTGGCACGACTTCTCCATTAAATACCAGAAACTGTGCAGTGTCCTAAATATGGTCTGCTCTCTTTCCTGACAGCTTTCCTCAGCACAGCGCTGGTGTATTGTGTCCACAGTGGTGTGGGGAAAAGCTGTTGCTTTACTGTACAGGGTTAAAATCTAATCTATTTTGCACAGATATTTTCGGCAATACCAGGAGGTCATAGATAGAGAACAAGTTATGACTCCACATTTTTAGCCCGATGTACTTGTTTGCAGACAAGAGGATACAGAGGTATCACTGCTGGCCTGCTGCAGAGGTCACACTTACATGGAATGATTCATTTGGGATTAACCCTTGTCTGTGACCCTATCATTAAGTTTTTAATGGCATTTAATGTTAACCCTTATTGCTGACAATATCATTCAGTTTTCATGGTATTTTAGCTAAGCTTTGTTAATGATTACATCATTAAATTTTGTTGGCTTTTTAGTTCAGCCATTGTCCATGATTTCATCATTATGTTTTTATGGCATTTTGGTTTAACTTTTGTCCAAAACCATATTAATAAGTGTTCATGGCCAATTCCACAGTTGATATGCATGTGAGAACACAAGTAATAGGCCTACCACTGTTCAGATACCACATGAACTTGTATAAATAATTGATTTAAAATTGAAACCATGGCTGCAGATAGGATTTAGAGATTGATAGCAGAAAATTCAACCATGACAGACTTTAAATGTCAGTAGACCTTTTCCCCAACAAGAGTACCCGTACCAGCAGATGTCTGGTGCTGTACTGTAAATGTCTGCTGCTTTTATGTCATTAATTAAGAGCAAAATGCCATCAATCTCTCTGCTGTAATATATGCCTGAAGATTGTAGTCTCAGGTGAAGATGTCATGTATCTCCATGCCAGAGAACTGCTACAGTGTTACCATTTAACTTGCAACTGCTACAATGTTACCCTTTAACCTGTCTGTGACAGGCTGTACTCTGCAGTAGCCTGTTTTATAGGTGCATTAGATGCAGAACTTTCTATTAACATCCAGGATGCTAATCTGAGGGTTGTGCCTTGGCATGCCTCACTTCAGTGGCTGCAAGCTTAAGGCCAACTGCAGCATGACTTGCCAGGCAATGCAAAACCCACTGGTTGAGCATAGGTGGAGTTAATGGGGAACTGAAATTAAGACAAGGAACCTGGATGGAATGATTAATAGCCTTTCCTTGCAAAACTTAATAATCTTCAATACACATGCAATTTACAGCTGAGTTGATGATGGCGTGTTTGCTGTGTTTGCCGTTGTATTGTCATTGTCTAGCTGGCCTGACAGATTGTTCTGACCTGTGTTTATTTGATCCTTTGTTTTTTTTCTTGCTGTAGGTTATGTAGATATGCTACCCATAAAGTGTTGTTTAGTGTTTCATGTGTGAATGCTGGACGGGGTTTACAGCTACTTGAAGGCTGCTTCCATCCACCGACTATGTTCCTACTGCTGATGATGACACATTTTGTTTGACTTGAAGGCCTTTGACTGTTTGTGAGAGATCTCAGTCAGAGTGTAATATGTGAATGTTCAGTGTAATTTTGATTGAAATTTCATTTCACGTGGCATATAAAAAGGGAAAAGTTGGTCACTGGGTGTAGATTACAGGTCCTAAAATCACCATGACCATGTAGCATTTGGATTTCAAGAGTATATGTGCTATACTCCCTTGTCGCCAGAAGTGGAGATTCACATTGATCAATGTTCTTGAAATAAGTGCCAAATGTAAGTTAGAATATCAAAACCACAATAATATCCTCCTGCAAATTGATGCCTGCAGGAAGCAGATCCATTAAATAGATCTTTGGGGAAGAAATCTCAACCATTGACATAAAGTGTATTGCAGCCATCTCCTTTCGTGTTTGATCGGCTGGTGTTCCACATACAGCCCCGCTGTGGCAGCATCAGGCCAGTGATGCTTGTCTCCAATCCTTTGTACCAGCCACACCCTCAAAGCCACAGCTGTTTGCTTCATCTACCAGTGATAAATCCAACTTGAAAGATATAAGCTCCTCATTTGACCCTCTCCCCCCCCCGAATTTATGCTGAATCCACAGCTTTCCTGGGTGCTCAACCCACGCCAAGGAGAGCATATGGCCCGGGTCAGGTCATCTTGATAGGTCTTTTCCAGAATTCTCAATCAGATTGTTTTTCATTACTGTTGAAATTAATCAAAAACCTTGAAACAGATATTGTTTGACCATCAGCTGGTTTAAAGGGGAAAAGGGTGTAGAATGGGCCATGTTCCAAAGTTTGCACAATCTAAACTTGCAGTAAATAATAGATGAAGCCTTTGTATTTCTTTCATTTTGTCATCCAGTTGGCATATGTATATATATTTCCACTTTTATCGATTCTTGCAGGTTTCAGAGATGGCGTGGTGGATTAGGATAGGGAGGCAGGGATCATTAATTATTTTGTGTGGCAATGATTGTCTAATACATGCGTGTCTCATTTAATGTGGACACGTGTGAAGACTCTGAAATGAAAGACTGGGAAGTTGGGTGGACAACATCTTATCAGATCCATTACAACTGCAGCAGCTGTTCGACTCCGCCGAGGTTATTTGACTCTTTTTTCCATGACAAGTCAGTTTTAAAAGGCCTTGCTCAGAATATTTTCCAGTTATGCTCCACCTGTATGCATGTCAGTTTTCAGTACTTCCTGTGTCACGCAGTATTTTTGACCATTGTATGAAATAGTTTTGTTCATCCCCTAGGTGTCTTCACCAGCAACAGGTGGATACCAAAGACAATTTACCTGCCGTGCCATGTACCTTTTCATGTGACGTGTTTCATTTGCTAGATTTGCTTCTTCAGTGAACGCTCTTTTTATGAGGAATTTGGAATGCAGTTCTTGTGTATTGGATAAGCTTTGAATACCTGGAGCATCAGAGCAATCACCTGACATGTCCTGACCAATGAAATATGGCAGGAGGTGGTGCCCTCTAGTGTTTTCAAATCATCTAGGAATTATATGTAGGAATGCAGTGAATATCTATAAGAAAAAATTTCATGGCTGTGCTGGAAGGAGTGTTCTTGACTGAAAATAGACACTTTCTCATCGTATGTTAAGTTTGAAGTATTCAAACTGTACAAGATAATAACATTGGGCAATGGTAGTTTCCATCAGTACATTTATATTTGGCATGTGTTGGAGGTGGCAGTATTTGAAGTAGAAAGCTGTGATTTTTTTTTTTCATTGCAGGGAAGTAATTTACTTTTTTTATCCGGCAGATTCCCAGATGACTGATAAAAAAAAAGGCTGATTTAGATTAGATCCTGAGACTTGTAAATAACATATTCCCTTGATCGTCATGGACCATCAAGTGTTCCAGATGAAAGACATTTCTGATTACCTCCTGAAAAAAGTACAGCAGATGAGGCAGCTCCTTGTGAGAATAGAGTATTCCAGATACCTTGATGTGTGCATAAGCCACGGCCTCATTCTGCAATATATTCAGGACGCTTACAAGGGAACACGGGGAATGAGCGCAGAGCGAGGAATAAATTTTCACAAAAAGGTTGCATTAGAACTCAACCCTAGCAGTCAGTTCTGCTAAGACGTACTTCACACACATATAAAAAAGAACATAGCGTGAACTGACAGAAGCTGTTTCCTAAAGGCCAAAGACAGAAAATCAATAGTTGTCAGACTCTGAAAGTACATAAAAGGCAAGGCAATGACGGTATGGCCCCCTGGTGGTCTGGTTAAGGAATAACCCCCTAGTGGTTTAGTATATCAGTAGAACAAGTCAATGTCCTATTGAACAGATGCTCCTCATTTTGAAATGTGATCATTTTAAAATAAAAATCTCTGCTTTTGAGATGGAAATGAACAGAAAACTCAGTAGATCCAGAGTTTTGTAATTTGTCTAAGGTCATAATGTTAATTTGAGGGCAAAAGGATGTCAGAATCAAAACACAGGGAAAATAATGAATTAACAGCAAGTGTTGTCACAGTTCATGATTTATTCAGACACCAAGACATCCTTCAGGTGCCCCATTTACATTGACTCTCTTCCCCTCCAATACGGCCATAACCAACTGGCAGTCAAATGGTGTCTGCTTCAGTGTTTTGATTAATTTCAACAACACTGAAAAACAACTTGGAAAAGAATTTTAAATGAGACCTACCAAGATAACAAAAGTCAAATCAAGGAAAGCTGTTGACTCAGGGTTAAACCAAGGGGCAAAGGGTTAACTTAAATTCACAGGAAAGAAAATTCTGACATGATGACAAAATCACTCCATTCTCCCCTTGAAATTGCCAGTGGGCAAGGTGACTGCGGCAGTATTAGAAACGGAGACTTGTGAGTGGGCAAGGTGACTGAGACAGTATTAGAAACGGAGACTTGTGAGTGGGCAAGGTGACTGGGACAGTATTAGAAACGGAGACTTGTGAGTGGGGAGGCTGCACATGACTGATTGGGACAGAATCCGGGCCGATAATGAACCAAAGATCAAGTGAAGGGGGGGGGGGGGGGTATGGGACAACAGGACCATTATTGTGATTTAAGGTGATAAGTATAGTATTTGAGATCACAAAAATAAAAGTTCAGTTGGTATGGCGTGTGGCATAGAGATGCTTATTATGATAGTGGGGAGGTGGGACGGCAACAAAATGAGTTTTTCGATTGATGAATTCTGCGTATCTATCTTTTAAATCATTATGTGGTGGAAACATGAATCCCTTTGTAGTGGCCTGACAGTAATGCTTGAAGTAATGATAAAAATTTGAGTCCTTACTGGTATGTTGATACATTAATAGAGCACTGCTGTGTATTAGAGAGAGAAAATCGACATACGTGGGTATTGTAGGCACTGATTCTGTGACAACAATAATTTGTCATATGTCTGTGGAATGGGATTGGTTATGTCCATAAATGGACAAGCGATGCCTGATTGGTGTGCTTGGCATGCATATATACAACGGATAATGCTCATAAGGAAAGGTTACGCGACTCTTTGGGGGCTTACCTTTACCAAAGATAATTACACCAAGCATGTAGTGCAGTGTATCACCACTATTTTACTGTGATGGGTCTGTTGTTTCGGTGATGTTTTAAGCGCATTATCCAGCAACCAGAACAGGTACATATGGGGTACATGTGCACTGCAGCCGTCAGGGCACGAGGATGGTCTGCGTACCTGGTCTGAAGGCATGCCAGCACATGCAAGCCAGAGATACAGTTATTTCTGGCTACCCTGGCTTTTGCTGTATTCAAAATACTAAACACTGGTGGCCAGAGAGGAACATCACTAGCATAATGGCTCCAAATATTAAACCTCCCCGCTGGGGGAGCCCCAAAGCACCCAGAGGTAAAAACTCTAACTGGTTCCTGGTCACAATAAAACTGTGTCAATAGCTTTCCAGGACGTGTATTGGATAGGCTCAAACCATGCCTAGGAAATGTACTGACCCTGTAATCTACCGTCAGGATGAATGTTATCTATTATTTTCAGGACAAATGTGTTCTATTTACATGAGATTTGAGAAGAAACTTTAAAACAGGCAGCAGTTTGTATCTGCTAAATTCTGGGTGATATCAGTGGAACGGTTAATAGAAAACATGTTGATCAAGGGCAGTAGGTGAGCCCTGTTGAGAGGGCGTACCCAGTCAACAGCTTTTGCTGGCAAAGGCAGGTGCCTAGCCCTGCTAAGGAAATATCCTGACTCATTCTTACTCTTGTCTGGAAAGCTTAAGGCTTCAGCATTTGTTGGCCAAAAACATTTGGTAAGAAATGCTGGCGAGACAGATTATCTAGGTAGCCAAGTTTGAAGGGTAACAAAGTCTTGCACATCTTGGAATTTACCTTGACATGAGGGGAAGGCAGTTGATGGTGTACATCACGCAGGTTGCCCTGAACTCACTGCCCTGATGTTGCTGCAGTTTTCCCCCCGACCCCATGCTTCACATCAGCGTCCTGTTGAATTCAATGCTGAAAAATTGTTATTTGACAATGGAGCATTGTTTCCAAAAATCATTGTGGGAAGACCATGGTTATTGCCTTATAAGGATAAAATCATTGTGGCGAGACCATGGTTATTGCCTTATAAGGATAAAATCATTGTGGCGAGACCATGGTTATAGCCTTATAAGGATAAAATCATTGTGGCGAGACCATGGTTATAGCCTTATAAGGATAAAATCATTGTGGCGAGACCATGGTTATAGCCTTATAAGGATAAAATCATTGTGGCAAGACCATGGTTATAGCCTTATAAGGATAAATCATTGTGGGAAGACCAAGGTTATTGCCTTATAAGGATAAAATCATTGTGGGAAGACCATGGTTATTGCCTTATAAGGATAAAAATCATAGTGGGAAGACCATGGTTATTGCCTTATAAGGATAAAATCATTCTGGCAAGACCATGGCTATTGCCATATAAGGATAAAATCATTGTGGCAAGACCATGGTTATAGCCTTATAAGGATAAAATCATTGTGGGAAGACCATGTTGATAGTGTCATGAGGATGAAATCATTGTGGCAAGACCATGGTGATTTCGTCATGAGAAAATCATTGTGGTAAGATCATGATTACTTTATCATAAGGGTAAAATCATTGTGGCAAGACCGTGATTACTGCGTCATAAGGATAAAATGGTTCACTGATGCACAGTCTGTGATACACTTACCAACACGCCAACATATCACAAAACAACAGCAGGCAGGCTTTATTTGAACACACTATGCAATATTAGTGATTACTGGTAAGGAATGAGAACTCTGTGATAATACCTTGATACTTTCTCAATAAAGTCATCCGCACTGTGTTGCCAACCAGAGCCAGACCTGGCTGTGGGTGCACTGGGTTGGCTTCCCTGGTGGTCAGACAATGAGCAGACAGACACACACAGGGGCATCCACAAGCTGAAAATTCTGTATTTGGGAGTTTTGTATCACAATTTCGTATATCCCCAATTATTGACAAAGAGCATGGTTGCAGCTAATACACCATATGCACAATATACCACTTGTTTGGAACTGACTCTGACCATTGTTAAGACCTAATACATACTCTCTTAGTATTGTTGGTCATACATGCATGAACATGTAGTTGCACTGTGTGGACGGGACAAATATCAATGGACAGCATACTCATGTATTCCCTGTTGGCTTCTCTGTTGCAGTCGGTGACAAAGTTCCAGCTGACATTCGCCTTACAAACATCTATTCCACAACTCTTAGGGTAGACCAGGCTATCCTCACAGGTAATATTCAATTTGTTCCATTCTATCTTGCTACTGTTTGTACCAGCAGTGTCTTTGGGATTTTGAAGAAAAGAGCAAATAAAAGGCCTTAAATCAGTAATTATACTAATGTGGTACACTTTTAAGGTGTATGTTAAGTAAAGGATATTGATAGTTGTTCAATTTATATAACATGTTTTCAAATGTATTTTGTTGATGTAACCTCAATATTTATTGGCAACATTTAAGGACACACAAATGTCATGTTTCTCAGGCAGTTTTTAAAATATTTAAATGAGGGAAGGAGAATTTTTATGAATATCTGTGTCACCATTTACTATCTTATTGCTGCAAAACATAGCAGCATTAACCTGTCCCCCTTAAATCGGCCAAAACCGGCTGGTGATCAAATGTGATCAGCTTCAGTGTTTTCAACTTATTTCAACAATGACGAAAAACTATTTAACTGAAAATTGTAGATGAGACTAATGGTAATCATATGGCCTAGATCAACAGCTTTCCTTGGCATGGCTGGGCACTTAGTGCCCGGCTCATGCCAAGGAATGCTGTTGACTCAGTCTTAATTCTAGGGGGAAAGGGTTAATATGAAAAGTAGTATCTTTGGTTAGAAAAATGCCCCCCCCCAAAAAAAAACAAAAAAAAAAACAAAAAAACAAAACAAAACAAAAACAAAAAACAAAAAAAAACCCAAAAGTTTTGTTTGAGGGGTAAATGGATGGCAAGGAAGAGACTGAGAAACTAAATGTTATAGGTTTGGCTGAAGGTATATAGCAAAATATTCACATTTTGAAAAGACTATGTTTTGTATATGGGGCCAGTAAGCTGACAATATTGCCCCATGTTTGTACGAGATTAAAGGAGGTTTATGGGCAGCAGTGGTAGATCCCTGCTGTGTGCATGTATATGTTGTCCATGTACGGCTGTGTTTGCAGGAGAAAGCGTTAGCGTCATCAAGCATTTAGATGTGATCCGTGATCCACGGGCTGTCAACCAGGATAAAACAAATTTGCTGTTTTCTGTAAGTGTTCCTGATAGCACACACCAGTATTCTCGCTGGCCTCTCGCTGGCCTCTCGCTGGCCCTCAGGTGTGATACTGAAGCACCTGAACCAAACTGTGGTGGTAGTGCTGATGGGAGTGTCACTCACACAACACATTTGGCAAATTGGATACTTATCGTACTTGAAATACGCTTTGAGAATCGTTGTTTTGATTTGCACTGCAGGGAGCAGCGTCAATGGGGATGTTACTGTGTGGATCCCTCACTCTGCGTGGAAATCACACAGAAAGTTTGGGCAGCATTGGAAATTCCCACTGTAACATGGCAGTGTGATAGTCAAAGTGTGGCACATTGCGCCTCAAACTTTAATTATGTAGCACTTTTTGACTATGAATTGCATGGTCATAATGATAACGTTGCGTCCTTTTTGATTTCTCAAGGAAGGGAGTGCTATACAAAACCAAAATGTTACTGAAACTGTTGGGCATAGGCCTTTTACTCTGGGCTCAAAATTACAATTTGATTTAAGGGGATTTAAGTGAGCGGTTGGATATAACAAGCAAATAGTTGTGTGAATTTATAGGAAATAACATCTGCACTACCACAACAGATTTGGTAAACCTAGTCGCAATGTGGAAAAAAATATGAGAAACAAACAGAACTGTCCTTTGTTTCACTGTCAACTGATGTCTGTGCACTGACTTTTTCATTTTCAGGAGAAAGTGTTAGTGTAATCAAACACTGTGACGCAATTCCAGATCCTAGGGCTGTAAACCAAGACAAAAAGAATGTTTTATTTTCCGTAAGTCCACCGTGGTTGGGAGTCAAATTGACTTCCACTCTTTTCTGGCATGGTAATTGGTGTTGTCCTTCCAATTAAAAACACTTAATATTTATTGCCTTTTCGTAGTCACATTTTAATTTTTTGTGGATATTAATTTCTTTTAAATTCTCCACTCTCACATTTCTAGCACAATAGCCACTAGATGGCGTAGGTGTAGTAACCGACATAACACTGTCACTGTCACAAGTTTTTAACCATTGCACCATTGTGATAAAATGTCACTGGTGTGTAACAAGTGTGATCCCTGAACTAAAAGTGTCAAGCTGTAACCATGGAAACATGGGAACCATAGCTAATTGTCATACCTGTAACCACAGAAACACAGAACCCCTAGCTTATTGTTGTACCTGTAACCACAGAAACAGAGGAACCCTAGCTAATGGTCATACCTGTAACCATATGAATGCAGAAACCCTACCTACAGCCATAACCTTCAGAATGATAATACCAACACTGGTGCCAAAGCTTGTAACCATAGGTACCTTCAGATAAAAAGTTCGGTCACAAAATGTTTGCCTAGTGTGATCATCAAAGTGAAAGTGATACTGTGAACCTATAACCCCTAGCAGTCCAGAGGTCACTATCAGTGTTTGTCTCCATGGCTGTGATTGGTCCAAATGTAACCTGTGTGCAACCAGGTGTCCAATATAACCAGACTACCGTCCTGGAGGCGTGCTGCCCAAGGCCCCAGTATGCGTGTAACCTTTCTGTCACTTCATGATCTGTTTTCCAAAATCTGTTTTAAACACCAGATGTTTCTGCAAAATTACCAGTTGTGAAATGGTGCATTTAAGTTCTTCTCCGAACCACAAACATATGAACACTGCAGCTGGTATGCTATAACATAAGGCGTCAAGTTACTGGTTATCTTAACTTGCCCAGAACTTTAAAAACGGTACCACATGTACATATAATGCCAGATGATACTGTAGATAGGCTTATTTTGGAAAACTGTGACCTTTGACCTCTTAATGTAATGGTTACCATGGTAACCATTGTCACATGATTGTTCTGCTGCTTGCTTATCCCATACCCACTGAACATGACGACCACTTCTTCTGCTTGTGGGAACCATGTACTTCATGTTATAATACTTCTATACAATTAATTTCCCGCATAATTGCCTCCCTTTTATTTGTGTTGACTTTTTCCAAGTCATGCGAGTTCTACACACACCTCCAGGCTATTCATACTGACCCCATCCTTTGATATAACTTACACCCTGGTGATGACGGTTTGATTCTTTCCTTGTTGTGGCATATCTTAACCTACTCAATTTTTACGGCTTCCAAGTATCCATATCTTTTGGGATATCTCCCAGATTTCTTCACTTTGAGAACACATTGTGGTATCCCAAATCCTGAGAAAAATCTTGTGGTTTCAGAGCATGAGAAATTTTTGCTTGGTGACCTGTGTTTATGAAAAAAAAAATGGAAACAAGGTGACGAGATGTGTGCCTTGTCACAGGTCGACATTTTTGAGCATATACCTGAAATAAGGAATTATCAGTTGACAATGTCCTTGATTCAGGCATTAAGATCCATGGACACTCAGTCATAATATATTTCATATTTCGAAAGGACACAAAAGAATTCTGAACATTCTTACATTGTGCGACTAACCACCTGTTGGTGGCAGTTTTTATGGCAGTCTTAATTTTGGCAGACAAATTCAGGGTGTTTTCGTGATTGTAACCTACCTACACTTGGAAACCATATGCTTGATAATTTTAATATTGACCCCCTTGGAAACCATATGCTTGATAATTTTGATATTGACCCCCTTCCTCAGTTACACCCCTTACCCTCATTTTGATGGTTTCTGGTGACAGGTTCTTTTGTCATTGTGACATGACTTATATTCCATTGAGTAATTTTTTTATTGACTCCTTCCTCATAGTGACACAACTTATACTCCACCTGGTGATTTGTTGCTATTAACTTGTCTCATTACCTGGTCATGTTACCTATGATCTGTATGGTGATTGGTGAAATATATCTGTAGTTCCTGTCACATGACTTGGGTTCTGGTTGGTGTTTACTATGTGTTTCTTTTTTCACCCAGTCTTGCACTTTATCTAACTGGTGATTGGTCTGTTTATCCTTTTGTGCACAATAGCATATGTTATTGGTGGGTCACATGGTCAATATATCATTTATCAGACCTGCATTTTATTGGCTTGTGCAATCAGAGGCTTGACACTGAGTTCACAATGGAAATATTTGGTGCTTGCAGAGTTGATAAAAAATCATCAATTTGATTGAAAAGCAACTGATGTGCTTTAAATTTCATTACTTTCAATTTGGTAATGAGAATAAATGCTGAGAAAATAGTGTAAGCTGGCTTTGCTGGGGGGAAAATAATCTGTAGGCGCAATTATACACCACAATAACCAACACAGTGTCAAGCCAATGCCATTCTTTGATGTGACAGCCCAATATATCTATATATATTAGAAAGACAAAATCTTGCGAGAATTAACTCACAGGAAAACTGTTGCAAAAGTTAAAGACAACAGTTTCAGACTTTAATGATAAGATTGGTATCATTTTTTCTTGATGATTTCCTTCTGTGAAAGTAATTGGCAATAATAATAATAATAATAATAATAATAATAATAATAATAATAATAATAATAATAATAATAATAATAATAATAATAATGTTCATATTGTATTATTCCTGTCATCAAATGTAATGCACATGTGATTTTAATTAATGATCATGCAATGCCACCATTTTTGTACGGGTGAGCATGAAAGTGCATAGATGTGATAGTGTTGTATGGGTACGTGTATTGTACAGGTGAGCATGAAAGTGTATGGTTGTGAGTGTATTATATGGGTATGTGTATTATACAGGTGAGCAGAAACATGTGTATGTGAGTATATTATAATGACTGTTTGGTGACTATGTAATTATGTGGTGCCTCATCTGGCACAAAATGGTGGAACATTTACCCACCGTAGACGAAGTGGTATACTGTTGGTAGCAAGTCCAACTATTGACTGACCACCATAGTAGAATCATTGCAAGCAAAATATATCATGGTTTACAGTCCACATTGTATGCCAATTTACCTAAGTTGTACTTTGACGATATTTCTTGACCTGATTTTATTTTGGTGACCTTAATTGACCTCATTTTCAAGGTCACAGGACCCACATGTGAACAAAGCGACGGGTAACCAGGCTGCCTATGATGGCACTTCTGGTTTGCAGTAGCCTGGAGCACATTCCATCTATTTTTGGTCTTACCCCATTAAAATAACAATTCTGTAGACTCCAGGTTGCTCCTTCGTTGTTTCTCAAATTTGAAAGTTATTCCCACTTTTGGCTCTTCTTGGTCAAAAAATAAATTGTAGGTGCAAGAAGACTGCAGAGTTTTGGTGGATGCGATGTTAATATGTGCAGGAAGGTAGGACAGGCAGGGATGACGTGGGCTTTTGTGTCCACTCGCTGTCATCCAGATGTGTCAGTACAGTAGGTATCATGGTTGCCTGCTAAACAGACCCTTATCATATATTGTTTCTCCTGGGGAAAGCATGAGTATGGTAGTATATCAGAATACAATGCTGTTGTTGGTGCTCAGTGATCGTGCCCTCCATGTGTCACAGGTCAAGTCATTGCGGGGGACAGGGACCCACGTAGTATGGTATTTGTTAGAACAAATAATAGGTTTTAATATGGCTTCTCTTGCACTGAAAGGTCAATTCAGCAACATTTCTGTTGTGCAGAAGATTAAAGAAACATCAGTAGGTATAGCATTCTGTGTATGGACAGATATGGGGGGGGGGGGGGGATTCTAAGAGCTGTGTCCTATTAGATGGTAATGAAATCTAAATTGTTGTTGAATGCAAAAGATGCAAAAAGTAAGTCTCATATGGGGCAAGGTGCGAGGAACTGAAATACTAATCCTTATCAGGTGCATAGAGTTAAGCAGACCAAACAGTTGCTTCACAGCTGGACGTGTCTCTATGCAAGGTGCAACGCAACACCAAGTAGAGTTTCTTATCTACGACGGTCACATCCACAATCATTTATGGTAAAAAAGTGGTTCGTTAAGGAGATGGTCTGAGGGAACGACTTCTGTCCATCTGTGCGTGGACAGTTGAAGTGAACCTTTAACTCTTTCAGGACCAAATTTTGGATCGAGTCAACAGCTTTTCCTGGCACGCATTAGGAGCATGGCACCCTGCGTGGGCTGAGAAAAGCTGCTGATGGAAGTGAAACTGTTCACGTACTTAACGTTTTGTTGTAACAGGCGAAGTTCATTGTATCTTTGCGAGAACAATTTTTTTAAAAAGTGAATATAGTGTATTTCATAAAACCAGCCCATGCTGCATACATTACATAATACTTTCATGTAATATACAAATGAAACAGGTAAAAATGAAAGTGAAACTAGCCAAAAAAATGAAACATTCATGTACTCATAGTGAGTGCATTCAAGGATGTTTCAACTTGATGCAGAAGTGAAGCTGTTTGCAAATGTGAAAACATCCAATCTGTCCGTGTGTCTACACAGTGAAACCTCATTATAACGACACTCAGATAGCCGACATATTTAATATACATGTAATGACACAAATATTCTTGGGAAAAAGTTTATTTGCTTTGTTAATTGATTCATTTATCTGACATAGTTAGTTATGTGACACATTTCTTAGGGAACGGATGGTGTTGTTATGATGAGTTTTCACTGTGGTAGAAGTGTTCCATGAAACTGAGTTATGATGTCATAAGGATGACGGCCTACGTCTGTGGATTCTTTGTTGTTGCATTACTATCCTATTTCTGTATAATACCAGGAAATGCTGAGAAACAATATGGACAATTCTGCAACTTACAATTACAAATTGTTTGCATTAAAGTAGTCCTGTAAAACTGGTAATATTGCCTACATGGGGCAAAAGGTCAGCCTATTGCTGAGAAACAATATGACCAATTCTTACTGGTAAGATTACGTATTGTTTACACATAGGTAGTTGTGTAAAACACGATAATCTCGACACAGAGCAAAAGGTCAGGAATATCCATGAGTCACAGATAGGCTGCAGCAAGGAATTGAGTACAGATGTTCCAAAACATCTAGTTGTGTTTAACACATTTCCCCTTGAATTAAGACGCAGGCAACAACTTACCCGGACTTGGTTAGGCAACAGGTGCCCTTCCCAGGCCAAGGAAAGCTCTTCATCTGGGACGTGATGTCTTGATAGCACTCGTCTACATTTCTCTTTCAAATTTCTGTTCATTACTGTTACAGTTACATGTAATTGGAGATACCGAAGCAGACATTAGACCACCAGATGGCTTTGGTCAGTTTAAGGAGGGAAAGGGTGAAGGAAGCCAAGTGAGGGTTGTGGTGGATTCATTTTGTTTGGAATGGAATATCAGCAGTCTGTTAGTCCGGTTGACGTTGGCGTGTGGGAAGTGATGGAAGCAGCAGATAGGTTTGGCCTCATTTTGGTTAGATTGGATTGCATCATTAAGATCAAGTTTCTTATACAATTGTTAATGCAGGGAAACTCTTGAAATTCTTGCAGGTCCTAAGAGGTACAGAGTTGCTGTACCTTCAGCCCGCCTCAATTCTACACATTCTACGTCCAGCTGGCTGGAGTTGAAGGAGCAATGGCGGCGCTGGACAGGGTTATTTTAGTTCCGATTAAGACGACTGTAGACCCTTTCTTCATGGACTGCACCTGTAGCCCAAACAGGTGGTATGTCAAGGCGAGGAAAATCTCACAGGAATGAAAGGATTTGCAATGTCATTGGGGAAGAGGGGTGGATAGAGTACCTACTGTAGGCCGTAATTATTTGCGTGTCTGAGGCCTGATGAAGCTTTCTTGTGGACTTTCAGTGCATTCAAGGGGCGATTTACCACATGCACAAATGTAGCTTGATGTCGCGTCGGTCTTAGGCCGGGACGTTGTACTGGGACCACGAGTCCATGTATTATTTGAACGCCTTGTCTTTGACACTTACTGGAGTCTAACCAGTGCTTGTCAGATATGTTCAATGACACAGGGTAATGTAATTGAAAGCACTGCTTCTAGTGGAGAGATGGGTGCATGATAATAAAAGGTGGAATCTGTCCTGTATGGCAATATCAGCAATAGTTTTGTTTTTCAAAAAAAAAAAAAAAATTGAAATTATTAGAGTTGTTGGTTTGTTCAACCTGAAATATCAAGTTATGTCACCCAAATAAGACAGATATGACAGGATAATTTTGTGATTTGAGGAGAAATGATTGATGTCCCGTCTATGCATGACAGATGTGTAACCTGGAATCTATGAGCTGTTGTGCCTCAGTTTCAGTCAAATCAAAACAATTTAAGTCATGGATCTTTGCCACCTGTCCTGAAGGCATTGGATGGTGTGCCTGTGTATTTGTCCTAAAGAAAAGCAAAATGTTCATTTCATGTCCTCATGCACAGGTGAGGAAAATCAATAAAACCATCTGGGCTCCTCAGCTGCTGTGGGTATTTTCTTGCTATAACCATGGAAATGTGCAGGAAACAAGTTGGTATTTACTGAAGGTGTAATCGATTTGCAGTAGGTTTTTTTGCACATCGTATTTTCAGTGTTTTTGTTCTGATGTTATTCTCTTGGGAAAACTTCTGTGCTGAGGACAAAGTAGTTCCTGCTACATCTGCACTGGTGCCATTGGCAGCGATTGGTGTCTTGTTATCTTAATGCTAGGAAAATTCCAGAATATGTTGGTCCCTGTCTGGAAATTAACTCTTTCCCCCCAGGAATTAAGACTGGGTCATTAGCTTTCTGTGGCATAGGTTACGTGGAAGTTAACCTTTTCTCCAGGAATTAAGACCAATCGATCGAGTCCTCAGCTTTCTGTGGCATTGGTTAGGTGCTAACCCACACCAAGGGAGAATTTGACCTAGGTCATGCCTTGAAATGTCTTATAACAAGTTTTACTGCCATGTTTTTTTTTGTTTTTGTTTTTTTCATTACTGTTGAAATTAGTCAAAAGCGTTGAAGTAGATGGCATTTGTGTACCAGCTGGTTTTGGGTGGCGTAAGGGGTAAAGTGTTAAAATCGTACAATTAAGGATCCCCAACATGTAAACCCTCAGAGTCAGAGTCAGAAAACATTGATTTGACAGAATATAATTGTTATGGATACAAACAGTAGGTAATATTGCAACCCAAAAGTACATGACAAAATACAAAAATGGATGAGTGTCAGAAGAGATGGTCTTTCATTGCAAGTATAAAGACATGAAAAGTATTGAGCAAAGTATCATTTATAGATGGGCTTTGGTGACTGGTGGTCACTCAGGCATTGAGAACTCTTACCTGTTAACAAACGTGACAGTGGATCATGTTTAATGAGTTAACGAGTAGAATATTTTAACGTGTACTGCTAAGGAGTATGCAGGCAGTTTAACTAGTACACAAATCATGTGATCGAGGTTTATAAAGTTTATGAAGGTGACAGTAAAGTTAAGTTACAAGACCAACACTTGCGGAGGTGCAATCTTGAAGGTACCAGTGCACATATTTAAGGAAGAATGTTTATAACCTGCACTGTTACTCCCTTGAATTAAGTTGACATTCACAGCTTTCTTTAGCCTGGGTTGTACCCTAAATGCCCAACCCATGCCAAGCCATTGATGTGGGTTGTTGTATCATTGTGGGGCTCATGTGGGAGTATTCTCATTCCAATTTTTTTTTTCGTTCTCTTGAAATCAGTCAAAAACATTGACCCAGGTGCCACTTGACCAGTAGCTGCTGTTGCTTTGTTTCAGGGTTTGAGCTTGACAAAGTCCAGGCTTGCTTTTAATTCCAATGCATTTTGCTAAATTTGTAACTGTTCTGGGAATAAATGTAATGTCTGGTAATGAAGCTGGCGTATATACAAGGGTGTAAACAGGTACACGTGGCTCAGGTAGTAACCAGTGAGTGAAGAGGAGAGTACAAAGCACGTGGTAATAGAGGACAATGACTGACCTAAGAATGTGTCATAGATCATGGCCCCATAAGTTGACGAGATGAAAGTACATTGACTCAGTGTCTGCTCAGGTCTGATCGTACTGGATAAAGAAATTAATTGTAGTATGTGAAAAGGTACCATTTGGTAGCCTAGCATAGTTTGCAGCTCTTACTTTGTGGAAGGAGATTTTTTCACAAGCATTTGGCCATGTTAGTAGGCAGATACACCCAGGCACTCAAAAATTGTGTTCTAGGGTTAAAGGGTTGAGTGAGACTAAGCAAAAGATTGTGGAACCTATGAAAATAATGTCCATCATTGCTGGTAAGTTTTAGTGCAGACGGACATCTGTGATTTAATTTGTGTGATACTGCGGTTAAAGCATATTGTCTGTGACTGGCAATTTGTGTTATCCCGCGGTAACATACTGGATCAATGGGGAGACTAGTCTCTTATTACACAGCATAGCTACAGTTGATCGTCAGGCTCAGTCTTGTTACCATGGCAACACCATGATTAGTTGAAATAAAAGAGCATTTTTGGCATCTATGTCACAAAAACCTGAAGTAATGCAAGCTAATGCTTGTATGTCATTGTATTGACAATATCATTTGTGCTGGTGAAAAATGCATCTGAGGATTGACCCATGCACTGCAGATGGTTTGTGTACACGTGGAATTCAAAGGGCGAAATTATCGAGATTAATTGATTCAGAGTTGGTGAGTTGTTTGTTTTTACAGTGCCTGGCAAGTCTTGCTCCAGCTGTTCTTCCAGCAGCTGGGGTATCACTAGCCTCGCAATGCCAAAACCAAGGACTTAATTTTTTTTTTTTTAAAAAAAAGGTAGTTTGGTACTTGATTGCATTGGAAGCTCATTTAATGGGGAATCTGAACCTGTCAGTGCTTTGCTAAGTACACAAAAAAATCTGTCACAACTGTTGAATCAGGTTACTAAAAAAAATGTCCAACTTCTACAGTTCCAGGAATATGTGAGATATAATATCTGCATTAAAATGAATATGTGGTGTAATATCAGAGAAGCTCTCAGCTAGCTCGAACTTGGAACATGAGTGTGTGTATAGACTTCACAGAGCAATGTAACGTGGAAAGCATAAACGTATGATAAAATGGAAAGCTGATTCTTGGGGAAAGCACCAGTTAATTTGATAACTACAAGAGAAAACGTTCTGGTGGCTTGACGAGGGGGAAACAGCTGAGTCGGGCGAGTGCATTAAAGTCATGTTGAGTGCCTTTGGCTTATTTCAACGAGTATGCATGCAATGAATATATCCATTTCAATCAATGTTTTGATGTTGAGGGGAAAAAACACACAGTAAAGTACTGTGATTTCCATGTCAATTCTCTTGCACACATTGCATGAAATGGATGCCAGATTGTTGCCCCTGGTGATGAAACAATAAGGTTTAAAGGCTCTTTCCATTTGAGAAAGTTTGATCTTTATGCTAATTCAGATGCCAACAGGCAGTGTATATCCTTACACACAGTCTTACACACTGACCCCCCCCCCCCTCTATGAAAGGAAAAACTGTTATCATGATCATGATCATGATCACTGGATTTGTAACCATGGGTTGACAGGAATTGTGGCATGCAACCACAAAATTGGAGCCCATCTCCAGATTGACCAAAATCTTGGCACCTTGATCAGTGGCTGTAAATTTCGGGTCAGTTAACCCAGGGAGCCCAACGCCACTTCATCAACATGGAACTTTTTATTCATTGAAAATTACCAACAGGGATCTGATGTCATGGAAGTTCACTTCACTATTTTTTTCATTACCCTTTTCCACTCAAATCAACCCAAAACTCTCACATGTAAACTGTCATTGACTCAATCTTTTCACGTAAGATTCTGGTGAACATACCTGTAAACATATTTGCTGAGAATATGAGATGATTATATGATGGAAAGCCCAGGTCAACAGCTTTTCTTGGAGTACAGGGCGCAGTGTACCCAACCTGCCCCCAGGAAGGCTGTTGACTCAATCTTATGTTACCCAGGAAAGGGTTTAAAATAATAGGCCATCAGTCGACAGCATTATTTGTGTCTTTCGGAGAACATTGACCTGAGAGTGCACCAAGGAAAGCTGTTGACTGAGTCTCGGGGAAAATTGAATGCATGGAAATGAGATCACTAGATGTACTTGTGTGTTTTCTGTTCATGAATGTTTGGGATGATGGAAGTTTTGCTTTAAATCTTGACCGAGAGAAAGTAAAAGGCGAGTTAGAAATGGTAACTGTCTGTCTGTACAGCAGGTATCAGTCAGTATCAAAAGGAATTCATGCAAACAAGATGAGTTGATGTATGTTGGTGTGGATATGGAGGTGTGTATGTAATTCTGCTTGCTAAACGAACTGTCCATGTGCGTCTGATAATGTACATACAAAATAAATGTTCGTGGGGGGAAAATTGACCCATTTGTGACGTATTAGATTTCCATTTGGAGACTGACCTGTTGACTCCATCATTTTTCAGGGTACAAATATCGCAGCAGGGAAATGCCGAGGTATCATCGTAGGAACCGGTCTGGACACAGAAATCGGTGAGTGCCTTTATATATTTTGGGGGGAGGCTAAACTATGTAGAAAGACGACACAATAAAAACTTGTTCTCAGAGGAAAGGAAGATACCCCAGGATGAGGATCCATGGCCATGTGATTCACAGTTTGTAAGTCGGCTTT
Source organism: Hermodice carunculata (assembly GCA_964020975.1). NCBI lineage: Eukaryota > Metazoa > Annelida > Polychaeta > Eunicida > Amphinomidae > Hermodice > Hermodice carunculata. The sequence continues at coordinate 2,145,140 of OZ026620.1, forward strand.
GTCGTGGTTGTCTCCAGGAAAGAAGCTTGACTTCCCTGTACAATGATATCAAAAGGCTGCACCACAGACGCTGTACATGCTGTACTCACGACAGTTTTGCATTACATCACAACACAAAAAAAATATTTTATTTACTCTCTGTATGTACAGGTAATGATGCGAAAATACTTTTTCACTCATTATACTTGCACAGAATTTTTTATAGGGTAACTTTGTGTGAAAAGTATTTTTTTCTGCAGTATATGTACAGGAAATATTCGGCGGTAAGACATGTACATCTGTTTCTGTGAAATGGGCTAAGGATGTACGATTACATGTATGCTTGCAATTTCCCAATTGCTGAGCAGAGGCATTGCACATGTTTTGAGAATGTCTTCATCAGTGTATTGGATAAGATTCTGTCTTTGATTGGCTTAGTGGGTAAGCGGCGAGGTGTTTCTAATGGATAAACAGTGGAGTGGCTGATATATGTCTACTTTTATAATAGAAAGCAAAGCCTTTCTTTGCAATTACCCAGGATGCATTGTCCACGTACCTGAAGCTAATTGCCGTCGTTTTCCTGTTATCCTGTGAAAATTTGAGAGTAGACAAACAGGGGCAAGATATTGGAGCAGGGAAGCTGCATTTTGTAGGTCAGGTTGAAGAAGATGCATGTGTACTGATTATATATTAGAATCAAAATTAAGGTTGTAGATTGGGAACCGTGTAGGCTAAGGAATTGCAGAAAGTTTTCAGATAGTGCAAATTTCTTCTGCATTTATCCCCCTATTTCAATGCCTGACCCTTGAAGGAGCATAATTCAGTGAATGAATCACGTAGTTGATCACTGTATTAAATCCCCATCACCGCCATAGTATGAAGAATGTGGTGTGATCCATGAAGGAACATGTAAGCTTTGCCAGGCCCTGACTGGAAGCGAACCTTAGGCTGCTATCATGATGTTTAATGGAGATTTTGTTCATCCATGCTAATCTCTCTTTTTGATCTTGCTCTGTAAAGACTGGGCAGATTGTGTAATGTGTGGTGTGGTGTTTTTGATATCACAGACCAGTCATAACTGATCTGCCACATTTGGTTGTGGTTCAGGACTGAGGTACATGTGTGATGACAATAAAGCTCACCCACAGGTCTCCTTCAACTGTCAGCCTCTCTCCTATACAATGCTATAACTGAGCAAATTTGACGAGGGCAAGGCCAAAAATGACAGTTGTCCGAAAAAAAAAACAACAAAAAACAATGCTATAACTAATCTACATAAAAATATCCAGCATTTCTGGGCTGTTGAACTTAGTTCTGTCCAGTTGTCTCAAAAGACATCATGAGTGCTCTATGGACATCTATTTAACGCTTTCCCCCTTAAACCAGCCAAAGCCGGCTGGTGGTCAGATGCAGTCTGCGTCAGTGTTTTCAACTAATTTCAAGAGTAATGGAAAACAATTTGACTGTGTCTTGTAGACGTGGTCTATCAAGATCACATGATCCAGCTCCAACAGCTTTCCTTGGGTAACCTGGCCTGTGGCAAGGAAAGCTGTTGACTTTATTTAACCCTTTCCCCCTTGAAGTAGGACTGAGTCAGCAGCTTTCCTTGGCATGGGTTGGACACTAAGTGCCCAACCCATGCCAAAGAAAGCTGTTGACTTGGGGCATGTTATCGTGATAGGTCTCATCTTCAATTATCAGTCCAATTGCTTTTCATTACTGTTGAAATTAGCAGAAAACATGGAAGCAGACAACATTTGATCAGAAACCGGTTTTAGCCGGTTTAAGGGGGAAAGGGTAAAGGGAGAAAGGGTTAAGTCTGTCTGTGGCCGGCTTGGATTGAGTCAACAGCTTTGTGTAGCGTGCTGTGTGCTGAGGACAGCTGTTGATCTGGAGCGCTCCCTGTGGCACAACTGTAGGAATGTTAGCATTTGTAACACCTGAATTCAGGCAAAATAAATGTTTCAATACAGGATTATATGTCAATATCTGTTGCTAGTCAGTCAAAAGGAGATAATCTTCAAGGAGCCACTGGATCGTCACAGTAAATTTCTCTTTATCAAAGACATACCATTCCTGGTTTCATTACTGGGTTATGCAGGCTCCATGGGACTTTACTGGGTTTCTGTTGCTGTAGCATAGATATGATAGGCCAGAGGTCATGTGATGAAGGTAAACCAAGCTGGTCAGAGGTCAGGTGATCAAGATAAACCAATCACATCTGTTCCATTTCTCTCAAGGGGGTGAAACAGGTTTGACCAGACTGCCTTGACAACAGAACTCGCAACATTGACCTGTTCAGGCAAACATTGTTCTTGACTGTCAGCAGATCCAACTGTATTTGGTACCCACTCTAAAGTGAAAAATAGATGTAGATTTTGTTCTTTGTGAAATAAAGCAGGTGCTTTTAGCTGTTCTGCCAGCGTGGAACTGGAAATGTCTGGACTGTTAAGGCTCGGGGACCTTGTGGCAGCATAGGTTGCACAGATCACAAGAGGCTTGGAGGCAGGAAAACTAAAGCTATTTCCACGAGGGTCTGTGTGGTGCCCTTTGATATACAGAAGCCACAGGTCATTTAACGTGCCGAAAAAGTGACGAAAAAAATGATTGAAGCGATCAAAATGAGCCTGTGGGCTGAAGTTTTATTTGACCGTTACATGACAGGTACATGCTAACAAGAAATCGGTTAATTTTGTAAAGGATAGCAGTGTGGCCAACGAGTCACTCGATCCTTGGTCACCGTAGCTTGGCAGTTGCTTAAACATGTCAGTGAAATGAGCTAATTCAATTTGTAAGAAACTGTATATGCAAAGGTTTCTTTAGCAGAGATCAGCCAGATAGGGTACATTGCCCTGGCTCTGCTCTCCTGCTGCTTAAATCTCTCCTTCTGTAGGAACTTGGCCGAGTCAGTTGTCGTGCCTCCCAGCCAGGGGATAACGTTGGGCCGCATCTTGTTTGTGGTGTCATGTGTAATTTGGTGCCTCGAGCAAAATGGCTGACAACATTTGACCCAGAACACGGGAAGTAATGTGGATATATTGTAACATACATCTTCCAAGTGTAACTCGATGAGAGCATGCAGAATTCAATCACATAAATACAGCCTTTTTTTAGTGGTGTCAGAGAATTGTTTAAAGGTTGTGGTTTAGTTACAGTTTTGGAAGATTCGTGGCATAACTGCACTGTACTGGCAGTTGCCTGAGCACCAACACCTGAACATAAAGGTTTCCACGTCAAACCAGTTTGATGTCCATGAACTTTGACCTGATGTCAGACACTGCGTTTTTGTCATTAGATCAGGGCCACAGCATATGTATATGAAAATTGAGCCAAACTGTCCAGGGTCTTATAAATCAAAATGAAAATCTGGAGCAAATGGTTGCAAAGAGTGCTGGTAAATTTGGTGTATTAATTCAGATTCAGGGCCCAGGATGACTACTGATGTGGGCCTAGGGTGAACAGAGTACTCAGTAATTGTAGAGTCATACATAAAACAAAGAGTTCATTAGAATTAACTGCTGAAAGGGGGTTTTTTACACTCAATGTTCCTGGGAGCAGATTGGAATATGTAAGCCTTTATGTATTAGAAATTTTGCATTTTAATTAATTTTATGGTTTCAGTTTGGCACGGGAGTGAACTGTGTTCTTACCCAGCTCACAACAGTGGAGATGCCACTTGGCAGTGGCGTGAAGCCAGCTTGCCTAAAGTGATGCTTATGTCATGTCAACACCAAATTTTTTGACAAACTTTAATGCAATTTAGTATTGTTTTAGTAATTCAGATGATATGTTGAGTAAACTAAAGGAGTTAAAAGCTTTCTTCTTGCCACTCAACCATTTTCGCATGTAAAGACCAGTTAAATTGTGGCCTTCGGTCCTGGCAGGTAGACAGAGCCAATGTGGTGACTTGAAATCTAAGGGTGCATCCAGTATCCACATTTTTCCCCAATATGCTTGTTCATTTGGTAATTAGAATACATCTAAAAATGAAACTTGAAATTCCGAGGCAGCGCTATAAACTAGTGCCTCACTAAGAGCTACTTAGTGAGCTTAACTCAAGGTCAGCTGCAGCATGGCTTGGAAGGCAGTGCCAGAACCACTGACTGAAGACTATAGGCATGATGGTACTTGAATGAAAGCTCTTTTCATGAAGAATTTAAATATGGAATTATTGTCTTAAATCCAGGTAAATATAGGGAATAATCAGGGACTGGTATGGAATGAGTTACGCTCACTAAGTAGCTCTTTGTGAGGCAGGAGTTTATAGCAGCTGCAGCATGACTTGCCAGGCAGTGCCAGAACCACTTACCAAGGCCTGGGACCATAGTATGGAATGAGTTAAAGAGGGCTTAGTACATATACCAGCTGGGACAAGGCCACAGATGTTTGTCGACTTTCCTTGTCCTCTGCCTTTTCCAGAGAACAGTGTGACAAGCTTAATGTGCGCAAATGTATGCTGTGTGGGTAACTAATCCATACCCCAGTAATTCGTGTATTGTGACCATGTGTAGATGGTTATCGATTATACCAGGGGTATGGAATGAGACGGCCATATATTGACAAGGATAATTCCCTGTGCAATCGATCGAGTATGACTAGAAAGCAACAGGCAGCAGAGTGAATGGCCTAATAATTAGTTTGCTCAGTTCTGACCATGTTTGGCCTTGGTTGGCCATAATGGTTACCACTTCGGTGTTGTTGAATGTCTACTGTACCAAAAAATATGAGGAAAGCGTTTCGATGCTTGCACAGATAGCTTGAAAATTTGAATCTTGGGGAGAGGATTACAATAATGCAAATTTCATGAAAATCCAAGTATGACTTTTAGATGTTGAGTTTATGATGAAGTTGTTAAGATAAATTTGCAATTTTATTCAAATTTATTAGTCAAGTATCTTGTAGCCAATGGTGGCTGTATATGTTTCTAAAGGTCCATTTTCACTTACCCTTACAACTGGACATGTCTGGGTTTGAGCAGGAGAGATGTGACGTTATAGAATCATATTTAACTTGTTACAGTCACAGATGACTGGTTACCTGATTAATTGATAGGGCCTATGATATCAGAAGTGTATACCTAAAGCAGGGGTAGCCAGTCTGTCCGCAACAACTGTTCTGATTTCCATTAGGCCTTATAGTTGTTACATCATCATTGATTGGTTTGAGTACAATTTGGTGACCATGGCCTCATTTTCAAGGTCACAGAACCAAGTATGTGCAAAGATTAACCCATCAGTCGATGCTTTGCATCAAGTGTACCTCAACACTATTCTTGACCTCAAATTTTCCAAATCCTCTCATTCTCCGATTTAAAGAATGTGTTCTCCTGCCCAAATAAACAAGAAATAAGGGGACAAAAGGCAGCAAAAAGTGCCATTTTGGCCTTAGTTTTGCAAACTGTTCTTTCATCAGAGGGGGTGCCGCCACCATCCATACCCCACTCCAGTGGCTTCACTGCCTCCCTCCAGTCTCCAGTTTGCGCACTTCTGCAGGAGGGAGGTTCTTTCTGCAAAATAGTGACTGGAATGGAATTTCAGTGAATGAAGCACCTTGTTACAAGAAATTTGAATGTATGCAAATTCTGATCTAATTCCAGCTGAATTTTGGGGGCTTAGTCAGCAGAGTGGTATGGGATACCCCAGGAGCCCAGTGTGTATTGAGTGTATAGGGCAGCAGAAGACTATAGACAGCTGGTACATACTGAAGTACTGACTGCAGGCACGCAGGCCTGTACTGACTGCAGGCACGCAGGGCTGTACTGACTGCAGGCACGCAGGGCTGTACTGACTGCAGGCACGCAGGCCTGTACTGACTGCAGGCACGCAGGGCTGTACTGACTGCAGGCACGCAGGGCTGTACTGACTGCAGGCACGCAGGCCTGTACTGACTGCAGGCACGCAGGCCTGTACTGACTGCAGGCACGCAGGCCTGTACTGACTGCAGGCACGCAGGGCTGTACTGACTGCAGGCACGCAGGGCTGTACTGACTGCAGGCACGCAGGCCTGTACTGACTGCAGGCACGCAGGCCTGTACTGACTGCAGGCACGCAGGCCTGTACTGACTGCAGGCACGCAGGGCTGTACTGACTGCAGGCACGCAGGGCTGTACTGACTGCAGGCACGCAGGCCTGTACTGACTGAAGGCATGCAGGCCTGTACTGACTGAAGGCATGCAGGCCTGTACTGACTGAAGGCATGCAGGCCTGTACTGACTGCAGGCACGCAGGCCTGTACTGACTGCAGGCACGCAGGCCTGTACTGACTGAAAGCACCCAGGCCTGTACTGACTGCAGGCACGCAGGGCTGTACTGACTGAAAGCACCCAGGCCTGTATTGACTGCAGGCACGCAGGCCTGTACTGACTGCAGGCATGCAGGGCTGTAGTGACTGAAGGCATGCAGGCCTGTACTGACTGAAGGCACGCAGGCCTGTACTGACTGCAGGCACGCAGGCCTGTACTGACTGCAGGCATGCAGGGCTGTACTGACTGAAGGCATGCAGGCCTGTAGTGACTGAAAGCACCCAGGCCTGTACTGACTGCAGGCACGCAGGCCTGTACTGACTGAAAGCACCCAGGCCTGTACTGACTGCAGGCACGCAGGCCTGTACTGACTGCAGGCATGCAGGGCTGTAATGACTGAAGGCATGCAGGCCTGTACTGACTGAAGGCACGCAGGCCTGTACTGACTGCAGGCACGCAGGCCTGTACTGACTGCAGGCATGCAGGCCTGTACTGACTGCAGGCACGCAGGCCTGTACTGACTGCAGGCATGCAGGGCTGTACTGACTGAAGGCATGCAGGCCTGTACTGACTGAAGGCACGCAGGCCTGTACTGACTGCAGGCACGCAGGCCTGTACTGACTGCAGGCATGCAGGCCTGTACTGACTGCAGGCATGCAGGCCTGTACTGACTGCAGGCACGCAGGCCTGTACTGACTGCAGGCATGCAGGGCTGTGTGTAGAGGTCTTACCTCTCTGCATATCAGCCTGTAATTATTTGTGGAAGCAGGACTTAAAAACGGGATGGGATGGGGGGGGGGGGTCATACCATTAAGGATGTATATGTTGGCGTGGTGCTGATCTCTCTTCCTTCATTAAAAAGGTCTACTATCCATGACTCTCGGTATCTATGATATCCAGGGCAGGGAAAAACAAGTCCGTGTGATTTTGGTAAGATTCAAAGCATATTTGTGAGTTGTCTCAAGGCATTCACATATGCAGGCAGTGTCATTGAAATAAGATCATATCAAAGCCAACTGACATGGAATCAGAAGGAAAAAGACGTCTTTGAGAGCATTAGGTGATGTGTAAAGATCAGCTACACATCTTATGAGGAACAGAACAATGTAAACCGTGGTGTACATTATCTGCCAAGGATGCACGAGAAGCCCTGGCTACGATAACATTGGTTTAAAAGCATCGTGCTATTATCTTTTTATGCACTACTAGGGTGCAAGAGACAGTGCATGGATGTTCCATTAATGAAGAACGGATATTTTGTGTTTGAATAAGTGATAGGATTTGCTACACAGATACAAATCCTAAGAAAAGCAGTTTTTGTTGACTTTTTGTGTTTTCTTTGAGTATTTGTTCAAGTGAAAATGTTTGTTTTCCTTGTGTGTGCTGTTAACCTGTTGTTCTATAGTCGTGGGGAGGGTGAGCAGAAGGTGAAGTTGCAGAGGTTGATATTTGTAAAACGTACCAAAACACAATCAGTAACACCTTGTTAATGTGCTGTATGGATGGCACAAAGAATGGAACACAAATAAACCAAGCTGGCAGCTTAGGCTTCTGACTGCTGCGCTTCTGTTTTAACCCTTTGTTCTGCCCAAAGGATTTTCCCCCAAATAGCCTATACATGCAGGAAATTAAGTCTGAAGGACTTAATGCCAATGCGTCCGCTTACAACTTGTCCCATAGGGCAGTCCCAAGTGAATACCTGGGTGAGTGCATATACATAAAATTTTAAGTGCTCAAAATTAAACCTCCATTATTAAACATCAAAATTCCACAGATGATATTGTGCACTATATTCTTCATTAGTATTAACAAGTCACAGTTTTACCTTTGCTTTTCATCAAAATATTGTCCAGTGGGTGAACATCTTTGCTTCAATATGCTGTGCAGTCTTGGGGAAACTCTCCTGATTGGCCAAATAACTTAGCATGTTTTGCTGTATGTTGCACAGCAAGTTTCCCCATTATTTGAATTTTGACAGTCCAAAAGTCACATTACATCACATTTGGCCAGACTTGCACATGATATTCACCTGTACCTGAGTTTTAACCCTTAAAGTGCTAGTGATGGCTATAGTTGTTTTCTTGACTGTTAAACATATCTTAGTTAAAGGATTTAAATTCCTCATGAAGATACCTTTCATTTAAACACCAGCAAGCCTAGTCTAAAGCAAAAAGTAGTCTTGGTCAACAGCTTTCCTCAGGACACTTTGCTTGCAATGTATGCAAAGTGTCCAGAGGAAAGCTGTTGACTCAATCTTAAATCAGTGCTTTAAGGGTTAATTGCTGGCCACTCAACATACTCAAAGTCACAACCCCATGTACTGTACATTACTGGGGCTAGTGATACCCTTATGGTTTATAAAGCATTGGCAGCCACTGTTAACAAAGTCTCAGGTAAAAGGGCTAAGCTAGTCAGACTTTTGCAGTTTAACAAACCAGCACATCTTGTTTGAAGGGCCGGGTTCAACATTGGTGAGCATTTGGGCAATTTATGGCTTAATCTTCATAGAACTGAGAATCCTTACTTGTCACTGGTTGATAAATGAGGTGCCTCAAGTCCTGAAGCTTGCCTGAAGTCATGCCCAGCAGGTAAAATTACATCACAGAAGCTAATAAATATGTGCTGCAAAGTGAACGTTTATTTAGGTTTGTCAGGACAACCCTAGAGACGCCAAAAGGAGGCTGCTTCGGTGCCTGTATATTTTGGTGGAGACAAAAATAGGAAGAACAATATTTTGTTTTTACTCATGACAGAGGAAGGGTTAACACTCTTAGTGCTAAGTTTTGACTGAGTCAACAGCTTTCCTTGTCAGCTTCAGGTACGTTTCGCCCCAAGAGTGACAATGAAAGCTGTTGACCTGGACCAATCTAGCATGCTCTCTGCAATTGGAGGTATTTTGTGTTTTTTTAAAAGGTCAGTTTACAGAGAATATGATTCTGATCTTTTTATCCATTCAGAATGCAATGAGAGGGTTAAACAGAAATAAATGCACTTAAAGAGGAAGAGAAGACATCCACCAGGTCACAAGTAAACGTTGCCCCAGAGGGACAAGACCACCATTAAGTAGCAGAGTTGACAAAGAAATGGCTGAGAAGTAGTGCTGAAAACATTAAAACCTTTTCGCATGTTCTAGAAACTATCTGTGTACATTTATACTCGCTGCATCTTAGATGATACCCCTGGGTACATGTACAGCGCGGTACATGGACATGTAACCTGCACTGACAGCAATGCACCATATTGGAGCCTCACCGTTCTGTATTACATAATCAAAATCTTGTGGGAAAGAAGTTGAAGGGAGAAGTCATTATTTGAATCTTGGGTCATGCAGATCACCTACTGTCTTGGTGCATCATTGGTTGTGTCTTTGTCAAGGTTGAAATGGAGGGCTGTACATTGGCATAATGTCTGAGCATCCAAGAGACTCAAGATGACAGCTACCAAGCTTCACAGATTTTTACTTTTTAATGTCTTCATTGTTTGAGACAGGAGAAGGCATTGGGAATGGGAAAGATCTGACTAGGGCTAGACATGGCAAGTATCCCCCATTCATTCAGTCTCCCACTCTTTAGCTGTCATTTGAGAGCTTTAAGACATCTGGCTTTTTTGTGAAATCTTCCCCATGGAAATCCATCTACTTCTGTATTTCGTGTTACATGTAAAATTTGTCCCATTGGAGCAAAAAATCACCCTATTTCTTGTCCAAGGATGTTTATAAATATGAAGTGCTCAGTATGGAATCTAGTTAGTATCTTTAACAACAGAGCTGTGTTAATGCATTTTTGTAGATACATTAGGTCCCCCCCCCCAAAAAAAATGTTTGTTTCCTCTAACCTGACCAACCCATGTCGAAATCCCTCTACCAACCCCCTATTAACTTACTTCCAACCCCCCCCCCCCCCAAAAAAAAATAAAAAAATGAATAAATGAATAACACCTACCTACCCAAAATTGTGGAATATTTTAACAAAGAAAACATACTGACCCACCCAAATTGTCAGACTAAAAAAAAAAATTACTTGGGCCTGTATTTTTCCGTTTCAAAAAACTAGAAATTCTGTTTCACCAGCCAAAAATTTCTAAATTTCGTTTCAGTAGTTCTCTTTGTATGTAAAATACATTGAGGCAAAACAGCAAATTCCGTTTCAGAGGTGACAAAAATTCATTATTCCGTTCCGTTTCGGTTAAAAACGGAAAAATACAGGCCCTAAATTACCTACCTACCTACCCCAAAATATTCTGCTCCATTGGGGGAAACACTCATATTTCTTTTTGGTCTTAATTGGTATGAATCACTGACATTTTTGTAGTATGTGGAACATACCTGAAATAGTAAGTGAAGAGAATATGATGCAAACCTGCGTGCTTAATGAACAGTAGCATACATATGCAACTGTTATAGAAGTATACAGTCCATAAGTGCTTGCATGTGCCCCCTGCGGGTATATGGGCCCAAGAGATGATATTGAGTACAGGTTGGTATTAAACAGCAAGGCACAGATAGGTCCCAGAGACCAGTGTTTGTAGGTATTTTAACGTGTTTGCCTCTGTTGCATAACCATGGCAGCTGAATCAAGACCCAGCTTCAAATACCTGGCATCTCGCACATGCTTGTGGAGGGCACCAATGACTGGTTCTACACACTTCAGTCAAGTGTGCTTTCATAGATTTGCCAGGAGTCTGCATTAAAGTGTACAGTTTTATATAGAGGTTGTCCCCTTGGAAATATTCTGTGAGGTTGAATGGAGATGCAGACTCCAAGGAATTTTGAAAATATAAAATGTGTTTAGATTGTTATAAAGTTGCAAAATTAGAACTCAGGTGTATCAATTTTGCCTGCAAGGCCTGCATTTGCGGCCAAGATGATCAAGGCAGAGATAATAAACGAGCGAGTTGTCTATCTGTGGAGACACTAGTCAGGGTCTAATATTTCATACCATTAGCAGTGTTATTGTAGCTTGACTGTAGCCAGGGGCGTCACGTAAGATGCGAGAGGGAGAAAACGTCAGTACACATCAGTGTATGCAGTGCCTTCAGATGTATAAAAGAAACAAATAATGAATAAATTAATAAACCAACATGTGTTTTTCACTGTAGCTTTGTTCAAGTTTGTCAGTGATAAAAAAAAAAAAATTATCAGTAATATGGTTTTAAGTTTATCAGTCAATTTTAACAAATTATAGCTGGTCTGACAGAAACTATTAACAGAGAACTTAAAAAAATTTGTGTTTGGCTTCAAGTTAATGAATTATCATTAAATGTTGATAAATCAAAATTTATGATCTTTCATCTTTCAAATAAAAAAGTTAATAAACCACACTTAAAAATGAATAATATCCCAATAATCCAAGTCTCATTTTTCAACTTTCTAGGGCTTACAATTGATGATAAATTGTCATGGAAGGAGCATGTTACCAAACTTTCAAGTAAAATATCAAGAGTTATCGCAATTCTAAATAAACTTAAACATCAACTTCCGCTGAAAGTTAAAATAACTATGTATAACTCATTAATACTTCCACATATAAATTTTGGAATACTTCTATGGGGATTTAAACTTTCAAAAATTGAAAAACTTCAGAAAAAAGCAGTACGCTGTATAAATTGTAGTAAATACAATGCCCATTCAGAACCAATTTTGAAAGCTCTCAAACTTTTAAAAATTCAAGACATTTTTACATCAGCTAAATTAAAATTCTATTATAAATTTATCCATAATGATCTACCCTTAAGATTACTCTCTTTTCAATTCATCCCAATAAATGAAATAAACAACTATAACAACAGACATTATGATAACCTTTTTATTAATAGAGTCAATAAAATATTTGCAAAACAGAGTTTAAACTATGATATTCCAGTCACAGTGAGTCATACAGATAAGAATGTTATAAGGAAAATACATACTCATAGTTTACAAGGGTTTTCCTTGTATATTAAAAATACTTTTTTGAATAATTATGAACAGAGTTGTAATATATATAACTGCTATGTTTGTCAAAATAATTAACAATTATATTTTCCCACCCATGTTGTGTGTGTAAACTGTATTATATCTTGAAGTTTATTTCGACATTTATTGTTAAAGTAACTGCCATCTATATTGTTTCAAATGTTTAAGACTTAAAGGTGGCTCCTATGAGAGCGACATGTATTTGTCTTAATAGGAGTCCCCCTAGCCACATCAATTTTTTTATCATTATGTACATATATCTCAATATTGAAATCGTCATTGTATTGATTGGCTAAAATAAATGAGTTTTGAGTTTGAGTTTGAAAATCAGCATAATGTGTATATGCTGATAGAAATACAGCTGTATGTACACAAATGACAGCTGAGCATAAGGAAGCTCAAATATCCAATATACTCAAGAACATCAGTTTGGACAGACTTAAGTCACATTCCCTTGCTATCTGACTTATTTATCTGACATAGTCAGATAGCTGACACATTTTGCAGTGAATATATAATGGCATTATAATGAGGTTTCACTGGATATAGAAAGATTGACTGTGGGCCTTCAGGCATTAATGTGTCAAAAGTGGGTAAATATAGTTTAAATATGAGCGAAAAAGGTTTAAATATGAGCCAAAAGTATATATTAAGAACTAAGACATAATACTTAAATAACAAAAAAAAACCCCACCGATTTGCACCCAGAATTACTTTCGTGTACATGTTGCGCTGGTATTATTGAGGAAGTATATTGACTGGTATCAGTGGCAGATACACTGGCCAACTTCATGCCTCACAGGAAGCCATTCTGCTGACTCAGCAAATCTGTATAACTGGTGTGTTGGGAGATTGGGAACAACTTTCTTCTCCACATACTTTGGAGAAAACAGTCTACTTAAATATTCACATAGATTTTAAGTAACTAAGACATAAGTTTAAGAGAACCATGGGGGGACAGGTACATCGTGCGTCACTGTAATTATTCTGTGGTGGGCAATTTCCCAGCATGCTTCAGGTGTATAATACGAAAGAGTTCTATGGAAGTGATTTTGGCTCATTATATGTGGAGACATAAAAGTTAGTCATATGTGAGATGAATAAAGGTTAACACATGTCCAGACAGTATGAAACCAGACTCTGCTCTCAAGTACTGTCAGATGTGTTCGGTAATTTCATGGAAACTACTTGTAAACGATAGCAATAGAAAGAAAAGGCAAGTGTTGATGAAAGTAAATACAGGATTTGCCAAAACACATAACCGGTTTTGTCCATAACTGAACGCCTCAGATGTGAGCGACTTGTGTTCAACCCCAGGGTAAACATAAATATTTATGCTGACTAGTTTCAGGGAGTTGTACTCTGTTCAAACTCTGCTCGGTGATTCAATAGGAACTGAATGCTGAGTTAGATACATTGGCTATTTAACCCTTTTCCCCTTGACTGAGTCAACAGCTTTCCTTGGCATGGGTTGGGCATTAAGTGCCCAACCCATGCCAAGGAAAGCTGTTGACCTGGAGCATGTGATTTTGGTAAGTCTCATGTACATTTCTCAGTCAAATTGTTTTTCATAATTGTTGAAATCAGTTGAAAAACGCTGAAGCAGACGATGTTTGACCACCAGCCAGTTTTGGCCAGTTCAAGGGGGAAAGGGTTAAAGGGCAGGATAACATGACCACAGGTATCGACAAGGTAACCATATTATGACGTAACTATTATGACATCAATCGAATACTGGCTCCCAGTCTACCAGACTGACAGAGCCCAAGTCAATTACAATGCCAGTTGTCACAAGTATGTGAAGATGATTTGATTGACAGGCTTTGCTACTAGATAAGGCCAAAGAAGCAGGTTGTTCTCTGTAAGTTGTGAATAGATACATGAAGCAATTTCCTGGAAGCTCACTTTTGGAATGGTCTACATAATAGATTGCTTATTAACTCTTGTTTTGTGATGTTTGAAAGAGATCGGTCCTAAATGCATTATGTCTTAAAGTTAAGCCTTATAATGCAACAACACAAGTCCTGGAAGTGCAATGCTGATGTTGAATATTGTGACAAAGCCTTTGGGGAAAACTAAAACATTGAATATGGAGGTGATCAGACTTGATACATGTACTTTTATGAAATTTGCTTTAGCAACATTTGATCTGTCCCTTTCTGGTGGTGGAGTAAGCCACATGGATCTCCACATACCAAGGAAATTCACATCCATCTATCTACAACACAGACAGATGAAAAAAAGAACACATCAAACTGCATGTTTTGTGTCTCAACTGGATTTCAATGTGAAGTTTCTGTATATGTCATCATTGGCCAAAAAGCTGGTCTAAGTTAAGCATAAGTTAATAACCTGGATCACCCTCTACAACTTATGATAACCATCAAAACCTAAAAGACATTGGTACAAAAATTAGACCACAAAGTGAAGGGAGCAGTCATTGGACATTAAAGTGGGATACCGGGAAAGTACAGGACACAACGTAAAACGATAGGTGTAAACAATGTAAGTAAGGTCACACAGGCAACTTTGTGCAGCATGATGTGAAATTGTATACTGTATTCATTCCAATAAGAGCACACACTCGAATAAGGGCACACCCCTATTTTTTCATCAGAAAAGAAACCTCGGTTTTCATAGATATAGGTCAATTTTCAGTCTCAATTCTAGTCCACTGAGCGCTTATTGGAATGAATACAGTATAAGGATTATTGTGCACCCTTCTGTGGTACTGAGACTTCTTCAAATTGAAGTTCAGATTACCTGTGTTGAAGAGTGTAATACAATACAAGGCAATAATTGTCCAAAATTACATAATTTGCTGCCAAATTGCAGCACAATTGATTGAAAGCGGATATTATGTACATTTACAATGTTTTGTAGAGCCTACTTTTGTTACATTTACAATGTAGTCTAGAGCCTACTTTTGCTACATTTACAATGTTTTCTGGAACCTACTTTTGCCACATTTACAATGTAGTCTAGAGCCTAATTTTGCTACATTTACTATTTAGTGTAGAGCCTACTTTTGCTACATTTGCAGTGTATTCTGAAGCCTACTTTTGCTACATTTACAAAGTAGTATGGAGCCTACTTTTGCTTAGAGCCTACTTTAGCTGCATTTACAATGTAGTCTAGAGCCTACTTTTGCTACATTTACCATGTAGTCTTGAGCCTACTTTTGCTACATTTACAATGTAGTCTAGAGCCTGCTTTTGCTACATTTACAATGTATTTTGGAACTTAATTTTGCCACATTTACAATGTATTTTGGATCCTACATTTTGCTGTACATGTATTTACAAAATAGTATGGAGCCGTTCTCTGCTTAATGTAGGTTTATCCATTCATCAACCCCTGTGATAACCTTTCCAAATCAACAGATGAAACTCTGCAATCTTCACATACTGATACCAACAGAAACTGGGCATTTCAAGGCAGTAGAGAAGGAAGTGAAACTGATGATTTTGTATGTCAGTGAGGGTTGTTTGAGAGCAACTTTGCTTTCCTGATATCAGTTGTTTGAGAGTTTGGCTGGCTATGATGTCAATGATGATAGGCCACCTGGTTGCACACTTGTGTAGCAGCTGTCCAGAAGATTCTGTTGCCATGGCAACTGGTTCAATGTGCTTCACGGAGTAGGGGGTGGTGAGCTTTGAAGTGTTGTTTACTGATAAATTTTTCTGCACAGATTCTGGAGGGCACCTTGCTGTTAGCAAAAGGGCTACACGCTTTCATTGGCGGTAAGGGCCGGTAGCATATGGACCTTTTGGCTGTTCTCGAAGTACATGCTTGATCTTTGTGCTTTAAAATCAGACAGTAGGCCTTTGTAAGAAATTGTCAAGTTGGGTGTTTTTGACTGGTGGCTGTGTCAGCATTGAGTGACATCACAGTGGTCGCCATAGTCCTGTCTCCACAGGTGTCTGATGGGATCTGTTGATGCAGTGGACGGGATGGTGGAGAGCTTGAAGCCCCTGACATCTGGCAGTGTGCCTGGCACTTTACAGCCAATTGTTAAGGAGTAAAATATCTATGGATGTTGTATTTAGCAATAATAACAAGATGGTGTCACTAAATCCTATTAACAACAAAAGCAAGGTCACAGCAATGTTGCGGGGAGCTGGCCCGGCAGCATTACCTCACCTGGCTTGGGATATAGATCACTACTAATTACTAGCATTTGCTCACATCCAAGGTCAGATGGGACATGATCAAAATAGTAAGCAGCTTCCTGGTGTAATTAAGTGTAAATGGCAGTTTATTATTACGATGATTGAGGTGATGATACACCAAGACACAGTATAGCCAATATAGGGTTATTTTGAGCATTTGATGATGAGGGCACTCTGAGATCAGCTGGCACTAAAGCATGTAGATGGAGATCTGTAGGCCTGGGCTATAATGAGTGCTGCCCCAGAACGCCTGCCTTATATAGATTGTAAGGGAACTTGAGAGCTGCAGCAACACATGCCGCCATGGGCCTATGTGGGGCTAATCCACGATAAAATATGGTCATCTTACAGGGCCAGTGCAGAAAATAGTATGCAACTTTAAATATGATATCGCTATTGTTGTAATCCATGTAATTTCAAGTTGGCTTGTTTTGTATGTTTTTGCATCTAGGCCTTCTGCTAAAATTTTCTTCATCACAATTACCACAATTTGTGTGGAAAATAGAACATATCTGTGCAATGTAATGGTATTTTAAATGATTTGGAAGGAAAAGCAAAGTGGACACAAAATGCAGAGTATTGAGCACCGGAAAGCAGTCTACAGCAGAGGACAGCACCACTATAGATACCGTATTCCTCACAATAAGGACCCATGATCTAATGACAGCTCCCTACCTCCTTGGAAACTGAATGGTCAAAAATCAGACCCAAAATATCCTATATTTAATGATAATATGATCTTATTCACAGTGTTCTCATATAATATTCAAAGTAGGGTTCTAAATTAAAAGCTTATGACATCACAATTTTTTCAAGTCCCCCAAGTGCTCACAGGAGCAATATGGTAGTATCATATTTGCTTGAAAAATTTCTGAAGATAAATATACTTACTGAGGTAGCTTCAACCAGGAAGGACCGCAGGCTGATGTAAAGGCATGCAGTTTTTTTCCCATTAACAGTTACCAGCAAGCACCTGATGTTGTAAATGTCATTTGCTGCTTTTTTTTCTGTCGTGAAGAATAACCTGCCAGCAGTCAGTGAAGTGTATTTTAAGAACCTTTTTAAGTGTCTGGGACAGAGGGAACAGCTTTCCTGCATGCATTCTAGGTACAGTGCGCCCAAGGAGCTGGGAAGAAAGCTCTTGGTGCCTTGACCTGAGGGCTGTAAAGGTTCTGAAAATGAAACTCAGTGACTCAGATACCTTCAAAAAGATTTCAGTAATGTGGGGTGAGTTGGCACACTTCATAAATGCAGCTGTTCATCATTCCCCCAGTGGAAGCAGGGGGAGGGGCAATAGGTTCACACTCCACCCATCTATTCTGTAGTCCTTGTGTCATTGTATCTGAAAATATCTTGTCCCAGCCATATTTCCTATACCATGATACTTACAGATACCAAACTTCCTTTGTGGATTTTTCTTGGGATAGGGGTGTGTCATGTACCAGAATTAGGCCACCTTGACCTTTGACCTCGTCATAGAAAGTGCTTGCCAGGGCCATATTTCCTGTACTGTAAGAACTACAGGTAGCAGTGACCTCTGGTGAGGGATTCATTATGCATGGCCGTGCAATACGACTGCTCTAGTTTTGTTTGAAACTTTGTCCAGTGCATGAAAAGGTTTAGCAGGTTGGGAAATGTTGGGGCATTGTACTTTGATGGAAGAACTTGTGACAGTTGAGGGATTTGAAGACAAAGAGGTGACAAACGTCCTCACCACATCCTGTGCTGCTGTCTTGCTGTCTTCCTGCAAAATAGCTACAAACTCAGCTATGTACACAGCATAGTCACCTTCTTCCTCCCAGTCCCAGCTGCCGATTTAGTTTGCTACCAGGTGCTTTATTTTCAAGTGAAAACCTTCAAAACAACCTGGACATACACTTTTTGTTCATACTCAGGTTGGTGCTTAGCATATTGTAATCAACCATAACAGTGACGTAGTACCTGGTAAGCATGAGTCTGGCCTACATGCAGAAAGTGCACATGTTCATCAGAGATAAGTGTAAAATAAGTCTTAAAGTGGCCTGCAATGATGCGATGGCACTTGTGCATGTAGGCCGTATTACAAATATTAGATGACAGTAGCAGTAGACTAAGCTTACAATACAATGATCTTGTGTCACAGTGTAGGTGCTAATATATCAATTACTGTCAGGGTCGCATAGTATTTCACCCTTGGTATCAGTGTAGTTTTTATTAACCCCTTCATTGTCAGTTTAGCAAAAGTGTACATGCTCTGTATTGACATAAAGATACTAGAGTCGCTCTCTTTGCAAACAGACCTGTCATTGAAGTGCCAGCATGAGCCCATAAGAAAGACCAGGTCAACAGCTTTCCTCAGCATGCTTTGGGCAAAACTTGTTTAAAAATTATTTAACAGCCAGTTATAGCTGTTTGCAGTCCACAGTGTGGGAGTTGATTCAGGGCTGGTGCACAAAATGTTGGACAAGCCACTGGTACAGAGCCTGTAGTTGCCAAGTGTGTTCCAACGTAGCAGAACGTAGCAATGCAGTGGTCAGGATAGGTAGGGATACATATTACCATTTGTGTTTGACTCAGAGAATTAATAATTCATTGCCAAACGAGGCGTACAGTAATAAGTTCACCAACTGTGGGTTATCATATCAGCTAGTGTCAGGCCAACTTCCACCAACCTGTTACGACACTCTGACCTTCACGGTATTCTTCAAGGTTGAAATCCTGCCAAGAATATTAGCTATAACAGACCCGAAAGTCAATCTGAAAGCCTATTCTGAGGTAAAGGATGAGCACAGGTGGAAGAACTTGGGGAAAAGAATCTTCTGATATACATGTACACAAGCTACCAGTTACAAGTATTGATAACATATATCCATGTTACCATCAGAGTGAAGGCAGAAAGAACAGAATCTACCTTTGAATCAATTCCATGCATGGACTATTCACTATTAGCATTTCTGCATTGATGCAGATAATGTTCTCCAGGGGGTAATTAGCTTCGTAAAAATACTAATTGTCTGGGTCCACCATCAGGTGTTGTGTATATGAGTCCATATGTGTGTATGCATCTGGTCGTAATTGTTTACCAGATTATACCACTATGCAGTGTAACACCTATGGTCACAGATTATACCAC
Organism: Hermodice carunculata; assembly: GCA_964020975.1. Taxonomy (NCBI): domain Eukaryota; kingdom Metazoa; phylum Annelida; class Polychaeta; order Eunicida; family Amphinomidae; genus Hermodice; species Hermodice carunculata. The sequence continues at coordinate 2,164,597 of OZ026620.1, forward strand.
TGTACAGTGTAACACCTATGGTCACAGAATATACCACTATACAGTGTAACACCTATGGTCACAGATTATACCACTGTACAGTGTAACACCTATGGTCACAGGTTATACCACTGTACAGTGTAACACCTATGGTCACAGGTTATACCACTGTACAGTGTGACACCTATGGTCACAGATTATACCACTGTACAGTGTAACACCTATGGTCACAGGTTATACCACTGTACAGTGTAACACCTATGGTCACAGATTATACCACTGTACAGTGTGACACCTATGGTCACAGATTATACCACTGTACTATCAGTTACCACGTGTTTGCTGAACGTAGTACGGATTTTTACCTAGCCTTGGTCAGCCATACCACATGAGGGCGAAGCCCGAATGTGGTATGGCTGACCAAGGCTAGGTAAAAATCCGTACTACGTGAAGCAAACACGTGGCAACGATTTTATTATATTTTTGGTAATAATAGCCTGCAATTTAAAGCAATAAATATCAAAGACATTTTGAAATTTCACTTTATTCAATTAAAGTAAACAAAGAGTCAAACTTGTAAGATCAATAAGTCCATCTAATACAAAGAGCTCAAAATATGCATGTCCCTGCAAGATGTCAATGAAACGATTGAATGGAGGTGCTCTCATATACCTGTTCAGGCTATGCCTGAAATTTTCAAGGCTAGAAGATTTATAGAGTTCTCCCTTGGCTGTGCTAACCTCGAGATAGAAGGATTCCAAAATGTCGTTCAGTGCACTGGTCGTCACTGTATGATTAATCTAGGTTTTCCTGACCATTTTCTGCCAGGTATTGTCTCATCAATCTGGCCGCCTTTTCATTTGCCTGTAAAGCTGCCTTCGGTGTGGTTTTAGTTCGCTTTGAAGCAATTTCATCCTCCGTAAATGTAGCGAAACTCTTTTTCGTAGGCCTACCCTCCATGATCATTCGTAAAGCATGCGCATTGATCGAATTTGCCGCCGCTTGAGCTTTTCAAGCATCGAAAACGAGGCTCGACCATCAAAACTATAGTACGGATCCGTACTACCCGTTTGATGAAATACTACTTGTTTGGACCTAGGAACACACCCGGGTATGGTTTCATATTTGGAAAAATTGAACCAATCAGCTTTGGCTATTATTACTAAAAATATAATAATATCAGTTACCACGTGTTTGCTGAACGTAGTACGGATTTTTACCTAGCCTTGGTCAGCCATACCACATGAGGGCGAAGCCCGAATGTGGTATGGCTGACCAAGGCTAGGTAAAAATCCGTACTACGTGAAGCAAACACGTGGCAACGATTTTATTATATTTTTGGTAATAATAGCCTGCAATTTAAAGCAATAAATATCAAAGACATTTTGAAATTTCACTTTATTCAATTAAAGTAAACAAAGAGTCAAACTTGTAAGATCAATAAGTCCATCTAATACAAAGAGCTCAAAATATGCATGTCCCTGCAAGATGTCAATGAAACGATTGAATGGAGGTGCTCTCATATACCTGTTCAGGCTATGCCTGAAATTTTCAAGGCTAGAAGATTTATAGAGTTCTCCCTTGGCTGTGCTAACCTCGAGATAGAAGGATTCCAAAATGTCGTTCAGTGCACTGGGCGTCACTGTATGATTAATCTAGGTTTTCCTGACCATTTTCTGCCAGGTATTGTCTCATCAATCTGGCCGCCTTTTCATTTGCCTGTAAAGCTGCCTTCGGTGTGGTTTTAGTTCGCTTTGAAGCAATTTCATCCTCCGTAAATGTAGCGAAACTCTTTTTCGTAGGCCTACCCTCCATGATCATTTGTAAAGCATGTGCATTGATCGAATTTGCCGCCGCTTGAGCTTTTCAAGCATCGAAAACGAGGCTCGACCATCAAAACTATAGTACGGATCCGTACTACCCGTTTGATGAAATACTACTTGTTTGGACCTAGGAACACACCCGGGTATGGTTTCATATTTGGAAAAATTGAACCAATCAGCTTTGGCTATTATTACTAAAAATATAATAATATCAGTTACCACGTGTTTGCTGAACGTAGTACGGATTTTTACCTAGCCTTGGTCAGCCATACCACATGAGGGCGAAGCCCGAATGTGGTATGGCTGACCAAGGCTAGGTAAAAATCCGTACTACGTGAAGCAAACACGTGGCAACGATTTTATTATATTTTTGGTAATAATAGCCTGCAATTTAAAGCAATAAATATCAAAGACATTTTGAAATTTCACTTTATTCAATTAAAGTAAACAAAGAGTCAAACTTGTAAGATCAATAAGTCCATCTAATACAAAGAGCTCAAAATATGCATGTCCCTGCAAGATGTCAATGAAACGATTGAATGGAGGTGCTCTCATATACCTGTTCAGGCTATGCCTGAAATTTTCAAGGCTAGAAGATTTATAGAGTTCTCCCTTGGCTGTGCTAACCTCGAGATAGAAGGATTCCAAAATGTCGTTCAGTGCACTGGGCGTCACTGTATGATTAATCTAGGTTTTCCTGACCATTTTCTGCCAGGTATTGTCTCATCAATCTGGCCGCCTTTTCATTTGCCTGTAAAGCTGCCTTCGGTGTGGTTTTAGTTCGCTTTGAAGCAATTTCATCCTCCGTAAATGTAGCGAAACTCTTTTTCGTAGGCCTACCCTCCATGATCATTCGTAAAGCATGCGCATTGATCGAATTTGCCGCCGCTTGAGCTTTTCAAGCATCGAAAACGAGGCTCGACCATCAAAACTATAGTACGGATCCGTACTACCCGTTTGATGAAATACTACTTGTTTGGACCTAGGAACACACCCGGGTATGGTTTCATATTTGGAAAAATTGAACCAATCAGCTTTGGCTATTATTACTAAAAATATAATAAAGTGTAATACCTATGGTCACAGCTGCACATGACTGTAATTTTGGGAAGACTCCAGTTTTGAAAGCTTCAAAAATGCTGATTTAAATAGATCACACTTAAAAGTGACCTTAATTGAGGGATTACTGCTTCTGTGGTGCGGCTTTTAGGTGGGGCTCCACTATATGCAGATGGCGTATAAACTCTCAAACGCACATTCCAGTCACCAATTGCACTGCTTTGCCATTTTATGAATTTGTATCATGAAATGTGTGTTCGATGTAGGAAAATTTATTTCAGTATCTACTATTAGTTGATATATTAATAATGATATATATATATATATATATATATATATATATATATATATATATATATATATTTATATATATATATATATATATACATACACACACATGTACATATATATCACATGTAAACTTTTGGAAATAGGAAGAGAAAGGAACGTTTGGTAATTTTGTGAGAAACTCCATGTTTGTTTCAACCTTGTGGCCTCATAAGCAGTGACCTTACCACATCAGTGAGGTCATGAACTAAAGAGAAGTTAATTTGTAGCATTGATAGGATCAACAGATTTAGCCACCGAGGATTTGTGGGCCTGGTCTGTTTATGTAATAAGCCCCAGGGATAATGGGAATTCTGAAAGCAGAGAGGTAAGATGTCAGGAAGACAAATTATCTGCTTGCAGTGTCTGTCTGTTGCCGCAATATTAATCATAAAGTTACTCAACTTCTGCATTAAAAATCGCACTTTCTCAGCTCTGGAGGAGGTACGTTAAGCTGGAGGGAACATTTTTCCTGTGAGTGGTACTTTAGTTTTATGACCTACTGTCAAGTCACTCACTCGGCTTCAACATGGAAGCTGTGGCAGGCATTGAGATGGGGGAATATTGCTGATGAGAAATATTTGCAGGGAGGTATGTGGGAAAAGGGGAACGTTATTTTTGGCCCAGTAAAATTGTTTACGTGCAGGTAAGGAATAAAAGTTGAAGTCTAAACTCACATGCACTGGACTGATAAGGAAGTACTCTTTCATGTACATTTTTTTCCTTTTTGATTGTGAGATTTAGTATTCCATGGGAATTCTGAAAAGTATAAATCTGTGAAATTATACCAAATGTGCACCTGCGTTTTATTTATTAAATGGCATTTGTATTATAGCCTCAGTGATAATGAAATACAGAGAAACACAGCATTGGGTCTCTGGAAAATGAAGGAAAACCAGACAAGACTAGAGTGACGTGATGAAAACACTATGCAGAAGACACAAATGCCAACACCCAAAGTGCCATTTCAGGGACATTTAAGTGGAAACATCAGGGACAGGGCATATTTGACAAAAAATACATAAGAAAATACTCAGTTTCAATGTGGGACAAACACTGTAAACTGGTCCAAATTTCAGCTAATTTTAGGTACTGTCCCCGATGATGAGGGACAGTTGGCATCTCTGAGAAGAGCCAGACTGGTTTCCGATCTCGTGGTTCTGGTCAGACTGGTAGTTGGAAACACCATGAACAGCTGCTCATATAGCAGAAGATAGCGTTGCTAACTGACGTTAAGCAGGTATCGTAATGGCACATTATGATATGTCAAGCATATGTCAAATGGCACATTGATATATCAAGCATGTCATAAATGGCACATTGATATGTCGAGCATATGTCATAAATGGCACATTGATGTGTCAATATGTCATGAATGGCACATTGATATGTAAATATGTCATAAATGGCACATTGATGTGTCAAGCAGATGTCATAAATGGCACATTGATATGTCAAGCAGATGTCATAAATGGCACATGTGATGACATATTCAGCAGATGTGATATAGAGCACTTGTCATGACCTGTGCTGAGACTACCAGTCAACTTATTCTTCTAGACACATTTTGCATGACATGACATAAACGTGAGGTTGTCCTGCGTTACAGTCACCAGATCTTTGTAACTGTAGACACCTACGATAACAGTACACCTGAGACAAGCCATGAAAAGGGAGATAAAATTTCCCTCGTGGCTGAAGGAATTGTTTGTATTTCAGGGATATTGAGTGTCTGTAGTTTGAATTGCTTGCCATGACCAAGTCTACTGTGAGATGTTGCCATGATTATACAGTTATTGAGCGCAGCCAGACAGCCAGACAGCTCACCTGTTAACTAATGTGTTGATTCCATGTCTCTCACCTAAAACTGTAGCTGAGTAGGGACAGACAGATCTCACTCTGATGGACAGCCTGGTCTGTGTGTGACTTACTCTTGGCTGTGATAAGATTGAGGTCACAGTCCAAATGCCCCAGGGGCATCTGGAAAATGATTTCCATGTACCTGGCAGTGGCATTAATGAAGCTTTCACCGGTGGAGGATGGAGATCTGCAGATGTGGGTTTTCCACAGTAAAATATTGAATTTTGATGTCTCAAGCTACATTCCACATAGGATTGATTTACGTACATACTTTGTTCTTTATCAAATATAAAAAACAAAATCAAAACATTGTTTGAAGCCACATTCCACCTGGGATCGATTTCCATAAATCTTTTGTTCTTTATCAAATTTTATAAACAAAAACAAAAGAGCTTTAGTAGAGAAACCCCCCAAAACCACAAACATGTAAGTATACGCTGTCTTACCATGTAACGCTAATAATGTGTTCACCATATTTCCATGCATTTGAAATCTGTTGATTCAGAATCACATGAAGATAGTGCCAACTGGGTGAAATATTATGCTCTAGGGTTCAATGCAGGCATGGGACATAGTCTCTATTATTGTGATCCCCGGCAAAACAGACAAATGAACTGGGTTGAGATATGTATCATATTGCAAGAGCTGTATCGAGATATGTATTGAATTATTAGAAAGGTGTATCCCTGCCCAACAAAAACTGTACTGTCTTTCAGTAAATATCACTTTCTCCGGAGAGTCAAACCATGTGTTAATGGTTTGTAGAATTAATATTTTATATTGATTCATGCATATTAGGACTGTGTTATTGGAGGCAAGGTTTCTATGTGGAACATTATATAAGTAGGGTGGATATATACAGCTGATGTTGTGATATAGGGTTTATAAGCCTATCTGACTGAGGTACTGAGAGGGTTTATAAGCCTTTCTGACCGAGGTACTGAGAGGGTTTATAAGCCTATCTGACCGAGGTACTGAGAGGGTTTATAAGCCTATCTGACTGAGGTACTGAGAGGGTTTATAAGCCTATCTGACCGAGGTACTGAGAGGGTTTATAAGCCTATCTGACTGAGGTACTGAGAGGGTTTATAAGCCTACCTGACTGAGGTTCTGGCAGACACAAATGCTCCAAAGCTTGGATGTTGGTGCTCTGTATCCAGTGGACAGGCTTTTGACATTGAGAAACTTGATTTGGTCTGCACACTGTACATCCGATGTTATACATGATATATAAATACATGTTTAAACCAGGAAGACTCTACATTAACCCTTAAAGTGCAATGCGCCATTGTGCACAAGGTGTCCAGAGGAAAGCTGTTGACTAGGACTACTTTTTGTTTTTTACTAGGCTTGCTGGTGTTTGAATGAGAAGTACCTTCATGAGGAATTTGAATCTTTTAACCATTATATATTTTACGGTAATGAGAAAACGACTATAGCTGTGATTAGCACTTTCAGGGTAAACATAAGAGAGTTGAGACTGTCAGAATAGTCCAGGTCAACAGCTTTCCTTGTCACACTCTGGATGCATGGTAGAGTGCATCAAGGAAAGTTTTTTACTCAAAAACTTCATACTCGGCACCGTCAGATTTAAAAAAGATACCGAGATTGAAAACAAAAGTCACAAGCTTAGGGGCCACAAATTCAACAGCTATAATAAGGAGAAACCATGTTGATTTGTGGTTTCTCTATTTTAAACCATGCTGCATTTACTAAGCAATGTTTGAAACCAAGTCCTCACTTTCACTACAAAAATCATAAAAGCCACTTGGAACTATTATTTACACGCAGCCCCGTAGATGCAGCCACCTGTATGCACGACTGGTTACATGAAAGGCTCAAAATAGTGGGTGATTGGCAGTGAACTTTGGTGGTGAAGTGAGCCAAAGAGACTTCAACCGAATATAGGTTCGAATCCCATACGGCCGTCTTTAAATTTTGAGTGTGGAGGACATGCAATTTTTTAAAGTCCAGCACCAAAACGATTGCCCAGACAAAAAAAATTAGCTGTGGTTTATTATGAAAAGGTGAAGAAATCACTGGTGGAAACAAAAGGACCATAGATTAAAATGAGAAGAGCCCAGATACAGATGTACATTAATAGCCAGAAGACCCAGCAAGACACTCTGTCAATTGCATAACGGCATCGTCAACTCATTACAGTACATTTGTCCCCAGAGAAGCCATATATGGAAGTGCATTGGTAAAAAATGAAAGGCACTTCTGTTTAACACCCCTTCTATTTATGGACCCTTCCAATATTTGTACTTGCATTGGAGATTTGTGTAGAAGGATATCGATGTCTCGTAGTTGTGATTTGAATATTGGTGAGACCCTCTTTCTCCAGGAATAATGGTAAAATCAGATAAAGGAGCATGCATATAGAGGGTGGTTTCCTCTGTATAGATGTGTCAACAGTGTATCTTGGGGAGACATAGATCTGTGTGCAGTGTTTGTTTTCTGGATTGATTAGCAAGATAAATTATCCCAATTCAAGGATCCAAAGCTCAGATTTCTGAATGATGTCTAGGTTGTGCTGCCCTCTAGTGGTCAAACCTGGATGACAGTCAACCCAGACAGAGTTGCAAAGGCTGGTACAGAAGCAGTGTTGAATTTGCAGACACAATTGAAAAATTGATATCATTACAAAACTCTGTGAATGTCACAGGAAATGCTTGCTGCCAATATGCTAAACATCATAATATCCTGGAATGTCTGACAGAACTTTGCTGTCATGGATGCTTTTGTGCTGAGATCTCAGTTTGTAGCCACCGTGAAAGCAAGGCCACATTATGATTAAGAATGAGGTTGGTATTTAGCTAACAGCTTTCCTTTTGGGGTTTGAGTCAACAACCCTCCGTGTCTATGGGTGCATTGTGTCCAGAGTGAACAGAAGTGGGTTGGGGGTGGGGGGTGGGGGGTGGAGGGAGAAGCACCAGACCACTGTTAAGACCGGGGACCATCCTGTTATTATGAATTCAGGCAGGGTTTCCACCAAAGGGCAAAATGGGTAAAATTTTGTACTTGTGTCCTTAAATCTTGGGTTATTCTTATGTATCCAGAAAAGTTGTTGCTTGAGAACACCCAAAATTTAAAAAAATGACTTTGGGAAGTGTCCTTTGACCCCCTTTCTACAGTGTTAACTGTCTTGTAATTTATTTGTTTAAAAAGAAAAAAAATGCATGCTGTGAAAGTTATGTCTAAAGGAAACCCTGAGAGGGGACTGTGTGCTGCTTGGACCTGTGTACTATCCACACTGTCCTATGTTTTGTTGTCACTTTTATGTTGGGTATATTTGCTACATTGTCACTTTCATGTTGCATTTATTTGCTACATTGTTCAAAATTGAAGCCCAACAGTCACATATCCATTGTATAACTACATGGGGCCAATCATTCGGGATAATCATTTGGTGAATGGTGAAGGTACAACTTTCAAATTGTAAACCTTACTAATCAGCTTTATGACATGAGGGTCTTAATTTGAGGTACTTTAATCTGTAGAAACAAATGTTTACAAATATCTGGATACACAAGTTTCCCACAACAAATACTAGAAATTGTCCAGTGTTGTAAATGGACACTGCTTTTTATCCCATCAAGAATGATGTACAGTTAAACCTGTTTTGAGAGACCACTGTGATGAAAGACCACCTGCCTTTTCAGACCATGTTTACTATGTCCCTTTTGGTATCTTTCCTATGTTATCATACCTCTGTTGAGAGACCACCTGCCTTTTGTGACCACTTTTTGGCTTGCCCTAGGGTGGTCTCTCAAAACAGGTTTCACTGTACATGATTCTGTGACGTACAGCTGTATGTGGTGCACTCAGGGTGCACCAAGGACGACTCTTGACTCCATAATCCCTGGAGGGTTAACATGTACAGAGGTAGAGATGGGGAAGCATCAGTTTGTCAGAGGGTTAAATTGGCTGACCATATTTGGTTTTGTGCATATTTTCAGGCAAGATCAGAACGTCCATGGTAGACACAGAAACAGAAAGGACCCCACTTCAACAGAAACTGGATGAATTTGGTCAGCAGCTGTCTAAGGTATGTCACTATGGCTGGGTGTAGGGGACATTTCAAAAGCATGTATTATACAGTTTTGACAAGAAAGCCCAGTACTTTTGTCTGTCTGATGTTACCAGACTAGGCCACTTCCATCAGGAGTGTTAGGCAGCTAAGGACCGACTTTTAACCCATTCCTTGTCAAAGGGCCAAAAGTGCCTAGATATAAATTGTGGTCTGTTTGGATGTTTTCACTTAAATTTTTTGTGTTAATGAACCCTGATACGAATAAGACTGAGTCAACAGCTTTCCTAGTCGCGGGGTGGGCATGATGCACCCAACCCATGCCAAGGAAAGCTGTTGCCTTAGGTCATGTATTTATGATAGATCTTATTTACAATTCGTAGCAATTTTGTTTTTCTATTAACATAACTTTAGTTAAAAATTAATAAAGCAGACGGCTAATTACATCTGGGTGCTTTTGGGTGATTTGAGCAGGAAAGTGTCAAAAATGTTTTTGATTTGACCCTTGTCTCTTTGATATGGAACCATCATTTGGAAACAAAGCCTTAGACATGTTAGAGGCAGGTTGATACACAAAGAAGGGCTGTAAGCAGACAGGGAGAACTGGTTCAGACGTACATGTACGCTGAGCCAGAACTAGAATACATAAGAGTCTCCACCATAGTACAAATGTGATACGCACTTCTCCACTTCTCTGTAGTCTTTATAAATGTTTGAAGAAAGAAGAAAATGACAAAAATTATATATATATATATATATATATATACACACACACACACACACACATATGCACATGGCAGGCTTTGCTCTGTGTTACAGGTTATCTCCATCGTGTGTGTAGCAGTATGGGCTATCAATATCGGACACTTCAACGATCCTGCTCACGGCGGCTCATGGCTCAAGGTGAGAGAAACATCCCATGAATAAATCAAATATTAATCCTAAACTTTAATCAAGTTAGTGTAGGATGATATGAACACAGTTGTGTCATCAACACTACAGGCCATTTGTACTCCAGGAAGATATGAGAAATCATAAGACGAAGTAGAGTTACAGCTTTGTCACAAAACCTGAGATTTACTCGTTCAATATAGTAAAATCTGGCTTGAAAGACTGCCTGGAGCAATGACCAGATTCCGACCCCTCCAAACAGGTGGCCCTCCAGGAGAAGGATAAAGAACGTGAAAAGTACCTTGCAAAATATTTTTAAAAGGCAGTTTTGCCTTGATGATGGTCTCTCAAGACATGGACTGGTCAGTGTATTTTACTGAACATACAGAGAAAAAATTCCTTACTCATAGCACCAAATTCTTAGATCAGTTTGTATATGATATATAGTTTCAGCCAAAATTCTTTTTGGTGTCATTTGTGAAACATTGACTCAGTCATTCATGTTAATGAGTCAGAGTGACTGGTCACACATTGTCAACAATACAAATTTAATGGCGGTAGGGGCAGAGGTGTTCGTTCACTTGAGCAGTTATTAACTGTGATTGTTGACTTGCAGAACTGTAAATTTTATTGTCATTTTGCAAACAGTGAAATTTCCTCATGAGCAGTTATATTTTGAAAACTAATGTTTCGATTCACAATGTTGTCTGCTATATTTCAGGGTGCAATCTACTACTTCAAGATTGCTGTGGCCTTGGCTGTGGCCGCTATTCCAGAAGGTTTACCTGCTGTTATCACCACCTGTCTCGCCCTTGGAACTCGCCGTATGGCCAAAAAGAATGCCATTGTACGATCTCTGCCCTCCGTGGAGACACTGGGTTGTACCTCAGTAATCTGCTCAGATAAGACTGGTACCCTGACCACCAATCAAATGTCAGTCTGCAGGGTAAGTAGGTCACTGGGTCAAGGTCGACTGGATCCCACTACCATCACCAGTTACATGCTGTAAAAACAGGACATCAAATTTGTATGGGTCACCATGTTATATTTGTCCCTATCTTGAGTGCTTTTGTTGAAGAAAAATTGTAAAGAAAGATCTCTTGCAGCAAATTTGAATCAATATTTATTTTCAGTGAGAAGGACAAACTAAAAAAAATGATAAGGCTACAGTGATTGGTTTTCTTTACATGGTCAAACTTGATAAAGTGGTCAAATATGAGATTTGATATAACATACAAGTTGCGAGACTTCCGCATAGTCTGTTGCCAGGAAGATGGTTTGCAAACCTCAGGACACTATCAGCACCTTGAAGAACTTGTGATTGAAACTGACAGTGTCATATGGATGGAAGTGATGCAAAATGTACAAGCTGAATTCATAAATTGCTTGGAGATCATCTGTTGTGGCTTTATTTACCTTTGCACTTTGGACATGGGTACATAAACCAAAAGGACGCATATTTCACAAAATGATAATATTTAAGAGGCTTTTGTAGTTCTTGAGAATCAAACAAAGTATGATGAAGTTCTCAGGTCTTCTTGGGAGGAGGCAATTCATTGAACAAAAGTTACCTCCAGTAAAATAGTATTTAGGGACTTAGGACATTTCACAAGAATTTCTAATTTTATTTAAATCTCTGAATAGCAAACTCCGTTGATTTAGCACGATAATACCAAACTTGGCTACTAACTGGTGTGACATATAGTGATAATATTCTTGATCACATGGTCTGAATATCATGGTAAGCTTTGTGAATTGTCAGTCAAAATATTCCTCATGGGAAAGTGCAATCAAAAAGAATAATGAGCATATTCAGATGTTGTGGACAAGCTGAAGGGCTACAATTGAAAATTGACTCATGGAATGTTTAACAGATGAAAGGATTTTGTTTAATTGAAAGGTAACCCTTGAAAATAATAGTGATATGAATGTGATTTATTTCTAGATGTTCATATTCAATAAAATTGACCAAGGGCATGCGGACATCAATCAGTTCGAGATCAGTGGTACCACGTACGCACCAGAGGGAGAAGTGTAAGTCTCGCACTACGTGGTCTCATCTGTTAATGTGCCAGGGGAGTGGGCGGGGCCGGGAGGGACCAGGGAGGACTTTGGGACCCTGATGGCCACGTGGAGCCATGACAGTATGGCTGTCATCCTGAATACACAGAGGAGCCACTTACTGTGTCATACTGGGGCCCAGTGTCAGCAACACATCTTGTACATGTCTCTTTCATTAGTGGCAACTGAATTTTATGCAATTGTGATCATGGCTTTTCAACCCTTCTGCATTTGAGGCTGAGTTAATGGAAAGCTGTTGATCTGGCGCAAGTTATCTTGATAGCTCTCGTGTACAATTCTCATTCCAATTGTTCTTCATTACTGTTGAAATTAAACAAAAAACACTGAACCAGGCAACAGTGAGACATGCTGTCTGTTGGTGGCACCACAGGTAACTTACCCCTGGTGTCCACCTGTTGCAGGTGGAGACACCTGGGGAGGAGTCAAACCTTGCTTCATTTGAAATTGTCATGTGACACAGGAAGCAGGTGCTGCCACCTTGCAGAATAGTATTGCTGACATGCCCTATGGGCCACCTACCAGATTTTGGATGATTTAAAGGGGAAAGGTTAATAACAACAAGCCAGTAATTTCCCTCCCCCCCCCCTCCTTTTTTTTGGGGGGGGGACCTTAAGACTCAGAATGACAATTTTGATTCCATTGAAAAATTAGAAGTGCTGCTGTTGCAGACATTTTACATTTGTTGCAAATTTGAGGGTCTGTGTAAAATTAAAATCAAATTGGAAAAAAGCACACGTGTGTACATTTTTGAAATGACATCACAAGTCTGCAAAAGGTCTAAATTAAGAAAAATGAGGGGAGTAAGGAATGTGGCATAAAAATTGACTGAAGCAGGTAGAAGGAGGGGACCCCTACAGATGTGGTTCAGTGATGACTTCATGCTCAAAGGTAAAACGTGGCTATCAGGAGCTGGGTGTGTATTGGGCAGAACATTGCTTTGCAGCATACGAGGAGATTGAGAGTGAGGCTGTCTGTGCCACAGCTAGGCTTCCATAGTGTCTTCACTCTGGCACGATTTGGGCACGTACGAGCAATGGGGCGTGGACTTAGCACTGCTTGCTTTATCTTGTCTCTCTAGATGTTCATCTTCGACAAAGTTGGTGAGGGCTCAATCCAGACAAAGCAGTTTGAGATCACAGGCTCCACATATGCCCCTGAGGGGGAAATGTAAGTGGGTCATGCGTCTTAGCACGACACCAAGGATGGGACCTGAGTGTTGTGGTGATCAACCCAAATATCATCTCATACCCTCAGTGTCATACTTAGCTTATCTAAAAGTTGTGTTCCTACCTGATGTGATAACTGAAATCTTAACCCTATAATCCCCCATATGTTCAAGTAACCAAACCCATTAACAGATTTTGTGTTACAGGATTTTGAATTTTGGTCCCACTTGTTTGGTTTCTGAATTGATAGGCGCCCATACCAGGCATGACTGTCTTAGGCTTGATGAGTTCTTGTTCAGCCAATGATATTGCTCTGTTTCGTCCCCTTCACCAGATTAGCCAATCATATCCAATTGACTACATCCCCTTCACCAGGTCAACCAATTATATCCCATTGACTCCTTCCCCAACAGCAGATTTACCAATCATATCCCATCTGACTACCTGATTAGTTTATCATATCCAATGACTCCTCCCCTGCACCTGATCAACCAATCATATTCCATTGAGTCCTTCCCCAACAACAGATAAATCAATTATATCCCATCTGAATACCTGATTAGTCAAAGTATTTTCAGTAATTACTCCCCATTACCAGGTTAACAAAGAAACTCCCATTGATCCCCCGACCAGACTAGCCAATGACTTCCCATTTAGTCCACTCCGTTACCAGATTAACCAGTCCTACACAATTAACTCCTCCTACTGCCTCCCTAATTATTCCTTTCCTCACACCAGATTGACCAATCCTGTGCCACAGGCTTCCCCCATGGTCCTGTCAATCATAATGTGACTCCCCCTTTTCCAGATTAGCCAACCATAGGCACCAATGTCCTTCCCTTTCCCATATATGTCAAACGCTTCCCTTTGACCTTCACTTCTTACCAACTTAGTCAGTAACCGAGTAAAGGATTCCCGTTGTGGGGCAATTTGAGCTCTGCTTGGAAATGACGTTGTGTTAATCTTGTGTGAGGTACATTTGCACAAATTGCGAAGTATGGTATGGTTTGTTATGTGCTGAAACCCGTCTAGCTAGTTTGGTTTTGGGTTTTTTCCCTGTTCAGCATGGAATGTTTTGTGTTTAGTTCAAGCAGTTGGTCTGTTTTGTGACATTGAGAGTGTCAGCTTGCCTGCTTAACTAACCACATATGGACTGGTTATGCTGCTGGCTTGTTGCATTGTATTGTGCCCATCATAAAATCTGGTGTTGGAACAGTTTGATTAAACCAGGGATGTGGATTCACTCCAGATCCCTAATTAAACATGCTGCCAATTGCTATTGATGTTTTCATTTGTTTATTCTTAATTTTTAGAACATTTCAATCTAATGTATGAGGAATAATGATATTTTCCACAGTAGATTTGAGCTCTGCTAGAAAGCCTTGATAGTGACTTTATTTATTTTCATCAATCTTACTTTGCAACAGCTCTTTAGTTAGTAGTTTCTTTCAAACTCTTATTTTGCATTCAGTGTGAATCTTTAGTTTTACTACTTTGAATTTTATGTTCTGCATTATAATTTTGATTCAGTAATTAGATATTTTATGTTAATTTGTATGTCCTCGATACACAAACGGCGTTATGAATGGTCGCAGTTCTAGGGTGCTTTTACATCTTATATGTGGTCTTATATAGTCTTACGTCGGAAATCACTTGGGGAAGCGTATTTGAAAGGTATTCTTTGTGATACTTCGTGAGGAAAAAAAATGATGCTTTTTGGTGAGAGAGGTTGGTCAGAAATATGTTGATGTGCTCTCTGGTTGCTCTGTGGTTGGTGTGGTGCATTCTATTAGCATCTGCTTGGGTTGGTTCAGCAAGAGCGAGGCATTACGGCTGTGCTGCAAGGTATCGCAACATCGTGTGAGGTGGTCTCTGAGGTCAAACCGGCCCAAATGTCAGCTTTTACTTATGCTTGCCAAAATCTCTTGTTTCTGTTTTTCCAAAATCTCTTGGTTCTGACTTCTGATCTTTAAAAAAAAACTGAAGCGATCTGTTGTAGTGGAATAAAGTAGTACCTGCTACTTAAAGACCATCGCTGCTGTCAGCAGATATTGTATTATGCTGCAGAGGGTCTTATAGTGGTTTTACAATAAGGAGGGGCTTAAAGTGGTCTTGTAATGTAGAGGGGCTTAAAGTGGTCTTACAATGTAGAGGGGCTTAAAGTGGTTTTACAATGTAGAGGGGCTTAAAGTGGTTTTACAATGTAGAGGGACTTAAAGTGGTCTTACAATGTAGAGGGGCTTAAAGTGGTTTTACAATGTAGAGGGGCTTAAAGTGGTTTTACAATGTAGAGGGGCTTAAAGTGGTTTTACAATGTAGAGGGGCTTAAAGTGGTCTTACAATGTAGAGGGGCTTAAAGTGGTTTTACAATGTAGAGGGGCTTAAAGTAAAGGAGCATTGTACAAAGAAATGTAGCCATGTGTCTTTCAAAGAGTAGTCTGAAAAAGAGTAGCAGTCTGCAGCAGAAGATCTTTATAGCAGGTACCACTGTATTTCACGTATATGAAGAATGATGCACAAATGTACGTTGTCAGGATATGACCTTGCAATGGAGAGGTGGCTCATCTGTTCATCATTTCCTGAATATAGTATTCATGCAGTTGAGTTTAATTTACCATCAAATGTTGGTTGGTCGCCCATTAAGGCATTTTGCTTTGCCATTAAACACTAAGGCCCTTACCACCTTCAAAGTAGCAGTCAGAATTTTATTCCAAAGACACGCATGATGTGACACCAGTGGCTTTTGATCAATGATTTAAGGGGTCTGTGCCACAAGTGGGGGGTTGGTTGGGCCTTTAACATGACCCCGCTGATGGCACAACATATACACCTGAGCCAATCTTCTAGGATGGTGAATCATGATTGGCCCGACCTGAGACAAGTAAATGGAGACAGTGAAGTCTGCTGGGGATCACTTGAGACTTAGGAGGTCCTTATATGTTCCAGAGGTCATAATAACATTATTACAACCTCTCGTTCTGTATTCCTACTGGTGAGCCCTTGGTTTAATATGGGACATCATCATGACAGAAATTCATACTTTTGATAAGAATGGCACAGAACCACTTACCCTAGATCCTACAGTGTCTGCTGAATACTAATGTGAATGATGACAAAGATGAACCACTCCTCTTTGTTAACCCCCTCACTGCCACCTGCAACTCAAGTCAAAGTACTTAAGATGAACATCTTTGAATTATCAAATGGATACAATATTTATATTCTGTGTAAAAGTGGTGCCTTTCCTGGAAGTGACACCACGCCTATAGTCGCATAGAATATCAGGATCTAGGTTAACAGCATTCCTTGGGATGCTTTGGGCACATTGCAGCCAAGGAAAGCTGTTGACTCAGTCGGTGGTGAAAGGGTTAAACCATTGTAAGGTTCATACCAATAGCTTCGTCACGTTTATTACCTTATGTGAAAAAAAAACATCAAAAATCATTCTCAAATACAAATTTTATTATGACATTTGGATAGGTTTCATCTGAATGTTAAACAAACTCAACAGACATTGAAGGGGAAGACGAGAAAGTGGCAAGTAAAAGATTGTTTTATTTATATTCTGTGAGATGGGGCTGAATGGTCTATAGCTCTCAAAGCACAAGATTGTCTTATCTGTTTTCTGTGAGATGGGGCTGAATGGAACATAGCTCTCAAAGCACAAGATTGATCTGTCTTCTGTGAGATGGGGCTAAATGGTCTATAGCTCTCAAAGGACAAGATTGTCTGATCTGTATTCTGTGAGATAGGGCTGAATGGTACGTAGCTCTGAGATGGGGCTGAATGGTACGTAGCTCTCAAAGCACTGACTGTTCACTCATCAAAAATTTTACAGGAGGTATGGCTGAAAATATACAGGAGATTTTATTGACTGCTCCATAGTTGCAATATCTTTGTCTTTGGAGTTACCTTTTATGGTTTCAATTTTGTTGTCTTGAGGGGTTTGGATTTAAAGCATATTTTTGCACTTTGAGAATAAAGCGACAATATTAAAGTCAGTTATAAATCGGTGAACTGCTGCCGTGAACTGGAAAAAGCTGAAGATTAGTTGTACAGTTTTTTGTCATAAGGAAGTAAGAATAGTTGTAAATGGAAAGTTGTGAATCTTGACTTGGTCCCTGCCTGATGCAGAATATTTATTGAACTGTTGTGAAGTTTTGTCTGTATTAAAATTTTCAAAGAGCAGAGGCAAGAGAAAGGAATGAGCAGAAGAGGAGATAGGACTTTGGTGAAAGAGATCTGCAGAAGTTAACTCATTCCATACCAGTCCCAGATTTTTCTGTTTATTTACCTAGACTTAAGACGAGTATTTCATATTTGAATTCTTCATGAAAAGAGGGTTCGTTCA
This sequence comes from Hermodice carunculata, assembly GCA_964020975.1. NCBI lineage: Eukaryota > Metazoa > Annelida > Polychaeta > Eunicida > Amphinomidae > Hermodice > Hermodice carunculata. Next base: position 2,182,168 of record OZ026620.1, read on the forward strand.
AGTACCAACATGCTAATAGTGTTAAGTCGGTGGTTCTGGCACTGCCTGGCAAGTCATGCTGCAGCTAGCGCGGGGATAGCTGCAGCATGACTTGCCAGGCAGTGCCAGAATCTCTGACCAAGGACTGTGACCATAGTATGGAACGAGTTAATAACTGCATTGTAACTATTAATGTGTTCATTGTTGCGGTAAACCCCAGCTTATTGGCTAGTTTTGGTCAGAATTTCAGTGTGTTCCTTTGCCTTAAAACACCCAGGGAACACCATAAATCTAAAAGTACCCTGTTTCCGGTGGAACTTTTGCCTTTAAGGGCATCAGTATCTTCATTAAGAGCTGATCGTATGTAAAATTTGCAAGCTGTAAATGTTGATAGCATTACTGATTGTCTGATTTTGCTTACCTTACATGTGATCAGCTATGACGCCAAAGGCGGCAGTGACAGGTATGTGAAGCTTGTAGCCGCCATATTGTGGCCCTCGACTTCCTACCGTGTTGCTCCACTTTGTTACCACGCCCACTTTCCACAGTCGTGGAAACTTTCAAAAGTCAACCTGTCAGATGTGTTGCCATGTCGTTTTGCCATATTGTGTTTTGATTGGCCCCTGATGAAGTTTATATGTCTGGTTTGCTCCCAGTATATTTGTGATTTATGAAATTTCAGTATCCACAGCATGAGAAGTTACATCAGGACTTTGTTTTTTCTGCCCTTCACAGCTTCTCAGCCGGGAAGACGGTCAAATGCAGCGACTATGATGCGCTTCAAGAACTGGCAACCATCTGTGCTCTGTGCAATGACTCCAGTGTAGATTACAATGAGGTAAAGACAAACAAAAATTTATATATGAAAAAAAAATGCAGTAATGAAGTTTAACTTAGCCAAAACAGATCCATTGAATGTAGTAATTGTGGTTGTAATGTTAAAATGTGCCTTAAAGTACTCTTCAAACTAATAATTGTAGAAGGTATGTCGCCACATCTGGTGATAACTAGACCTTCATCATTCAACAAATTTTTAGTGGTATTTTAACAAAAATAGCAGGTGACTAATAACAATTTTTTAATTTACTTTGAAATCTCATAATGACACTCCGATTTCCAATACATGTATATTCACTTAACGTCCAAAATTATCAGGGACTTAACTTAAATTCCTTTGCAATTTGCCTCATTCATCTGGCATATTCAGATATCTGACACATTTTTCAGGGAACAGATGTGTCCTTGCTATTATGAGGAGGTTTCATTGAGTGTGGTTTAAACATCTTTATGCACGGCTTTTAAGCAAAATGCTAGTTTTAGGTGCAAAAATGTGATTGGGTTGTATATATTTGACTACAGAATTCAAGGTGCTTCCAGGCTGATGGTCCTGGACCCAGTAGAAACTGTGAGAGCAGTACTTTACAGCTCACTTTTGTATCAATATTGTCAGTACATTTATTGTTATGTGTAAAACAAAACAAAAAGGATCACAATTTTGAGCATTGAAAGTGAAAAAAAAACCAAAAAAAACTGTATGGGTAATGCTACATGTGTTGACATCTTCCAGGCCAAGGGAGTGTACGAGAAGGTAGGCGAAGCCACCGAGACTGCTCTGACCATTCTGGTGGAGAAAATGAATGTATATAATACGGACAAGACAGGCCTGAAGAAGAAAGAGGCAGGCACCGTCTGTAACCAGGTCATCCTCAGCCAATGGAGCAAAGATTTCACTTTGGAATTTTCGCGTGACCGCAAGTCTATGAGTGCCTATTGTGTTCCGGTGAAACCTGCCAAGATTGGGCCAGGACCCAAGATGTTTGTCAAGGTCAGTGGTCAAGGTCAAGTTTGTCTATGGTTTTAATTGCTGGCTATATAGTCAATAACATTCTAACACGACCTTTTGTTAGAGCAAAAATAGTTATATTGAAAATTTTAAGATTTTTTCACAAGCATGTTTCCAATGATATCCAACATGAAAGAGTAAACTAGTTGCCAAATGTTGTCGCAACCAAAGTTCTTGTGCTTGTAACCAGAAGTAGCCCTAAGTTCACGCACATGCCATGCAATTTTTGCAACATAGACATAGTACAGTATTGATAGCAACTTGACACAGTGGCCGGGCATTGTGTGTCATTTAGGGGCCTGTTTTAATACTTTCTGCAGTAAATGTAGCTGAGCTGTGTACTATTAGTGACTCCGTGAAAGAGCCCAGGGTACAGAAATATCCACTGGTGAATATTTCTGTAAACTGGGTCCCTTCATGGAGTAACTATTTTATCTCATATTATTAATGAAGTGACAAAATTATTTCCTCCCTTGATAACGAGGGAAAGCCATAGTCACTGTTGTCTACAGAGAGTAGAGCGGGGCATCATGTTTCCAGAGTGAGGTTATCCAACAAGACGGAATCAAGCCGGGGATACGGACATGGTACATCCAGCTCATGCAGCAAGTTTTAACCAATGACGTTGCTTGTTAGGTACCAAAATGAGATAAATGTACATACGTAGTTTAAATTACTTCCAGTGTGTGGCTTATACTGAAAGGTATACAACAGAAGTCGCTGTGAAGGGATGGTTCTGTATGGACTGAACAGTGCAATGAGCATGTCCGTGACATAACTTTTTATGATCAGTATTATCCAAGTACTTTGACTCATTGCAGAATTGATTTTTACCTGATCACTTGATGTAAGCTGGCTTGTCAGCCCTTCATAAAGTTCAATAAAACACCATTATATGCTACAGGGAGCACCTGAGGGTGTCTTGGATCGCTGCAGCTATGTCCGTGTCGGCACCCAGAAGGTTCCCATGACCCCAGCCCTGAAGGCTGAGATCATGAAACACGTCAAGTACTATGGGACAGGACGCGACACTCTGCGATGTCTGGCCCTGGCCACCATTGATAACCCACCAAAGAAAGAAGAAATGGACCTGGAAGATTCAACCAAATTTGTCCGCTATGAGGTTTGTATTTTGGTGGATATGACGAGAACGCTTGAAATGCTTCAAGGCACGGCTGGTCAAGAGGGCTCATCTGACATCTTTGGACTCATCAGATTGATCAGGAGATGTCAGATGACTTTCTGGACACGTTGTGCCTCCTATTTCTGGGTTTGTGTATTTTGTAATTTTTTCGGAGGCCCCTTGGAGAACATTGTTGCTGAAGGGGTCCGTGGGTAAAAATGACAAATAAATAAAAAGGTTTGTCCCATGTTGATAATCTAAAATGAATGTATAAAAGGTACTAGGCTCTAACATTGGAAAGGTTTGTTTATGCACGTTTTAACAAGAGCTCAATAGTACAGATATATGATGTTAATTATGTTCCCCTCCTACCCGAGGAGGGGCTGATGCTATACAGTTTAACTGTGCATCCATTGATGACATTTTGTGTCCAGGCTGTAACTCTGTGATCCTTTGACTTAAAATCACGAAAATTCACACGCATGTGTATCATGCACAAAAGTAGGCCACCAGGTCAAGTATCTGGGTCAGTGATATGGTGAGTGGGGCATATGTCTAAGAATCTTCGATTCAGTTTTAATTAGATAAATTTTAGGTGAAACATAATTTTAAATGGTTTTATAATTTAGGGGCAGCTGTCAAAATGAGGGTAAACATACTTGTTCAATTGTATTTAAGTGTGTATGCTGTAACTATGTAAGTGCAGTGTCCCAGCAATGCAATGAGCATTATGATGATATATATATATATATATATATATATATATAGTTTTGTAAGGTGATGTGAGGAATTTTGATACATTATGTGTATCATATACATTGGTTTGTTCTTTAACTTTGGAAAAGTACAGAAAATCCTAATTATGCCATTATGAATTGAACTGTTTTTTTGCTTTAGACAAACTGTACCTTTGTCGGTGTAGTGGGCATGCTGGACCCCCCACGGACAGAGGTCATGGATGCCATCAAGCAGTGTCGCTTGGCTGGTATCCGCGTCATCGTCATCACTGGCGACAATAAGGTATAGCCATATATCTTAATGTTAAAGTGTTGATGACAACATCCCCCATGTCATCAGGATCAGTATCGTGATTGTACTTTCCAGTTCACGAAAACATATTTATACTTAACCCTGTCAGTGCCAAGAAAGACTGAAATCAACAGCTTTCCTCGGCACAGTTGGGTTGGATTGATTGCACGCAAAGTGTGCCGAGGAAAGCTATGACTTGGACCAATCTTAACCCTTTCCCCCTCAAACCAGCCAAAACCGGCTGGTGGTCAAATGTCGTCTGCTTCAGTGTTTTCAACTAATTTCAACAGTTATGAAAAATAATTTAACTGAGAAATGTACATGAGACTTATCAAGATCACATGCCCCAGGTCAACAACTTTCCTTGGCCTGGGTTGAGCACTTTTTAGTGCCCAACCCATGCCAACGAAAACTGTTGCCTCAGTCTTAATTCAAGGGGAAAGGGTTAAGGGTCATTGCAACTGTTAACATACTGGTACTTGAATGAACAGTCCATCTACAAAGAGTATGACCCCAGTAACATTATGGCACTTCACAGCACATTGACTTTTGTCCCAATTGGCCATGAAAGAGTTAAATGGTAGCGTATATGTAGTTAGTTAAAAATGAATGAATCCTTTCAGATTTATGGCCCAAGTCAATAGGCCAGTGTGGAGAGGATAGAACACATTTTGTGCTAGAAAACTTGCAGGAAATTACTTCTGATGACTTACCTTGAGCAGCCTCTTGCACAGGTTCCAATATGGAGCTTTTTCTATTAAAAGTTTCCAGGTAGGTTTTAATTGACAGAGAATTAAAAGCCTATATATATTGTGTGGATGAGTGAAGCCCATTGAGAAGGGTTTATAGAAAGCTTTCCTAGAATTCATCCTTAATCAGAATATTTTAAGTTTTAATGAAACAGCTTTGATGTGTGAAACTGTAAATGGTTAGCCCATTTGTTAGTGTTATGTCACCTGTTGAATAATGATTTGTCAGCCATTTCTTATTGTTATGTCAGCCATTAATCAGTGTTATGTGAATCATTTGTTAGTGTTAGGTCACCCATTTTTAGTGTAATACCAGACATTTATCAGTGTAACATCATTCATTCATTTATCAGTGTAACATCATTCATTCATTTATCAGTGTAACATCATTCATTCATTTATCAGTGTTGTGTCAGCCAAAATAGCCAGCAGATTTTCGGTCTTTTTCTTTTCTTTTTTGATTTGATCTGCTGTTTGTTCTGCTAGGCCACTGCAGAGGCTATATGCAGAAGGATTGGCGTCTTTTCGGAGACAGAATCAACTGAGGGCATGGCTTTCACTGGACGAGAGTTTGACGACCTCGATACTGAAAACCAGCGGAAGGCTTGCATCCATTCTCGACTGTTTGCTCGTGTGGAACCTGCACACAAGAGTAAGATCGTAGAGTACCTTCAGGGAGAAGGCGAGGTCTCGGCTATGGTAAGCACGTGCACTGTATCCTCCAGTCATTTATTTGTGTTGTGTCCACACTCTTTGGCATATGCAAGTTTCTCTAATAGTTGTTGAACAGTTTTCTGTACAAATGCAGAGAAAATAATAGTTTATATATAATATAAGTTTTTGTTTGGAAATTAAGTTACAAGAACTTCTGATCAGTGACACAGCAGTTTATATTTTCAGGGACCTGTTTGGAATCACCAGTTTTGGTGTTACAGTCTTGATCTTAATGTGAACTCAAGGACAAATGCATTTTCAGAATTTGGAAAATGAATATTTGGTCTGCCACACAGCAGTATATTGGGGATTGATCCATCTGAGACAGCATAGTGTATGAGGCACCTAAAAGCTTGATCAACACTACACACCAAAATGTCTTACATTACTACGGTTACACTACTAACAGTGTTAAACCGTTCCCCAGATAGTTCTCGTGAAAAGAATATTGACATTTTTTTGGCAGTGCAGGAATATAAAACAAAACAAAAAAACAAGAATTCCAGTCTGCACTAATTTTAATTAACCAATAATGCTGACATTTTTAGCAGTGCAGGAATACATTTGTAAGACAGACCGGTTCAAAACAATTGGTTAATTTATATTGGCTTATTTTGTTATTATTATAAATCGGTGTTGTTTTTCTTTGTGACATCAAGATATTCGGTGGTATTATTCTGCCCTGCTGTCGGTGTTGTCCTATTGTAGTCCTGTCTTGTATATTTCTGTGTGTCCAGTATGTCCTGTACTTTTGTGCCTTCTCGCAACAGTTGATTGGTATAGGGCTTAGCCTTCTTTCCCAATTGCTGTGATCGTAACTGGTTACTGTATTTTTTGAAAATTTTGTTAAATAGAAATATGTTTAAACCAAGCTTGAGTGATAATTTCATGCACCCTTCCTCAGACTGGTGACGGTGTAAATGATGCCCCAGCCCTGAAGAAAGCCGAGATTGGAATTGCCATGGGATCTGGCACCGCAGTGGCCAAGAGTGCATCGGAAATGGTTCTTGCTGACGACAACTTCTCCACCATAGTGGCCGCCGTGGAGGAAGGTCGCGCCATCTACAACAACATGAAACAGTTCATCAGATACCTCATTTCTTCAAACATTGGAGAAGTTGTCTGGTGAGTATCCCCATTCCCCCCCCCCCCCAACACACACACACTAAAAATCCTAGAGAATAACCTGTACGAGTCCTCAAGTATTTACTAAGTGCAACAGTTGAGTTTTCTCCTGCCTCAAAGCAGATTGTGATTCCATTGTCGTTATGTTCCAGTTGACTACCGGATCAAAGGTGGCATGCTACTTTCCACCCACTGTAGCAAGCTTTTAATCCACTTGATGGAGAAAATGTGAATTGTGAGAAAATATCATGCAACCAAATTTGGCATTTGTCACCAAAATCTATCAGGCATATTCACTCAAGGGATCAAATATGTTCAGCAGTCCCATTCTAGCTGAATGTTGTGGCTGCTGCCACCTGGTGTCAATGGACATAACTAATTTACAATACAAATGAGGCAACTGGCAAGTAGGAAGTGATCGAAGACATACAAATCCTTCCCCAGATTATCCTGTGTCCCAATAGGTTTATGACTGAAAATTTGAAAAGTTTAACAGATTAGCCAAAATCTTTAAAAATGATAGAATATAGTGCCATGTCTGTGTTTCAGCATCTTCTTGACAGCCGCTCTTGGCATGCCTGAGGCCCTGATCCCAGTACAACTTCTGTGGGTCAACCTGGTGACGGACGGCTTACCTGCCACTGCCCTGGGTTTCAACCCGCCTGATCTTGACATCATGAACAAACCCCCACGTAACGCCAAGGAGCCGCTCATCAGTGGCTGGCTGTTCTTCAGATACATGGCTATTGGGTGTATGTATCATTGTACCTTACTCAGCCTGAAGGGCCACATGCAGAATAGTGGACAGAGTGTTAACCCTTAAAGTGCTAATCAGGGCTATGGGTGTTTTCTCATTAATGTTAAACATATAATGGTTAAAAGATTCAAATTCCTCATGAAGATATCTTTCATTCAAATACCAGCAAACTTATCTAAAGCAAAAAATAGTCTTAGTCAACAGCTTTCCTTGGGACACTCTGCACCCAAAGTGTCTCCAGAAAAGCTGTTGACTCAATTTTAAATGGGCGCTTTAAGGGTTAATACACCAGTCTAGGACAAAAAGTCTTTTCAAACTGGTTTGTCATCATAGCGTTCATGCCTGGACTGAATGCTGTTGTCTGTATGAGACTGGAATAGCAGCTAACAGTAGACGCTTCCATATATATGTCATGTGCATCATCCTGTTCAAAAACTGTACGCGATGGTCAGCTTGCATTAAGATTATGCAAGTCTTTTCCAGAGCACATCAAAGGTCAACTAGGGTGGTTAGAAAACATCTTTGTTCTATTCCCTTGTGTTTATTTAGCCTAACTGATCTGATATGGAGAGTGGTTTTCCTACATGGGGGGCCTCATAATTGTTGTGACAGATCTAGTACACATTAAAATGCTGTGTTGAGTTGGATTCTGGTCATCACATGCCTGATTATTTTGACTGTTTATCAGTGATATGATGGCCCCATGTATTGTATATAAAATACAGAGTTCTTGTTCTGAGCTGTACATTGTATATTCAAGAACACCAGTGAGCATCCACTGGTAAAATGTTATTGGGAAAAGAAATTGTTTTTATGTACACAACATAATTGTTTTGTGTACTTTTTCAAAGCTATAGTCAGAATTAGATATAAAAGCACAAAAGTTTTTTGACCTGATCACATATATTGTGTTGAAAGGGACGTGGGAGGAGGCTTTGTTCAACACACTGAACTTTATGGGCTGTGTACGTGGTGTTCCTTGGGGTAAAACTCGACAGAACTTTTTTTTTTTCCTTTCAGGCTATGTTGGAGCTGCAACAGTAGGTGCTGCCGCCTGGTGGTTCATGATCTATGACAAGGGACCTCAACTCAACTATTATCAACTGGTGAGGTCAAATTATTCCTCATAATATTTAAGTTGCGAGATGAATACCACATAATAAAGATCATGTTTTATGGATTGGCTCTTTGTATCCAGTCTCAAGATTCTGTATGAAAAAACACCAGAAGTTTGAGAATTAGAAAGCAGGCCGTCAGATTGTGTTTTGAGCTGTCAGGCAGACAAACACAAACAGAAACAAATAATGGCAATGATGTTACATGATATAATACCTGAAAACATGAAAGGTTAGCTGCATGATGTTTTTCTGACAATATTGAAAACATAGTAAGCAAAATTTTTCCACCAACATTTGTTGCTCTTGAAAATTTTAGAATAACAGATTTCTCAGAGTAGCACCTTACACCTGTAAACATCTCCACCCCTACTGTCTCCAAAAAAGATGATGAAAATCAATGATATACATTTTACTGTTGTTTTAGTGAGGATTTTTTTGAGAGAAATGAAGATTTTAGTTTCTTGTTACTGGGCTTTTTATATTTGTTACAAGTATATGTGTGGTACTGAATCATGGAAATGAGGATAACTATCTGATGTTGTAGCAGCAATGTGGACATTTCACAGTTAATTATTTAAGAACTCTCCAGGGTGAATGATCGTGAAGGTAACATAAAAATGAAGACGTTATACTTTATGATTATTGACATACACTTGATCTAAATTCCATTTTCGATGATGAAGATTTGTACGTATAAACATGTTTCATATAATAGGACAGGTGTAAAATGTCACCACAAACATGAATGGCTATTTTGCAACTGAATATGCTTTGTTCATCAGTAAATGTTCACACAATAGTAAAAGTCTATGATAATGAAAAAAAAAAAATTATGACTGTCACCTGGAGAAAGTAATTTTCATGTCTAACGAGAAGTTTGATTGCAGGTCGTGGAACGTATGCAAGCCTTTTGCCTTTCAGATATAGTACTGTATTGTAATGGTAGTTGTGGCAATGTAGATACTGACCAGATGAAGCTGATGTATGTATGTAGACAAACAAGTAGATTGTTACGTGTTTTAGAATTAACCACGGAATGAAACACCAGTCAGTCAGACTGTGGTACAAATAAATTTATATCATTCAAAGGAAGATAATATCAAATAGAAGCAAAATTAAGCTGCACTGAATGTAAAATAACTTAAGCTGTAGTTTCAGTGCAGTCAAATAGAATAATTGACCTTCACTTGATTTTGTGATGACCTTTTGCACACAGACTCACCACATGCAGTGTCCCGCCGAGCCCAGGATGTTCCCTAGTGTAGATTGCAACATTTTCAATAGCCCTAAGGCCACCACAATGGCTCTGAGTGTCCTGGTAACCATAGAAATGCTCAATGCATTAAACAGGTAAAAACTACCACAGTACACCGGTGCACTGCATAGTCATTGTATGGTTTATGTAGACCTGATGCCTTGCCATCTCACATTTCATAGCTGTGTTATGTACATTGTATTGTCTGTGATTGGTTTGATTATATTTTTGTTTGCTATCGTTTCATTGGCAGACTCATCACCTTTCATGCCCCGCCGAGCCGCAGCAGTTCCCAAATCTCGATTGCAACATTTTTGATAATCCAAAACCTATGACCATGGCCCTGTCCGTTCTGGTCACAATAGAAATGTTCAATGCTCTAAACAGGTAACACATTTTGGCAATCTGCACCTCCTTGTTGGTGCTCTTTGTGGTACCAGGTGATGGTATCTATAAATAACCTCACTCTCAACTCCCTCTGGTGGTGGCACCTGTAAATACCTACTTTGTGAATGCCCCTGGTGGTGACCCTTGTAGATGTAAATACCTCCCCTGGTGGTGACCCTTGTAAATATGCCCTGGTGCCCATTCCTGGTTATGGAGCTTAAGTTCTATATAGAATGATGCACTTCTGAAGCAACTCGTGTAATATATTTCATGACAACTTGATTAACAAGAGCACACCAGGATGGGTGATTTATTCAAAAGGGCCCCGGGGAGGGATCTAGAACGGCACAGAAGATGGTGGTGGCTGCTTTGTGTTTTTGATGCTTTAAATGTGGTCATGTTTTGCCCAAAGTCCTAGATGTCTGTGGGTGTATGTATGCTGTGTGAATGATGCCCTGAAAAGCACTGATGCAATCAGAAACAGTGTGCATTTGAGTTCTGTTGAGTGGAGCATTTGGAAAAATCTGGTAAACCTTTCCCCCTTGAATTAAGACTGATCCTTTCCCCCTTGAATTAAGACTAACCCTTTCCCCCTTGAATTAATACTGAGTCAATAGCTTTCCTTGGCATGTGATCTTGATAGGTCTCATGTACAATTCTCAGTGAAATTTTTTCATCACTGTTGAAATTAGTTGACAACTCTGAAGCAGACAACATTTGACCACCAGCCAGTCTGGGCTGGTTTATGGGGGAAAGAGTTAAGATTTTCATGTGAAAGTTTGAACAGGGACCAAATGTGGTGTGACCTGATAAACTGATGGAGTGAACAGGGAGTATATGACAGTGGAGTGAGTGTGACATATAACGGGTGTGACTGGCGTACCCACAAGTGTTTCAGTGTATGTCAACAATTTGCTTTGGTGGGTGGACAGGTCAGCAACAATTGGTGAGAACAAAATTGCGATTCTGTACGACACCGAACAGTAATGCATATGTCTAATGGTACCTTATGTGCTGTATTATAGACACATCAATCGCAGTGTTTGGTTCAAGACGAACGATATAAAGGGGTGGATTGCGAGATATTTTCCCACAACAAACCCCCTACCATGGCCTTGTCAACCTTGGTCATGATAGAAATGCTTAATGCGATGAATAGGTAAGGAGCTTTGTTCTGGCTCTGCAGGAAGAGTTTGGCACGAAGCCCTACAGGGCTACCTGGGGTGCAGTGTTTGATTCCCAGTGCAGTTAGATCTGTAACAGAATGCTGGCATTTTGAGGTTTGGTAACTTGTTTCTTGACAAGATTTACTGCGATTTTAAGAGCGCAACTCGAGTCAACAGCTTTTGCCAGTTGTAGACTGGACCTGTTGTTACCTGGTGATTCACTTGTCCACCACCAAAGATAGCAGACAAACTCCTGAGATGAATCTTAAATTTCTTCAGCAATCCAGGTGTCGTCGTCTCCTAACCTATGTGTATGAAAGCAAAATTTGTCTGTGAATTAAAACAGAAAGTTTCATCAGTTTTAAACGAATCCACTCTTTGGATAGGTCAAAATTTTGATTGGTCATTTGCTTTCATACTTTATTGTCCTTGGCCCAGCATCAGCCAATCAGTAGCAGCTATACATGTTGCCATGACAACTAGTAGGGTGATGGACTTGCTCTAGGACAAGTAGGCGTGGTCTTCAGGCCAGATTTCACTGGAAGTTGTATGGAAGCACAGTTAAGTTAAACTTCATGTTTGCAACAAAAAGCTGTTGACTGATGCTGAAACTATGATGTAAAACAAGCAAAATTTTACCTTCTACAAGAGAAAAAGAAACTGCATCACCAGGTGATACAGGGTGCATGTTGCCATGGCAACAAACAGGTTATGTTGCCATGGTGACAAATACTTCCTGCATGAAGAATAGCCTTAGAGGTTGCCTGACACAGCTCCTTACTAGCACCCAGATAACCTGTTGCCACCAGGGGGCGCTGGCTGCCACTATGGTGGCAACAGGTAAGATGCATGTGTTGTTGCTAATTTGACTTAAACTTAATCATGAAGCCAGCTTCCACATCAGCAGATCCAGAGGTACAGGTCTTTATCATTCTGTGACTAGAAATTCTGGATTAAGAAGCAGGGACCAGTTCATAATCACTTCCCATAATGTCAGAAATAAATAATGAGCTTACCATGTAGCTGTGCACTGTGGACATGGCTCTGAAGTGTTTAGCTGTAAATTGACTGACTGCTGATGTTGTTGTATAGTTACTTTCGTGTAATTGTATTTGATACACATTTTGTTGATTTCATTGCACCAACAAATCAAGAGGACGGACCCATAGTATTGCTTTATATTTATTTGGTGCCAGAAAGCCATGAAAGTGAAACAAAATAAAATTTTAGTTTTAACAAAAGTTTTTAAAAAAAATATTAAAAAACATTGACTTTTTATTTCAGTGGAATTTATATATGGAAAGCATGAAAAAAACAGCAGAATTTGTACCTCAGAATAATTTGTGCAGTCACAACAGGTAGAATTTTAAACTACACTAGTCCTGTACCGTTGAATGTGGCTGATAAAGACGTGTGGGTCTGTGTAAGATGGTTGCTGTCCAATCAGAGCCTTTCCTGGCATATGAAGCTGAGACTGAGACACATTTTGGAAGTTTTGCTTCAGTTTAAATTGGATCTGGAAAGATGAAAACTGCAGGACTTTACAACAACACGTGGGTCTAGAAACTGTGTGCATTTAAAGTTGGAAAAAAATTGACCGCATAAGAAGATATTCCACCAGTTGTTTGCTGGGCTCTGACCAAGTTTGCTTTGCTTTTGAATCTTAAATTTCATTGTTGGTGTGTTGGTTGCATACCCCACTAAAGCATGGTGTTTGGTAATTCATGCAGTTTAAGTACAGTTGTGTGTCTGTGCTCCATGAATACAATGTGAAAGAAACTTAAAACGAGTGTGTTGAGCCTGGAGGTTGGTTTTGTAGTTATCAGTGGGGCTTGTTTTTTGAACAGAAATCCTCTGTGTATCTTGTGTAAATTTATTACTCGCAGAATGTGTTATTTTCTTCTTTTTTCTTTTGTTGACTTCATCCTTAAAGCATTACAATGCAAATCATTTATCACTGACCAGGACTGATCGAACTAACAACTTAAGGTTCTCTATTTTGGACTAGAATATATTTTAACTTAACTTTGATGATGTCATTTGGAAAACAAGCCTCATTTGGGTGCAGAATGAAAATAGCAAAAATTTTGGGAATGCTTTTTGGGTGAAAGCATAATTCTGAGTGGCTACAAGTGACATTTTGTGTGAAATAGTTTGACTGACCAACAGAATTATAGTGGGATCAGTCTAAAATAATTGGCTCAGTAGGCAGCATAATTGGCCAAGAGGAATCCTGATCATCTCCTGACCAATCAGATAATGGCAAGTGAGTGAAGCCATTTGACCAGTGCTGTCATCTGGTGACACCAAGGTGCTAGGTCTATCCCATTATGTAACTCCTGTAGAACGATTGCTTGCATAGTTAACAGTTTAACCAAGTTGGTTTCTATTTATATAATGACTTCATTCACTGCTTATCTTTGCCTGAATATAAGTTTATAATTTGGCTTTCGTATTGTAATGTTCTAGCTGAATGACATGTTCTATTAATATATATATATATATTTGAAGAAACATGTATTATTGCTGTTCCCAGGGCTGGCTAATATCAGTGCAGGTTTTGTAATTTAAGGGTTAATTTGTGACATATATAGCAGACAGTGGGTGATAAGTGGCAGACTCAGCCTGGGCAGAAATTTAACTTTAACAACAGTAACAGCCCTGAAATTTATAGCAAGATTGTAAGCTAAGCTGGTAGTATATTATTGTGTCTTTGAAAGTAAGAAATGTTTCTATTGAATAAGTCACCACTGCGTGGACTTTCATATCTGAGATTTATTGGTTGAAAACGTAGTGTCCAGCTGTCTTCAGGCTCAGTGATACTAAGAATGAAAATATACGGTTGCTCAAAATTTGATGACAGAGCTGACATCAGAGAGACAAGTTGTGGAATGTATATCTTATTTGAAGAGAATTTCGAGCAATTTGATATAGAAAACTTAGCATTTAGACTAACCTCTGTTCATCTAAGCTTGAATTCACTATTCTCATTATCCAATTTTGCACATAAAACCTTGACAAAAGTGTAGCCTTCCCAGGTGTAATATTAATGATGTCAACCCTTAAAGTGCTGATTGAAGACTGAGTCAACAGCTTTCCTTGGGACACTTTGCCCATAAAGTGTCCCGAGGAAAGCTGTTGACTAGACTTCTGTTTGTTTTGACTAGGCTTGCAGGTATTTGAATGAAAGGTATCTTCATGAGGAATTTAAATCTTTTAACCATTTTATGTTTAACAGTAATGAGAAAACAATTATAGCCGTGATTAGCACTTAAAGGTTTAATAGGGGTGTGCTTTCAACATAAGCTTAAGTTTAACCCTTGTAGTGCCAACTTTTTTGGCCCAGTCACAGCTTTCCTGGGACACGCTTTGGACGCATTGCGAAAGAGTTTACCGAGGAAAGCTGGTCCATTCTTTTAGTGTCTTATGGTCTCTGTAACTGTAGGCCTGCTGGTACTTGACAGTCTGTTTAGAAAGAGCATGAATCGTGTCATTATGCCGATTCAGATCATGTCAACTTTTGTCGGAATTGTCACTGAAAGAGTTAAGAAAGAGGAGGTCAAAGCGTTGGTCACATCTGGATGTTGACGTACAATGACTTTAACCCTGGTTATTTCAGCTTGAGTGAGAACCAATCACTGATGGTGATGCCTCCATGGTGCAATAAGTGGCTCCTGGGTGCCATGGCCTTGTCCATGTCTCTACATTTCCTGATACTCGAGGTGGACTTCTTATCTGTGAGTAACATCATCATTAATGTCACTTTCCACATGATCGCCTGGAGCTCTGTGCAGGCTTATAAAAGTATGCTGCAGAGTAAATTTAAATATTTTGCATTTGATGGCAAAATGGAATTAAAATTTTTTTGTTTGCAGAACAAATAAGTGTTTCGATGGTTCATTTGATCAGATCTTCATCCAGACAACAAGAAGTGGTGTGAGTAAACTTAGTGGTCATCAGGCCTCTGGTGCTTGTATTCCGTTCTCTTGTAGGCATACTAATTTTTGCCTATGACATATAGTATTTATGGGCCAATGATTGTACACAATGGGAAGTGTCCCTGTGGAGGTAATACCTTGAGCTGTTTGTATCCTGTGTGTTTGTAGGCTGTGTTCCAAATCACACCACTTAATATTGAGGAATGGATGGCAGTACTGAAGATCTCCCTGCCTGTGGTCTTACTGGACGAAACTCTCAAGTTTGTAGCACGCCGCTTCACTGATGGTAAACATCCTTTAAGTCAACTTTACTGGATGGTTGCAGTATGGGCAGTATACATAGGAATTGTACTTCACTCCCCCATCTAGTCTGGTTTATGCGCTAGGCAGCCTGCAAGTTTACCCCCCGCCCTGTTGCTCGTGTGGAGCTTTTTCCTCCCTAGTCAGTATTTTGTACCATCTAAAAAATACCCACAGGTTGTTTCAACTCTGCCCTCTGCCCTGCGATTTCTTATTATCTTACCAGGGGGCACTGCGGTTGCTAGTGATAACCACTTTTTAATGCTGTAAGTAAGAGCACATAACTTATGAAGGGGGTAGAGGGGCAATGTTGAAATGGCCTAATGCATGGGTTTTGACTTGCTGTTGAAGTGTTTGGGGAGACCGTAATGGAAAGACAAAATGTGTGTATATTAAAAATGCAAGCTGTAAAATAAAGCCTGCCCATGTTTCATTCATTTCCCCCCCGCAACCAGATTGCTGGAATGCTAGCCCTGTGTGGATCTAGGTCCCCTGCATGTGGACTTGATATGATTGTGATTGAGCGAAACTAGATGTGAAGATTTTTTAAAAATGTCCTTTTAAAGTACAAAAATACATAATATATGCTATAAAGAGACATGGTAACATTGTAACGATATATGTAAAAAATGGAATGCTCAGACCAAATGCAACTGGCAGGAATTTGACAGCATTTAATGTAGATGGCCATTTGGGCATACACTGACATGGTTTAGCATTGCACCCTGATTTAACTGTCGACAGTTATCCACCAAAATCCAGCCGGAGCAAGTGCATGTAAGATTTGCAAAGATTTACTATCACTCTGTGTCAGAGACTTCGGAGGAATTTTGAGATTGTCAAAGACATGGAAGGGTGTGTTAATGTCCTGCCCGGTAACCCTTGGCAGCCCATGCACCAAGATTTATTTAAAGTGTCTTATCTCAGTTTGTGAAATATCTAAGAGATATGTCCATAGAGTTGTTGGTTAACTTATCTGTTGTAATGTAGTAACATACTGTTCATTATCATTAACTGTTGTTACTGGTAGATACATCTGTACAGTGCCCCCTCTTGGAGAAAAAGGAAACTATTTAATAAGCAACATCACATGTACATGTTGACCATGTATGCACAGTGAGAATTGACACGCACAAGTCTCCACCATTTCCTGACATACATAAGAGAAAAGCTGGAATTTTCAAAAACTAGTTTTTAGAAATTTTATGATAATATGAAATATGTGTTGTTGCACAAATAGTTCCAACTTTTGCATACAAAAATTTTTACTTTCAAAACCATTTTTCAATGCTGTGCTTGTAGTGTGTAGATGATGGATTGGTGTAGCCTTGTGTTAGGGGTGGATTGGTTTAGCCTGGAAAATGCAAGGACTTGTGTTTTTCGTGGTGTGCATTCTGTGAAGGAAAAAATTCTGGGGAACAAAATTTGGCTTTGACAGTTTCTTTGGGCTGTGGAGACACATGGCATATATTTCTTTAAATTCTGAAGCAGATTAATTTTATAAAGTTCAATTAACTGCAATGGGACCAACCTGAGGTTAAAGGGGGATAATACGTAAGGCAGCGTTGCTATGCACATGTGCAGCAGAACAGTGGAGTCTATAAACGTGAAAAGTGGACAAAAACTGCCTTTGTAAAGCAGTGATAACAAGGGCTGCTTGAGGTATCCTGTCTAGACCAGTCCCTATTCAACTCTTTGTGAAGCAGTGACGAGGGCTGCCACAAGTATCTTGTCTGGACCAATCCTTATGTAACCCTTTGGAGACTGAGGCAACATCTGGCCTCAATGCACTTTGTGCATAATCTAGTGCGAGTGCATTGCAGTCAGATGTTGAATGATGGCATATTATTTCATAATTTTTTAAAAATTGTGATGAAAAAAAAGCAGGTGTCAGATGCTTGCTGGTAATTTTTTAATGGTAAAAGTCACATGCCACAACATCAGCAGTAGGTCTCCCAGGGTTCAAAGAGCACAGCGGAGGGTAGGTCCGCACCAAAACAGGGTTAAAGGAGCACAGCGGAGAATAGGTCCGCACCAAAAAAGACGGGGCACTGTATCCACTCTTTATTTTCCCTTTTCCAACTAGCCTTCTAATTGTAACATTGGCAGCCTCCACCATTGACATGCCAGGATGATACCGCTGTAAATGTGTCTGGATCTTGTTTCCCTGTATAGAATAATGGTTTTATATTAAAAGATTTTAAATGAAAAAATCTGCATGGTTTGTGTTTGGTTTGTACCTCCAATGTTGTGTGCTAGTAGAATTTTTTTTAATTAAACGATGGACAGCTCGCAACGTTATATTTTTGTGTGAATCAAACAAAAGCCGCCGCCTTTGCATTTTGAAAGAAAAAATTAATGGAAAAAGAGAGTACTGAGACCGGTTTGTGTGCAAAAATGTTTGCTGCATATAACTTCAAGCCATGCCTACGATGCCTGCCTTCCATATAGCTGAGCAAGCGACATTTGTCCACTGTACAGAGTCAGCGGCTTCACAAACACACATTGACACAGAGGTAGCATTATAGGTGAAAAAATACACAAAATGCACTAGTGTCCACTTGGCAGTGTCTGGAGCAGACCTACACCAATTGGCTTCTTGTATAGACTGTAATTTTCAGGATCTTCTGTGATGTGCATCGTTTGCAAGACCTCAAACCATGCAAATGTAAAGACACCAAATATATATACAGTGAAACCTGTCTATTGTGGACACCTCTGGAACTGGCAAAAGGTGTCCACAGTTGGCAAGTGTCCACAATAGACAGGTGTTTTTAACAAGAAAATTGACCTTTCGGTCCTGGACAAGTCTGTCCACATTATACAGGTGTCCGCATTATAGAGGTGTCCACAAGGACAGGTTTTACTGTACTTGCAGTGAAGAGTTGAACTGCAAATATTTTTTTTTTTTCCAAAATCGAAAAAGTCTAGTTTCTTGTTATTATGTATCTCCTGTAGAAGGGGATGCATACAGGGTGTAGTCCCGTTGTCTGCCGCCACCGCCACGTATCTTATTTTCCTTATATCTGTCCCTCTCTTGACCTATTGCCTCCTAATTTTGTACAGATAATCTTTTGGTCTGGGGAATTTTTCCCATATGATAATATGTAGCCTTGAGGTCAAAGATCAAGGTCAAATCCTTGCTGCATTTTTCTGGTGACTCCGCAGTTTTCACATATTGGCTTATACTTTCTTAACAGTGCATTGTAGGCCTAGTGTTACTATTACACGTTAACAGGAAAGTACCTATAGCCTTTATATTTATATGGTTTATTTTAAACCTGAGTGACCTTGAAAGGTCAAACCTCATACATTCCTGTTGATTACTATGTAAGTCAATGGGGTTTGCAATGCTATTTCACATTTTCAACTTCTCCAAACAATTGGCCAGATTCACTTCAAACTTGGTGGGGGTGTACATCGGGGAGGTATATACCCACTGTGTTCAAATGGTCATGCTGTGATGTTTTTTTTTTTATTTGATTTGTAATGTTGGGGGTTTTTTTTGTTTTTTTTTGTTTTTTTTTTTTTGTTTTTGGAGGGGGGGGGGAGGCTTACTGTTGCATTCCTATTGATTACCATGCAAGTCAATGGGGTCTGCTATGGCAGTTCACGTTTTGACTTCTTCAAAACCATAAACCAGATTCACTTGAAACTTTGGGTACAGATACTCCATAGACTGTGGGAATTTTTTTCATATGATTGTGGATGACCTTCAGGTCATAGGTCAAGGTGACAATGCCTTGCAAAATAAAATGGTTTCCCTGCCATATCTTCAAATGGGTATGACTGAAGTCCATCAAACTTGGTCATTATTTACCCAGGTGAGACTTCCCTTAAATTTGCTGAGAGGTGACTTTGAGGTCAAAGGTCAGGGTCAAACTTTCTGCAGAATGGTGGCCCCCTTAGAGGGGTGGCCTCTGGTGAGAGGTGCCTGCTCCAGGGATGCATAATTTTTTTCGCAGGAAAACTAACTTCAAGTTATATTGGAGACAGTGCACTTGTTAAAAGAAATAGAGATGAGACATTCACTGATAAGCAAAAATCATGTTAAAAGCTTCAAGGATTGAACAATTTTTTTTCCTACCCCCCCCCCCCCCCACCCTCCCCAATAAAAGGAGTAAAACCTGTGGATTACCAAAATTCTTCAGTATTACAAATAGTGGTAGGAGTTTTTTTTTTTGGGGAGGGGACTTAATTTCTCCTGCTCTTCCATTTTTTTTTTCAATACTAAATGTGACATGGCTGTATCTTTATTATGAGACCTGGGAGGATCCTGTAGATTATAAAGCTTATGAGCCCAACACTATTATATCAAATGTATGAAGTGATAAAAGAATAAATAGATAAAAGTAAATTATAAAAAATAAGTATATAAATGACTTGCATTGATTCTTTTTCTCAGTGTAATAAATTTTGACAAGTGTCTATATCATTGGGTCCAGCTGATGCTCCGACTACATCAATGAACAGACCAATCTCGCATGCCAGAGAACCAACAGTTCCCAAAGAAACCCTTTGCATAAACTGAAAATGACTGGACACAACTTCTGTGAAGATCTTTCTCGTGAAAGTGGACTTGGAACAGAAATGCGTGTTTTTCGTTAAGTGGGCAGATGCATTCCACTGTAATGGCAACTGGTTTGAGTGGCCGCAGTTTTTAAGTCTTGAAATAGTTTCAAAATGAGGCCAAGTAACACCAGGAAGTGTGAAGTTAAAGCTTAGAGCCAGCAGAACAACGGTATCTTTGTAGAAAAAGCAATTGTGGGGTGGGTACCCAATGCTCATAATTCAATCCACCAGTTATGTGTCCACCAAAGCATGCTTGGAGCACCTGTAGGATATTGTTCTAGCGTTGTGTTCTGTTTAGATGTAAGCCCCAATGTAGCGCCTGATCATACACACTGCTACTGTTGGTCTAAGTGGACGTAGACATCAACACACACAGAAAGTGCACACAGAATGTGGATATTGAAGAAGCGAAGTGTTTGGCCAGGCCTCGATTTGAATACGAGACCTTGGGTGATCGAATCCTACCTCTTTGTCAAAAGTATTCCCCCATGCTATTTTTGTTCAACAGTTGTAATGGGTTTGCCTGTAAGTTCATTCCTATCTTTGTTTCCAAATGGCAGTGGTAATATTTACCCCCTTGTCTTGTGTTTTAACGATGGAGAGAAAAATGAACAGTGCCATCTGGCTGTAGAAATAGGAAACAATTACAGTACCCATTGCTGGGGCAAATAACTTGAAAAGCTTGAAGATTGCTAAATACACGCTTGTTTGCCGTTACCTCTAAGTCCCACACTCGAAATATGTAAATTCTTACATGTATACACAAAAACTTATGCATAGCAAAACAACGCTTGTCAAGTTTAGTTCATGTCGTGGCTAGTGCAAGGCAGGCACTAATGGCTTCCTGTGCTAGCTCCCTCTTGGAAAATCTGTGAAGCATATGCTTGCAGCTTCTACCATGACAGTAAAACGAAAAAAAAAAAAAGAAATAAAGGCCAAGCAAATTGCAAGAAATGCCTGCTTGTTGAGACAGCTGTAGCTGCCATGATGAGCTCGGGTTGACGTGATGGTAGATGAACTGCTGCCCTTGTTGTTCTCTTGCTTCGACTTTTGCTTACGATTGATCGCTGGATTTCTAGTTGATGCTTCCTGGTTCTCTGTTAAAGCCAAATGAACTCGCTCTCTGTCTTCATGAGCATCTGTAGCCTTCAACCTTTCCTTGGTATGTCTCACCCTGTGTGCAAAAGAGCTTCATAGGCAAAAAGTCACGGACCTGAAACTGACATATTTTGTTTTTCCCCATTTTCATATAAAGCTACCTGAGAGGTGATTGCTTACTGAAAGATAGGAAAGCCCGCACTAGCAAGCTCTTTACTTACAACTTTGGTGAAAAAGTAACACTTCCTTGCTCAAAACTACAAAAGGTGACAGCTTCTCATGTGGTCTGCTTTATTTTTGCTTTCATTTTGCACTTTCGCACATTATTCTGAAAAGTCTCTTTAGGAGAAGTCATGGCATAACCATCTCCATACCATGAGCTTTTTGTCAGCACTCCATTGGCCCTTACTGCTATGGGCAGATAGAAGCTGTGGATCCTATGGTACCCTGCCCACAAAAGGGTTAATCCACAGAATACTTCACCTTAACCACTTTAACCTAAAACACACTAATGTCTGTTACCACACTTTTGGAATTAACCATCAACAATTTTCCGGGGAAAAAAAAAAGGTTTTTTAATTTTGTTTATGGGCAAACTGCATCTCTTGCCAGGCAAAAAAAAACATCTTTTCTGGAAATGTTTTTGCCATTTAAGCTGCTAGAGCGCTGTGACACAAGATGACCTCACACACTGCTGTGGCTACAGACGTGTGAAAAAAAGGCGCCAAAAGTAAACAGATCCTAAAGTTTTTATGAACTTAAATGCAAACTGAAATTCAGCTACATGGATAGTGAAGTGAAAAATTTGCCTCTGACAAGAGGTGTTATTAAAAAAATTCAAGGGGAAGGTACATCACTAAAAATTAATCTGTTGAAAGGAACTGTTGATAAATAAAAGTGAGTGGGAAGAGGTCTTGCTAACAACCGAGGGTACTAGCTGTTACTAAAAAATCAACCAATCAGGAAGAGCTATTACTAAAATCCAACCAATGGGAAGAGCTGTTACTAAAAAAAACCAGTTGGACTAGCTGTTACTAATTAAATCCAGGCCCGTTTAAAAACCCATGTATCCTTAACACGGGCTTCTCATTTGCCATTGGTGCATTTTCAGCCTTAGTATCGTGCTCCAGCAAGGAGACTCTTTGCTTGTTAGTTGGGTGTAAAAAGGTGGCAAATTGAAGCACAAACCTGGACAAATACAAGCCACTTGTACACAGAACAGAAATCCTACAAGGACAGTCACTGAGGCTTTTTGCCAATACAAATCCAGAGCACTCATTTTGCTTGTGACTTGAGCAGTTCACAGGGTGCATAGTTTCTGTGTACCTGGGACTGCTGTAGTATTTCAACAAGTAGAGTTTTTGTTCATGTATTTGTTGGGCACAGTCTTGGTAACTTTGATGCCCATGTGGCAGGAGTTGTGACAGCAGTGGGCAGTTCCATCTGTGGCTGTTTCAATAAGAGGACAAATTTTGCCCAGGTGACATGTAAATACTGTTTAATGTATGTGTTAGCTTCTTGCACATCTATGGGCAAATTTGTCCCAATTATGGTTACAGACATAATGGAGACCACTCAAGACCATGTTCTTTACCAAAATCAGCAGCTGTTACGTGACACTTACAGCAATGTTGTAACATCTCCAATACACAAATGGGAGTTGTAACATCTCCAATACACAAATGGCAGTGTTGTAACATCTCCAATACACAAGTGGTAGTGTTGCAACATCACCAATACACAAATGGCAGTGTTGTAACATCTCCAATATACAAATGACAGTGCTGTAACATCTCCACACACAAATAACTGTTTTAACATCTCCAATATACAAATGGCAGTGTTGTAACAACTTGATCAATACACAAATTTTGGTGTTTTTAACGTGCCTGGTATACATACAGTGGTGTATACACAAATGGCAGTGTTGTAACAATGTCCAATACACCCATGGTGGGGTGTAGTAACTTGACCGAAACAAGTGTGATGTTGCAACAACATGCCTAATACACAGATGGTGATGTAACAACATGGCCAATACACAAATGGCATTGTTCTAACAACATGCCCAACAAACAAAGGGTAGTGAAACAGTATGACCGATAAACAAATAGATGTTTTAACAACATGACCAATACAGAAATGGTTGTGTTATAACAGCATGACTGATAAACAAATAGCTATGTTTTAACAACATGACCAATACACAAGTGGTTGTGTTATAACAGCATGACTGATAAACAAATAGAGATGTTTTAACAACATGACCAATACACAAGTGGTTGTGTTACAACCTATGCCTGATGTCCCGGCACTGGAATACCTTGACACATAATCACATCTTAAACACATTTTTAAGGAGTTCTCCAACATTTTCGCTTAACTGTGCACTGTGATTTCAAATTATTCTCAAATTTTGAAAAAGTTAGCAGTGTACCAGCCTAGTTTCAGTGTGCACTTCTTTTGAATTCTGTTGACCTAGTTGCATCTTTGTAGGTTGTGTTTATTTGCTCATTCATTAGTTTGATAGTCACTTTAACTTTGTTTTTGCACTTCAATTTTCATACCTTAACTCATTCCATGCCAGTGACAGCACCCTAAGTATATTTAGCCGACAGTCAACAAGAGTTGCATGTTTAAATTTCTTAAGAAAACAGCTGCAGTGATTCTTCAGCTGCCAATTTGTGGTAGAGTCAATGTGCTCTGAGTTGGCATTATGACAGATCGGTACTCTTTATAAATCAAGCTTTCGTTCAGACACCAGCATGTGTACAGTTGCAGACACCAAAAGGAGGGTCAAAGGTCAGCAGCTTTCCTCTTACTTTGGGTGCAATGCACCCAAAGTGTGCAGACGAAAGCTATCGAGTAAGACCAATATGGCAGTGAAGGATTTTGAAAGACCTGGCATACTTAGTCTGAATTTTTTTGTATTGCATGGCAAGGTAAACTTCAGCTGCTGTAATGACAGCTGGGGAACCACCTGCTGAGCGATACACAGGCTGCTGTCAGCTTGGATGGAATGAGGCAGAGTGTTTACCTTAACCCTTATCCTGCTGGGCCAGTTTGTGTTGCGAACTGTTGCTGTGTTGTTCATTTCCTCCTTGTGTGGCTAAAACATAAAAGAAAAGATGTGTAAAAACAGTGCTTTTGGTCTATTCTGAAGATTGTTACAGACACTAACACAATATATTTTAAATCTGATGAAAATGTTATGGTATGCAAGACATTTTATGGACACAGAGAATTTTTAAGGAAAGGAAGTTTTATCTTCAGCAGGATAAGAGTTAAAATAACAAAAAGTAACCACACTCAACTTGGATATCCTCTTAAATATGTCCTCATTTGAAACTCACAGTCTCTTAAATGTAACATCATTTGAAATTCTGGTGCATATATCAATATTCTAAAATGAATATCTTAATTACAGCAGATATTCTCGTAATTATGTCCTGATGTGAAATAGATATCTTCTTAGGAATAACCCTGTTTGAAATTAGCACAACCAAACTTACATCCTCATGTGGAACTGATGCATATTTTCTTGTGTGTAACTTGCTCTATAATCTTACAGATCAATAAAACAAGATCATAGTTTCCATGCCAGATACTCATTTCTTCTCAGTTTGTCATTAGTTTTAAGTGTATAAATCTAGTTATTCATTAAGCTTTATGGAAGGTTTTGGAAGTTGGTACTAAATTTCAAGCAGACTGTAGCATGATGTAAATAAATATTGCAATGATATACATGTATTTTCCAATCATTAGCAGATATATTTGTAAAGTTGGTCACCTGAAGCAGCCAATCCGTACAGACATGTGTTTACCATGTGATTTATTGTGCATTTCCTATTGGTTGATGGGCCTGGACCCCCACAGAGGCCTTTTGTGTTGAAGATACCCCCTGTGTCTGTGTTTACCATGTGGATTTTGTTCTGATGTGTTTATGTTGCCATGGTAACCTCACAGAATATTATAATGTGTTCTTGGATTTACTATCTAAACCAACTGTATAATTAGTTCAAGCATGTGCCAAATTATATAATATGTTGCATGAGGCAATAAAAACAGATTTAGTTACAGTAATTTGGGCTATACCGTGTTGGTTTATGACAAGCAAGGTGGCGGGTTTGGAGAGAAAATCTGGATTTAGTAAGTATGGTCTGGGAATAGAATGTGGTATTATAGCATGACTGCTGTATCTTTATTAACCCCAAAGCAGGGTACTTACCGTTTACATTTATAAAATACCCCTTAGGGGCCAATTCAGACAGTTTTACACGCCAAAAGTACCTATTCAGTTTATATGTACAGTCATCCTCAGTTGCAGAAAAATGTTTCATGCTGGGTCCCAGGAGAGAAATTAATGTAACTAGGCACCAGGATTCAAGCAGATGGTGCCTTAACCTTTCCCCCTTAAACTGGCTAAAAGTTGCTGGCAGTCAAATGTTGTCTGCTTCAATGTTTTAATTTGAGTTTTAACTCATCTCATACTATGGTCACAGGCCTTGGTCAGTGGTTCTGGCACTGCCAGGCAAGTTATGCTGCAGCTGCCCTTGCAGCAGCTGCATTATGACTTGCCAGGCAGTGCCAGAACCACTGACTTAAGACTGTAGCCATGTTGGTACTTGAATGAAAGCTCTTTCAATGAAGAATGTAAACATGCAATTGTCGTCGTAAGTCCAGGTAAATAAACAGAAAAATCAGGGACTGGTATGGAATGAGTTAACAGTAATGGAAGTGAATTTCAATGAGAACAGTAGGTGAGACCTATCAAGAAATCATGTCCCGGGTCAAGTGAGACTGAGAAAGGGGAAAGGGTTAACTCGTTTTTTTTTTTTTTAGAAACTGTTAAAATACTGTCAGGTTACCAAGGTGCTGATGTGTCAATTTGTTGCCACCATTTTTCCATGTTCTGTGTTGTTTATGACCCCTGACCCTTTCTATATGTGTCCTGATTCCTGACCCTTTCTTTATGCGTCCACACTTGTCTATTCTCATATCGTGCTTTTTGTCCTTGTTCCCCAGTGATTGTTGGCAGAAAATTCCATTTTGGTCAGACTACAAGCTCAACTGTGTGGCCAAACTATGCAGGACTTTTTTAACTGTCCATGGATGTTAATAGTGCAGTTTTTGTGAGATTTCATGCAATTTAAACCTTCTACACAAGATAAAAATAAAACTCGAGGGAAAAATAATCAAAATTTGTGATTGACACAAGTTGATGGCCTTCAGTGGAAAAGGGCGGCCTGCACAGTTTAACTCTTTCACTGCCAGTTTAGGACCAAGTCAACAGCTTGCCTCGGTGTGCTTTGGGTGCACTGTAGTCAAAGCACACCAAAGAAAGCTGTTGACCCAGACTGTCATATGCTCTGCTATAATACACACGTTGGTACTCGAATGAAAGTCCTTTTCACAAGGAATTTAGCATCTTTATTATAATTGAAAGCAGTTTGTCTTTAGTAGTTCAACTTAAGTTGCAGTTGGCTTTGAAGGAGTTAAATAGCAATGCTTCTTGTACATTGTAGAATATAACTTGTGCTTGCAAAATATAAATAGTCTTCAAGGCATTTCATTTGCAGTCTTTTGTTTCTAGATTTTTGATCTTCATTAGTCTTAAGTTTCACTAATGTTTGTAGTTCCAGGCCATTGTTAAATCCATTTGGAATGACCCGTTTAGTAAATTTTCCATTATCGGGTGGGCATCTTGCTGTGATGTGCTATCCTGTGAATAGCTAAAGGACTGTGCTATCTTGTGAATAGCTAAAGGACTGTGCTATCTTGTGAATAGCTAAAGGACTAACTGTTGTCATACAACTAAAGAGGATAAGGTGTTTACCAACAGTAAAGGTTTAAGGTTGGAATTAGGTTTTGAATAGTTGTTTGTAAATTGAAAGGTTGTTTTCAAGTGCATTGGCTTTCATAGAAGGAATTGATTCAATTTTAAATGTTTGAAGTACATTTGCTGCCTGATCTTAAACTTATACCTTCTTTAGGGTATAATGGTAGGGCACTTCACAAATTCTTGCACAAATTCCCTGGGCAGCCAGTGGTGTTGACCACTGAGGCGGTCAATCAAAAGCTGTTTGCCAAAGTGCCAAATAAAATGCTATAAGTGGAGCAGACTGCCTTTTGAATACTAGTTGCACACACAGAATTTTGGTGGGAAAGTGCAAGTTGTTTTTGCAGTTTCTGACAGGCGCCCAATGTTTATTTATTTCACTGATGTAGTGCCCCCTAACAAACTAATGCACAGGATCACTATCACATTTTCTGAAGAGCTCTTTTGGTTGCTTATTATTTAATTTTAATCTGAAGGGCACAAACCCTCACTCACCGGAGGCCAAAACTCGCCATCAGAATTTGAGTTTGTGGGTGGAAGTTAACAAGGTTTATCCTTCAAACTGAAATTCCAGATGTGTACACATTACATGACCGTATTAAACAAATGCAGGGACATGTTGTTCAAGGACAGTTGCAGCTGAGCTCTGAGAGTAGAGGCCGAATCCTTGCTTGATTATATATGCATGTTATTTATCACGTATGAATTCTGAATACTGAATTGATTGCCCAGTTTCCAAATCAGGAAAAGGCATACCAACATTGAGTGGTTGGGGAGTGAGGATTTAGACTTCAGTTTTCTTGAGTGAAATTCAAGTTTTTTTAGATGTTTTTGTTTTGTGTCCTGTATGTGGTGTTTGTAACTCCCAGTGTCCTGTCCTGGCAGCAGGCCAATTGACCTCACTAGATGAGGTCAGTGGGCATGCCCAGTAGTGTGCTTTGTGGTGATTGGTCTGCTCAGTGGTGTTATTCCTCACTGTGGGTGGATTGATCACGGAGTAAACTGTGCTTATCGTCGCACTTTTCCAGTTGCCATTGCTGACGACCCCATGAAAGAGAAGAAGTAAACCCCACGGCCAAACAACTTGACGAGCAATTACGCGTCTGTCTAACCAGTAAATATGCAACATGGCAGCCCTGACCTTGACCTACTTTCTAGGGATGTTTATACAAACTGCGATTTTAGGCATTTGTAGGTGTAGTAGCGTGAACTTATGAGTTTTCTTCCATCCAAGGTACACCGAAATCCACCGTGTCACATTTTTGTACAATACCTCATTTTAGTGGTTTGTTTATGCATTGACTAGATCTTCTGTTAGCATATGAGGGTGAAGACAGGCTAGCACGCTGTAACACACTGTGGTCCAGCATTGACTGAACAAGAGAAATCCACAATTGATCAACTACTGTGGAATATTTGTTGACGTTGACTTGTTAAAAGACTTTTTGCCTTGTTGAATGCCTTGCTTTTTTTGTTTTTTTTTTGTTTTTTGTATGATAAGGGTATACCCGATTTGGAGCATTGTTATTGTAGGCAGATCATTTATGTTTGAGCTGTTTTTAATATTTCTCACAGTATTTTGAGAGACAGGTCCACTAAATTGTATAAAATTTCACGTTGTGTGTATATTAGATGGTACATGTGTATGTTTGTTGTGCCTGCCTATGCTGGTAAGCCAACCATAAAGTTACAATTAACTACGTACCGTATTCATGTTTAGTGACTGGACTAGTGCATACAGCAGGGAAGTTATGGTATATTTTATTACCTGTAATTTTTCATATTAAAACGTGTAAATTTGCATGTAGTATTTTGTAATTCCTATGATAGGCTGTCACGTAGTTGAGTCCATTCAAAATAATCTTTCATTATGCAATACTATGGAGTCGAGTGTGGTGGACAAGTTTGTGGAGTAGCTGTGTGGTTATCGGCCAATGACTGAGGATATAAATACTGAACAGGACTGTTTTCAAAGTGTTCTATGTGTGATGTACGCAGACGAGGATGGATATACAATACTGTGAAGGTCCATGGTCAATTTTGCTCATAATCCTAACAAGAAAGGAATCTTTGTGTGGGGATGACTTCAAAGTAAATAACCAGTTGTGATACACACTGTGACAGCTTGTGATATAAATATTGAGGACATTGGTGGAAGTGAATGTCCCAGGCTCCCGTGTATGTGTGACAGGCAGTTGAGCGAATCGAACACCTTTCTGATGTCAAAGAAATCTGAACTCAAGAGCGGTTGTGGGCAGCGCCATCTGTTAGCAGCAGCCGACACTTGCATTTGGCCAGGACAGTTGGTGTATAAAATGTAAATCAACTGATGACTGTATCTATTTAACTTTTTTTTTCTAACTGCTTCATCATGGCCAATGAGAAGAGGCACAACATTGTAAATGATAGCTCCCGTTGGCTATGGGGAATTAAAAAGTGTTCCTTTTCATTTGTTTCTTTTTTGTTTTGTTTACTTACAGTGTATTGCATAATCATTGAAAGTCAAGGATTAATTATAACTTTTGGCCCTAAATATGGAAGGTGTAAGAAAACACCACAGATGCAACTTTGCATAGACCTATATTGCAGGTACCAGTGTCATGATTTCAACGCCATTATGAGGAAGATCACGCATGAGTAACACTTGTAGAAGACTAAACATAAAGACCAACATATGTACTTCTGCCACACATAGACTGGCAAAGTTCTATAATTCAACTTAAGACATTTTAATGCTCAATTATGAAAATGACTGTAGCCTTTAAAACACACATTCACATTTTATCAATTTGATACAATATGTGTCAAATTTTGGTGCTAATTCAAAAATATGTACTTGAAAATGTAAATAATTTTGATCTTTGTCATGAATGTTTTATAAGATAACTGCCTCCAGTGGAACACATCAGGAGGGTGAATGTGACTACAAACTGTTGCTTGTTCTTACTCTTGTAAAATAGTCAGAACCTACTATAACACTGGCCCAATGGCATGAGCACAATGTGGGAGTACTACTGCCTCCTTTCCATTGGAAGCCATAGCCTTTGAAAAGTCTGTGGCTCTGGTTGTTTTGTTCCAAAGATGTGGTAAAAATTGAATGTGATAGTGTAATATTGATGCGCCGCAGCTCGTAAGGTGAACAGACGATTGGCCGGGAGGGACGTCCACTGCAATTACTAAGGCGGCGACAACGGCAGTGAGGGGTCCTGAGGATAGCCCAGCGTAAGCACTATTTTGGGAAGGTGATTATTTCTTCCCCGTCAGATGGTGCTGCATGTACCTCACAACTGGAACTGATACTTCCCTCTCGGCCAACCGTGTGTTTGGTCTGCTCTGTCTTCGCGTGCGGTGTATCCATATACAGCATCGCATTTAAGTTTGACCGCCATTTGGGGAGAAAACAAACAGAGCAAAGGACTTGTCCAAGGCTGTGGAAGTCATAACTAGTGGCTGTTTTAACTTCCACTGTACAAGCACAGTGCAAGTGATACCATAATACAGTGGTTCTTTTTTTTGGGGGGGGGGAGGGCAATGGAAGCACACGCGATAAACATACTGACATGGTGGTTGCCGGCAATACGAATCAACTTGCACCGTCTGCCATGTCGCAGAACTTCACTCACTCGTCTTCATGCATGGCACCCTGTGCTCTTGGATGCATTGTCAACAAGTCCTGGTATGTACATGTATATAATGTACGTACGTACGTACGTGGTGTATATATATATATATATATATATATATATATATATATATATATATATATATATATATATATATTCACAGGACCAACTCCTATGGAGGCGGCTCCATTGAAACAAAATTTAATACAAACGTGCAAAGTTATTTTTGCAAATTGCAAAGGGTGCTAAAAATGCGAAATTTTTGGAATGTTCCAACGTGATGCAAGACAAGATTAAGTATACTCTTATTTTCGGCAACGGCATATATATGTATGATGAACGTGCATATTTAACGATCTAGTAAAATCACTCAATTAGAATAATACCGATTTCATATGTCCCTGTTAGTTTCTTCATATTTTCATTTTGAACACGATCTTTTGAAACAGTTGGATCTTTTTTCGGGGGGGGGGGGGGTTAGAAGGAAAAGGAACTGTGCTTCCGATTTTAGTCTATATTTTCATCTTTTATTATGGCCTCAAGTGAAGAAAAAACTGTTTTGAAGAAATCTGTCCACTTTAACCGAAATATAGCAACATTAATTGTAACTTTTATTAATATGTCTGGTATTACATGTACACTAATACTGTAAACGGCGGCTCAAATGAAAGTTTGCGGGCCGCAATTTACTACAGCCCCCGGAAACAGTTTTGGTACCTGTTTATTCAAAAGGCAAAGCAGGGAATCGTACTGAAAACCTGCTGTCGTACTTCCGTTAAAGCAGATGGCAGTTCCCCGTGTCGGGTATGACGTGCGTTCTTCTTGTTCCACTGGGAAGGCAATCATGTCCCTGTTGGTAGATTAATCGTATAAAGTACTATGATGTTGCTGTTTCCAGCATGATGACCTGCACTATCATGCTTGCCGTGATTATTATGTGTTCAATGCAATCAAATTGCCATTGAAGATGAGAACACTTTTTGATAAATTGCCCACAATATAAAAATATTTCAAAGTGCACTCAAAACGCATGTGCAGTCCACGAAAGTGCCATTTTCTCTCTCAACTGTGTTTTCTACTGGGCCCGAAGTGGCGGTGCATGTTTGCAAATTTATTAGACAGTCTCTTCTATTTCGTGAATCCGTGCTCCCCTGTTCTTAATGAGTTTAAACAGTCACTGTTACATTTAAATGATTTTTATGTATATAGTGTATATAATCATATGCTTTATGTTGTACATTTTATATTGTATGCCACGGGCCCTGAATGAGTATCAAAGTGCAACAAAGTATTCTCTTGTAATAATTCTTATGCTCTGCTGGAGGACTGAAGTGCAGTATGAAGGCAATGGAATACTCTATTTAGGATACTGTATGATGACCTGCATTGGGGTAGGCCTGTGTACACATAATAATAATAATAATAATAATAATAATAATAATAATAATAATAATAATAATAATAATAATAATAATAATAATAATAATAATAACAAACAACAACAACAACAACAACAACAACAATAATGTATGTATATTCTTTATTGCCTCCATTTTCACTGGAGAGATACAGTTAATACACAATTACATTATTTCAGTGATTTGCAAGTTACAGAAAGAAAAAAAAATAACATCAGCAAAATAACAATAACAATAATAATAATAATAATGTTTGGTGATGTACCGGGATCATTGTGCAGCCCTTTGTTTCTTCTTTGCGTCCTTACAGTGGTCATTTTCACCCAACGCCAGGCAGAGATTGCAAATGACCACAGACAGACCGCAAATAAAAAACCGCGGGCTGCAGGTGATCGCAATGCATGCGAAATAAACTTTATTGTTATATTCTGTTATTGTAATACCGGTGCGAAATTTCAGAATATGTAGGCTTGTTTGACGGAAAGAACCAGCATTTACTTTTGTCGAAAAAAAAAAATAAGTGCAGGAATTCACGGACCTTTTTTTTTCGACGAAATGTATCTAAAGCGAGCAGACCGCTTTATTTTAATTCATTGTGAAATGTTGTGACGACCTGTTTGTCAGTTTTCCTTGGTCAAAAATTAATTCGCTTTGTTTGGGTTTTCAGGTAGCCTAAACGAATTCACGGTAGAAGGATCCACTTATTTCTAATATTTTTATGGAGACAAATGTCTGTAAAAAATGATTGACATTCGAAAGCAAGTCGATACTGCCCTTATTTCAATTTGGCATGAAGCTCTATAAATATCTGTACGACACCGCAGGCCCTATGATCAAAATATGCTGTATAAATATTTTGAAGTGTAGAGAATAATCTACCTTAACGGGATATTAGCAAGTTAATAACATTGACAATTGCATGTTGCATATTTTACACCACTGATACAGAGTTTTGGGTATAAAATTGATTATTCATGTAAAGGAAAATGATTATGTTTGGTATGGTTAATTCATATAGAGCCCGAAGACCACCGCCGTCCCAACTTGCTGAGAGCCCTTATCAGTTTTGATTTTTAACTCTTTCAGTGCTAACTGTGACTTAAGTCGAACTACTTAAAACGAACTGCTCTGAATAATAATAAGGGTGCCTATTCGTGTTCCTTGTAAAAATACATTTGGTTCAAGTGCAAGTATGCCTGTAGTTCCACAGAATATAATAGTCCAGATCGACAGCTTTCCTTCGCCCGCTTTGGGCGTATATGCCGAGGAAAGCCATTGAGGCCATCAAAATGTGGCACGGGTATGAAATAATAAAGATACATATTCCTATTATGAAATAATAAAGATACATATTCCTATTATGAAATAATAAAGATACATATTCCTATTATGAAATAATAAAGATACAAATTCCTATTATGAAATAATAAAGATACAAATTCCTATTATGAAATAATAAAGATACATATTCCTATTATGAAATAATAAAGATACAAATTCCTATTCGGAGTGATTATGCAACTTCCTGTAAGAATCCTCACGATTTAATTTCTGAAAGGAACGCACAATATTTTTTTAAGCGTCAACATGCACATGTAGAAAGTTACCAGTGATGGTTCCTTTTTTTAAATAAAAAACAAAACATGGAGTTCAAGTGTATTTACAACATTTTCTTATCTTTATTAATACACGTAAGGCCCTTTTTTATCGAAATGTATTTTAGTGATAATTTTCCTTATTCGTCAAAAGTTTACAATGTTTATTTCAAGCAGCAACTGCAGCCTGTTTTCTGTATAGTCCGGTGGTTTTATGACAGTAGTTCATTATTATGTGACACGCTTTCGACTCATGATCATTGAAGTACCATTCCGTAAGTCTATCATTATTACCGGACTTTACATTGTCCGACTCCAAGGCGTTATTCCTCGAAAACTGGTGTTTCAAATCGTGTCAGAAAGCCACATGAAAGAAGTGCCTAAGTAAAGAGGCCCAAGCGCAAAGAGGATCACAAAATTAACAAACCCTTATAGAACAATAGAGGGCAGCACGTGAGGGTGATCACTTGTACAATTGTAATTATTCGCAAAACCATAAAGCCTTTAAAGCTTTTCTTAATCTAACAGTCCAAATTACGCAAATGAACAGCTCCAAATGCTGCCATCACAGATCAAATTGAACTATTGTGAAGCAATTATTCATTTATATTTTCATTGGTTGCGATTTTATGCAAATCGATCCTCGTGCTTATTAAGGGTCTGCCCCATGGGGGGTTCCTCCCTGTTTTCGGGTTTTCCTTCCTTGTGTCTGTCCGGATGTGTTCGTTACTGCGATATCTACAGAATGCCTCCATGTATTTTGCTCAAATTTGGCTTATCTTACCTGGCACGATGAATGATCTGATTTTGGTGTCACCATGACCCAATATGAACAAATGGCAGCCTCATTACATTCTTGTCAGGGGTCCTTCCTGCAATATCCCCAGAATGCTCCAATGTATTTTGCACAAATTTGGCAGCATTCATATCTAGCATGCCAAGATGAACCTGGCGGACCCTTCAGTCAATACTTTGCGTTGAAGGTATGTCTAGTTTTTTTTTCTATAAAACTGATAATTATTCATCCTGTAAAAGTTGTTATAGGTGACAACTCGTAAAAAGAAGAATTTAGCCACCTTGCTTGTAAGATATTAGTCCATTTTGGTTGTGGTCGTACATTTTCTTTCTTGTGCAACTGTAGTGGCAAACGGTTCCAAAAGTAAGGTCATCCTCAGGTAAAGAGCACGGTAAAGAGCACATCAGATGTAACTATATGGTTGCAAGTTACGGTCCACAGATAGAGAGAGAGAGTCGTATGGTTGTCACGAGACAACTGTCTCTCACACACACAAACACCTCACACCATGGGAAACTGAACGTATACCAATAAGAAGGGAAAAGCAGCAACACGAGAATTGTGCCTGCAAGCAGCTGATGTATGCACAGACTAACCGTGGTCCCTGTGATCTTGGGTATTTGGTCATGGACATTCATGAACGGTATCAGCTTCGTCCTCATAAAGAACCATCACCAGTAGGTACAGTATCAAAATCCTATATGAAAGCGTTCGACAGTGATGAGAAAAAGGAATAGCTCTGTGGCCCTGGGTATCAGGTCAAAGTCCTCGCAAACAGATTTCATCTATTCTTTATAGATGATACAATATCAAAGCTCTGGCCCCAGTGCTGATAGAGTTACGCACGGACAGTAAAATTCAAAAAACTGATCCTGCTACCTTGGAAATTAGATGAAGGCCAACCATGTGGACACTCTACCTAGCCCTTCTGAGGAAACCATGTTCACATGCAACACCATTCATGAACTAGATCTTAGGTGTCACGTGAAAATTAAAAGTCTGTACAGGAGCCACATGATCTTGGGAATAGGATTAAGGTCGCCTGTGGGCAATCCACTTGGCCTTAAAGTAGGATCGCCATCATATGCAATGTAAAAGTCTCAGCTCAAATAGTTCCTTCAGCAAGCTATTCATTACAATTACTTTAAGGTCAGCTAAATTTAATTCCAACCTGATTTTAGAACACTAAAACTGTATTCAATTTCAAAGTCAGACCTCTGACAGATGTTGCGTTCTCATGAAAAATCTTATGTTCACTAAATTATCTGCCAAGCTGGAATGCAGGGCAGGGTTAATCATATGAAAAAAAAGTATGAGGTAGATGCTTCCAAAAGTTTCTTTATAAACCAACAGGCCAGGTTGTTTAAAAAAAGACGGATTTATACTATTTTTTGTCAGAAAAAAAATCCGTAAAAGTAAGAACACAAAATAAAGCACCATTACGTACATAGAGTCAAAAATTCCATTACAGGAAATAAAAGCAACGCCGCCCAGTGAACTGTCTTGGTGTGGCAATATCAGTGTACCTTTTGTTCACATATAAAGTCCTAACAACCAGCGGTTTGGGAAAAGTCGAAAATTAAAAATACACGCACACAAAACAAAAAAGGGATAAAAGAATCGATCCCAGAACCACTTTTTGAAGACACTAAGGTCTAGTGCTACCAAGATGTGTGCTATATAATTTGAACATCAGGCCAAGTGGTTTAACAAAAGATTTTTCCGCTCAAAATACATCCTCCATCCTCCCGAAGCATGACCTGTTAAACAGTTTGAGGTAGAATCCGATGCAGGATTATGGGAAGTCGAAAATGTAAATAGTTTGTGGCCGACGATAGACTATTTAGACCCATTTAGACCAAACACGAGCTTGTAATGTTCAGTCAGTCAAGCATTTGTACTATTAAGAGGCTGGGAGGAAGGGGGTGGGGGTGCAGAGAGGGTGAACCTGGAACATCTGTACGTGAAAAAGGACCACATATAGAGACTTATCTGCAATAAAGCACTGTGTATTTATTTTTGTAGTCAATCATTTGTGCTAATATTAAGGGGGGGTTGAACCTAGAACCACTCCGTCGTCAGTCAGAGCTCATACAAAGAAAGGTTTTAAAACGAGGCTCACATCTGGACACATCCCACTTCACGTTTGGCAGTAGCATTAGCCGTATGACAACTGCTCTCAATTGTCAGTCAGGCCGTATTCTTGGATCCACTGACGTTTAATCTATTCGGTGGTAATTTCCACAAATTTAGAAACCTGACCAAAATTGATGCCATCAGTGCTTCTCACATCCATTAAAGTTTTTTGGTTGCCATAATTTTGACTGAACATGTGGCGAGAATAGAGGCAGAGACAGTGTTAGGAAGGTACGGGAAACTTGTGGGGAGGTTAGTGCAGTTAGATGGATGCTTTGGTAATGGGGATATTACCAAGGCTTAGGATGGGAAGCAAGCCAGAATTGTAGGATTAAAAGGAGGTCAGAGAGGTTACGTAGGCAGAGGGAGATAGCATTTAGAGATGTGCGGGAGGATTTTGCAGGGAGGAGAGATCTACTTCCTGGGGATGGGCTGCACCCAAGTCCAAAGGGAGGTGACAGGCTAGGGCAGGTCTACAGTGAGCAGGTGCAGCACCAGGGAAACTAGAAATCCCAGCAACTACTAGGTCAGCTCTCAAACGGGATGACAGTCAAAGGCAAACAGGAAGTAGTAGTAGAACAAGAAGGAGGGAGAAAAAGAACATGAAAATAACAGAAGTCAGTTATAGATGATTCAAAGGGAAGATGTAGCTGAAAGTGAAAAGATGGATATTATAGCCCCAGTGGAGACATTAGAAGAGAAGAGACAGGGATAGTGACAGGCCAGCAGGATATGATATGATAGGTAGAGGCAGAGAAAGTGGGCAAAGGAAGGGAGGAGGAGTAGGGTTTCTGATAAAGACAGGGGTAAAGTGGCATGAAGTCTGGAAGGACAGAAGGGAAGACGATAATGAGGTGAAAAATGAGATGCAGTAGATAGGAGTAGAGTCAAATGGAAACAGTAGCAACAGGTTTAGTGTATGTGGGGCGTGATGGTCTACCGAATGAATGAAATGATCAAATATATGATAGAATAAGCATGATGACTAGTGATATCCAGCAGCAGGGGTCTAAGGTTATGGTTGCTGGGGATTTCAATGGGCACACAGGGAGTGAAGTATATGGAATAGAAGGAGGAGACAGAAAAGGCAATAGGAGTGGAAACAGGCTATTGACCTTCACTATGGAATATTTACCGAGAATAGTGAACAGGGACACACACAGTGCAAAGGGAAGTGGACATGGGCATCAGGTGGCAGACAGACAATAATTGATTGTGTCTCAGTGGATAGTGAAATTTTTCCCATGACACAAAAATGTGAAGTAGATGCTAGGGTTAGAAATAGAGCATGGAGATTAGCCAGGGAAACAAGTGCCCAGAAAATGAAATGAAGGAAGCTAAGAGACTGGGTATGGAATGTAGAAAGCAGGTAGCAGCTGTGAAAGCAGAAAACAGAGCTATTATACATAAACAGATGGCAAAGAAAATAGTGGAAAGTGGAGGAGAAGGGTCCACTATTGTTTGGAAACAGGTTAACCGGAACAAAGAATAAAACTCAAAAATCATATATAGAGGAAAGAGGACAGATAGGAGCAAGGACATACAAAAAGCATTAAGGGAACACTGGGATGAGATTAATGACTCAAAATGGGGCCAGGGAACAGTACCAGCATGTCAATCCGAAGATTGACAGGATCGATAGGATCCTGAGTTGTGTCAGAGATTTAGTGGCATTGAAGTTAAGATAGCTATAGAGCAAATGAGATTAGGCAAAGCTCCAGCAACAGATAATATTTTGAGCAAATTTGCCAGATGAAAAGAAGGGGCCAGAGAAAATTGAAGACAGTTTACAGATGCTTTTCAATAGAATTATTGAAAAGAAACAAGCATCTAAGGAATGAAATAGTCAGAGGATGTAATACATTTCAAAAAAGGGTCAAGGGGATGAGCTGGAGAAGTATAGGGGTATTGCTATTTTATTGAATTTGATCAAAATATGTAGTTGGATAATGTACCAAAAACTGAGCATAATAGTTGACAGACTTGGGCTCATGGGAGAAATTAAAAACTTAATGGGTTAAGATTTGGGGGCAATTTCGTAAAAACAGTGAAAGGCCTATACAAGGATGTAGAATGGACTCTTTCACTTAGAGATGTTGCTGTAGAAAATGCACAGCCGGACACAGGCTCAAAGCAAGGGTGTGTGCTTTACCTAATTTTGTTCACTCTGTATATTAAGTACTTAGATTAACAGCTAATGGATGGTGAAAAGGGAGTTACAATAGGAAACCATAAAATGCCAGGGTTTTTTTTGTTTTACAGATGACATTGTGCTCATGGTTGAGTCTCAAAAAGAGTAAAAGATATGTTATGCATTGTGAGAGAATATTAGAATAAATGAAGGTTAGAGTTTAGCCAAGACAAGAGCCAAGCTATGACACTGGAAAAGAAACCAGATGGTAATAGAAAATGGAGACTTGGGAAATTCCAAATTCCAGAGGGCAGAGAATATCTGATTGAAATTGGAGAGGTGGATGAATATCTCGGGGTAAGGATAGGAGCAACAGATAAAGGTATGTTAAGGTTAAATATTGAAAAGATAAGGCAGAAGGTGAACCATACAAAATGAATAATAAAAGCTACAGCAAAAAATAGTTTTAATAAGGCATTCACAGCTCGAGAGCTGTGGGATAGAGTAGCAATACCAGGAATGCTATATG
Source organism: Hermodice carunculata (assembly GCA_964020975.1). Lineage (NCBI taxonomy): Eukaryota > Metazoa > Annelida > Polychaeta > Eunicida > Amphinomidae > Hermodice > Hermodice carunculata. The sequence continues at coordinate 2,221,388 of OZ026620.1, forward strand.
GTTTAGATGTTATCACGGTAAATGAGGGGGATACCCAGGGTATGGAGAAAGCACAGAATGAAATGGGAAAATGGATTCTGGGAGCACTGTCATGTACAGCAACAGGAGGAATCTTGGGGAGTTAGAATGGAATAGCATAACTGACAGAAGTGCCAAAACCAAGTTGAACCACTTGGCAAATTTGCAATCAGTAAGCAAAGACAGAAGGTGCAGAAAAATATATAATGAAGTTGGCACAGAACAAACAAGATGGGTGAAAGATATAGATAAATTAGCAGAGAGGTATGAATTAGAAGGTTATGATGAGTTTGAGGATTGTAAAACATATATAGGGAAGGAAGTGACAGACGGATGGAACAAATACTGGAGAAAAGGAGTGAGGGAAAAGTACCCTAAGTGCATACAAGGTTTTAGAGAAGCAAACAAAAGTACATGCTAGGATGGAGGAAGGGATCCAAACTTTTGTTCCAGAGTTGGACAGGAGCTATCAATTTAGATAAGAGAAGATAAAAATGGACTGCAGGTAGCTATGGTAAGTGTAAAGCTTGTTGCCAGGAGGCAGGCAATATGGTAGGCCATGGTTTGGTATGGTGTGATGCATATAGAGAGATGAGGGAAAATATATTTAGTGAATGGCAAAATGAGGATCATAACTGTAAAGGCTTAGAGGAAGTGAGGTGCTTAGAAGAAGAGCGTATGGCATGGATTTTATGTTTGACAGGGGGTTTACCAGATGGAAAGAAAGAAGTCAGAACTGTTCAGGACTTCCTGATAGGGTGCTGGTAGAAAAGAAATGGAATGTTAGAATAACAGGTCTTGGGAAGGAAAGGGTAAGGGTAGCCCTGATAAAGGCTCCCATGACTGTGTGCACAGGGCATGAAAAATGCCTGAGCCTTAGAGGCGGGGATAGAGTCATGGAGGAAATTTATCCTCCCCACCCCCCAGCCACCTGTGTTAGCTATGATACAGGACTATGGCAAATACGTGCCACAGGAGTATTATTATGGACTGGCATCCCAACTACTCTCTCATTGGCTGCGCAGACTTTCGGCCATCAGTGAGCAGCTGGAATATTGGTGCAGGTCCAGTCAAAAGTATGGCTTCAAAGAGTATTGATGGATAGGAGAAGCACTGATTCAATCAATTTTGGTCAGGTTTCTCGATTTGTGGAAATAAACACAGGATAAAAACGTGAATGGATCAAAGAATATGGTTAGATTGACAATTGAGAATGGTTGTTATGTGGCTAATGCTACAGAACAAACATGATTTGGGATGGGATACCTGTTTGCATTTGGCACTGGAATGTCGGACTTTTTGCCCAAAATGGCTTTTGTGGGATATTTATAATAATAATGATAATAATAATAATAATAATAATAATAATAATAATAATAATAATAATAATAATAATAATAATAATAATAATAATAATAATAATAATTTATTGAATGCCCTAATTCGGGGAAATCAAAATACACATTAAAAGATACATCAAGATAAGTGAAATATACAATATACCAATACATACAAAATCATAATATTAAAATATCAAGATGTCAAGCAAAAAAGTAAAGACCACAGGGTGGAACATCTGCCAGCCTCCCACTCACTGGCACCCATGAGGCACGAGCCAACAGGGAGACCAGCAGGTGCTTCCCCTGTAGGGTTTGATAATGTTTTCTTGATAAATAAGGTGTCTGAGTGAATCCACCACGCCGTCCTGCTCTGTCACTAAATATGGTTTATGCTGAGAGAAAACTGCAGTAATAGATGACATGTTCAAAGACACTATTGTTTCCACAAATGTACCACAATAAAGTTTGCCGTCAGAGACATACTGGGCAAGATAATAGAAAGATAAATCTCGCCCAAAAGTATCATGGCAAAAATATAATGATAAAGCAAGCCTATACGCTGCTCCAGACTATGACGCATAGGCCCAATGCCCCTCACTGTTGGGTACCAGGCCTGCGCATCAGGGTCCTAAACAGGGGATCCGATAATATACAATATATAAATACACACAATATTATAATATACTGTATATGAAGAATACTAAGATATCACGTAGGCAATTGTCATGAGATGGAACACCTGTCAGCCTCCCGTCCACGCTCACCTTAAAAGGCACGAGTCGAAAGGGAGACCAGCAGGTGCTCCTGACTATAGGGTGTTATAAAGTTTTCATGATGGACACGGAACTTGAGCGAATCAATGACTTCATCTTGCTCTGTTACAAAATAAGGTTTATGCTGAGAAAAAGCTGCAGTAATAGGTGACGTGTTCAGAGATACTATTTTTTCAATCATTGTATGCCAATAAAGTTTACTAGTAGACATATTCTGGAGGAGAAAATACAAAGTTCAAAAAGCAGATCTGTTGCTTTAGATCATGATGTACAGGCCAATGCCCATCACTGTTAACAGCTTAGAGTCGAGTGACCTCTTACTAATACCTAAGCACCGTTTGAGCAATTCGGCCTGGAGAGAATCCAGTGGACAAATATGCCTCTTGTGAATACACAGGCTACCCATACCAAACAACAACGTAGGCCTGCAAATACTGTTCCAGAGATAACTCTTGACCTCTGAGGAAAGTCCAGGGTATTTCATCCCAGCACCAGCCAAACTATAGTAAGTCCCCCTCATGTTATTCACCCTGGATTCAACATGATCGTCAGCAAAATAATCATCTCTATAAATTGTACCTAAAATCTCCAAACTATCGACACATGTAAGCTTTTGTGTCCCAAGATACCAATCGGCAATTTCACAGAAACGATGTTTACCATGTATCATACATTTATACTTAGCAACATTAAAGCTGAAACTATGGCAAGCCAAACCTGCAAATATTCACTAATAGAGAACTGTATTTTAACATAGATATCTGTATTTCTTATCCAGATATCTGCATTTCTAACATGGATATCTATATTTCTAATTCAGATATCTGAATTACACTGGAAATACAGATATTTCTGAATTATAAGTACAGATATCTGTATTAGAAATACAGATATTTGTATAAAATGACAAAATAGAGATATCTGTATTTATAATTCAGATATCTGTATTTCTAATACAGGTATCTCTATTTCAACAACACAAGCTGGAGGGCAATGTTGTGCGGAACTGCTACAGATTTATGGCATGCATTTATTTTATCATGTGAGACAAAAGTCAAGAGCATGCAAACCAAACCAGGCTATGCTAATCACATTTGATTTGGACCCACTTCAGAGCACATTTCCCACACATATATGATTCTGGGCCTGGGGTATTATTAGACCTAGTATTGGGCCTCCGACCACTGAGATTGGACGGAACGTCCATGTCGCACATAGTCCAGAGGCCCGAGACCAGGTGACAGGTCTGGTGTGTTAGCTCCAGCCAGGTCAACTAGAGCACACACAACATTGATCATACATATATTTGATCACCCTTGAACTGAAATCAAACTATAATGACGGTGGGTGCCCTGGACAGACTAGGTTCAGGGTACATACATGCATATGTTTGCCACATAGTCGTAGAAGGGCGTCTTGAGTTTTTGAAGTGAAAGACTCCATGCAGTCACCTTGCTACAGATCTTACACTGTAGAGCATGTCCTGGAAGTGCCGCGGCTATTACTCTCTTTGGTCCACATATGTTTAGGGCGGGAAAACCCATGTCTGTACAGTACCAAAGTCTGTTGTCAATTGCATCCAGATCCTTGGCCACTGGGCCTCAGGTCACCTTACACAAAGGTTCGGTCAGGCAAGGCAAGACAAACACAACCCCAAACAATACTTCATTTTAAGTCCAGGGCATGTCCATTCATAGGGGCAAAGTGTCCACTTTGCATCATCACTACATCGTCGTCGTCGTCGTCGTCGTCGTCGTCATCATCATCATCATCATCATTTTGACATGATTTGACAAAAGTTGTACACTTTTACTCTAAACATAAATTATACAATGAATATGTACATGACCAACTACCTGTAAACCTTCAGAAAATCCCCTTTGTTTTAAATCAAGAACATAAGCATGATACTTGGCAAAACTTCGATCCCTTTGCTAATGGATGTACATGTAACCATGCATAGTTTGCCCCCTGCCCCCCAAAAAAGTTTAAGATTTGATTTACCCGATGTAATGACTTAAGTTTCTCGACCCTTATTTGTGCAAACCTGCTTCAAACCCTTTTTTATAGTGCTTCATACAAATCTTGGTGAAATATCAGAAAGTTGATGTATAATTTCGAGAAAAAAAGAACAAAAAGGAAAGAAATTGGATGAGATTGATCTTGTAGGTCCAAAATTACACAGTGAGGGTACAGAGGGCACATAGCGATCCATCATTAACTGTACCTTTACCATTTGGCAACACAAATAGAGTTATAGGATATATCGGATATATCTTTATTTCCTTTTATGCCCTACTGGGCTCATGGTACAATATGATACAATAATAAAAGCTCTATAAACTACAAAAATGTGTAATTTTTTATACAGAGAGTTATTGGTACTCAGATCATACAAATGCCATATTTATATACAAGTATCGCGTCTGAAGACAACTATATACAAAGTTAGTGACGAGGTGAGAGACACTTCTCTCCGGATTCATAACACATATAAGTGTTTCTGTTTCTGACAGATTTGTAAAATTAGTATAAACATTTTTCATTTCTTTGAAGAATGATTTCCTGATATCTTGATACAATGAACAATATAGTAACATATGACACTCATCTTCGATACTATCGTGATTACAGAATATGCATTTTCTTATATTTAATGGCTCATTGGTATAACGACCTGTTTCGATCCTGAGGGGGTGGTTACTTACTCTAATTTGACTAAAAGCTTGTCGTTGTTTAAAATTTTTAACCTCTTTCATATGTTTCCTTAAACTTGCGGTAAAATCGTAATTTATTTCCAATGCCATTCTTATTTTCGTCATTCCACATCTGGTCATGAACGATTTGATGGTGTTGATCTTTCAACCTTGACTTTAAAGTGTTAAGTACATGATCCGCGATAATATTTTCTGGAGACGTTTGTTTTAACCAAATGTCATACATTCTGTTGTTTGCTAAAATCAATCTAATGGATGTAGCCCAGCAAACCACACCACTAGCATCTAGTTCAGGTGAATTAAGAAACGACATTTTCAAAATATCATCGTCGGATAAAGAGATAATTCTTAACCAGTATTTAACTATCTTAATTTTCATGTCAACATCTAAAGGATATCTTCCAAGTTCCGCCAATGTGGCTAAGTTTGAAGCATTTCTGCCAAGACATAGAATAAATTTACAGTAACCGGTCTGTACCCTATTTGCACAAGCATTGTTGACAATGTTCTGTGTGTGCTGGTCTTTTAAGATTCTTGCTCGATTGCGGTCATTAGCTGTTGCCCAAACCTCGATTATGTTATATGTATTTATAATACAGATATCTACATTAGAAATACAGATATTTGTATTTGAAATAAAGATATCTGTATTTGGTGGTGAAATACAGATATTTGTACTAGAAATACAGATATCTGTATTAGAATTACAGATAGCTGTATTACAAATACAGATATCTGTATTTTATTGCAGATATCTGTATTAGAGATACAGATATCTGTATTTTATTGCAGATATATTTATTTAAATGCAGATATCTGTATTTTAATGCAGATATCTGTATTTAGAAATATAGATATCTCTATTTGTGAATATTTGAAGCTTCGGCTTGCCATATGAAACCCCACACTTCAGCATAGCTGTTACAAGTGTCAATTAACTTTTGGAGGCCAGGTAAGCTAGTACTAAACAAAGTAATATCATATGCATACACAAATTAATTATACACTTTACAGTCAACAGAAATACCTGCATCCATAGTAGAAAGCTGCTTCAAGAGACCATCTAAGAAAAGGTTAAAGATTGTGGGGGAGAGTACACTCCCTTGTCGGGTTCCTTTAGTTTTAGGAAACGGCTGTGAATAGTTACCATTAATTTTGATAATTCCATAAAGATTGCTGTACCACACATATAAAAATTTCCACTCTGCAGACGGTAATTTATCCAGCAATTTTTACATGAGGCCCACGTGCCACATCCTATCGAAGCATTTCTTTGCGTCAAGGCTTGCCACATGCAGTGGCGACCCCTGCTGTTTACCAACTAAAAATATGTCTTGAAGTACTTCTCCCTTCTCGAAAACCATATTGGCTTGGATGAACATCCTCTTTAGGCAATAAAAGAAAGTCAGGAAGCTGAGCAAAAGTCGAGGATGGTATGATCGGGCTATAGTTCTCCGGCCTGTTTGGATGAAGTTTCTTCAAGACTGGAATAATTATACCATAGATATATGTCTTAGCAACAACAGTATGGGACAGTATATGGCTTATAAAAGTTTGCTAAACATGTACTTGACACATCACTTTTACCATACAGGGGGTGCTTTGCTGTATCAATACCTGGCGAACTATGACGGTTTAAAACATCAATCAACTAGGCTCTAACCTAACTTCATAATCAATCAACTAGGCTCTAACCTAACTTCATTTGCAGTTAAAACTTTTCTGCAATTTGATCTTTGACTTGGTTTTGTTCTCTACTCAATACCGGGTCATCATTCATAGCATTTTGATAGTATTCAGAAAGTTTTTCTGGTTCTAGGTTAGAAATAACTTTCTTGTTTCTCACTTGCTTCATACGTCTCCATAGGCGTGCTGTCATGGATATATGTGGATTTCAATAGATGATCAGTGCATACTGAAAAACAGGCTACTCCAAACCAGAACCAAGAACTGCATCCACTTTAGTGGCCCCTTTATAATGTGCTAACTTTATGTAAACAGTGATAACAGAGAAGATTCACTCCCAGGGGGCCTAACAAACAACGACATGTCCAGAGAGTGTGCGATCTCTTTTCACATATGTGGAATTAATAAAGCAGCTACCCATGGTGTTAATTCATCTTATCTGATCAATTATAATGTACAAACATCAAAGACTACATCAAACACTGATCACCAGCCCCGGGTTGGCTTTAAAATCCTGGCCAGGGTTAGAAGCCAATGCTGGCCACACGCAACGTGAATTACTCGTGGGATATACCTGCAAAAATTGCTTTGGGGATAAACTAATGAGCCGCAGTTTGTTGGCATTTGACGAAATGGAGAAATCATGTCAAAGGTGAAGAAGGATATTGAGCCAGATGAGAGCCTCGTTTCAAAGCTCTCTGTGTATGTAGGAGCTCCATCTGACGCCGGACTGGTTCTAGCCCCCACCCCCCCCCCAATCTTATTAGCACGAATGATTGACCACACAGGTGAATACGCACATAAGGCCCTAAGTGGGCCATTACACGCACTGATGTTCTAGTTACACCTTCTGTACCTCTCACCTCCCAGCCCCTCCTCTTATTGGCACAAATGCATGACTGACTGAATAACGCGAGTCGGCACTGGCGATTCAGACGACCAAACTGCTGGCCAGAGCAAGATCTCATATATATATATATATATATATATATATATATATATATATATATATATATATATATATATATATATATATATATATATATATATATATATATATATATATATATATATATATATATATATATATATATATATATATATATATATATATATATATATATATATATATATATATATATATGTACATATACATACCTGGAATGGATCTGCACGAGGTATGTGAACAATACGAGCACTTAGCGTCATGACATTGCAAGATTATAAGTTTTAGTTTCATAATTTTATCACTATCAGAGGATCCACTTCATTGGTCGAGCCATCGTCATACCGTGTACAGATATCTGGCTCTACCAGTTGTAGAGAAAAAATACGATGTATTTTACACACACTTTATAAAACCATGCGAACGAATGCTCAATGCTCACCTCAAACCCTGATTGAAAACCCAATGCTGGGGCAAGACTTGAGCTCTTCAATATCGACGAAAGTGATGTTTGTAAAGTATTAATGTCTCCGTGTATATGTAGTAGGCCCTACATCAGGCCGGCATGGAATCGTGGATGTATTGTCGAACAAAATTTAACCTTGCCTGCTAAGACAGAGTCTGTCTTAGAAGACAAAATTAAACCTAGCATTATCGATCTTTGTGTAAATTACTTGATTTATCCCCGACAACGAGCCGCTATCCTGGAACGTGAAGGAAATGTAATTTGCGTCCTGGTTACAAAAAGGCTTAAGCCAACCAATGTTTGTCTGCTTGTATAAATGTTTTTGCTGAAAATAATCTACACACATACACACACACAAAATGGCTCGAAAAGAGTTTTCTACAGCTAAGCAGCTTACATTCTTGATTTATGAAATTAACAGTTTGTGTTGAATGTGGAACGAAGTAAGTGTGGTTTTATGTATGCAACACCTTGTTTTGGGGAATTAGGCAGGAACCAGAAAACATCACCGACGTGAAATTACAATACGTCAGCTCAAATGTTGGTTTTGCAGAGAAATATTCACACATGGTATTGTCATCTGTTTCATCAGTTTTTTGTTTTTGTTTTGTTTTTGTTTTGTTTTTGTTTTTAGTTTTATTTTTCTTTTTGTCTTTGTCTTAGGTGGTGCGACCATTGTCGTGTCCATAGGATTGCGTGTGCTCGAGTTTTGAATCGAATAAGCCAATTCCTTGCCATAAATACGCATGCCCACGTATAAAACGTTCTCCATGTAGTTTGTCGTTGGCATGTCCCTTTGATTTTGCCTTTGGGAGCTCCCACTGGGTGGCCTGTTTCATATTTGCTTTCTATCCCATCAAGCAGGGACAGACACAAAACAATAGGTTTACATGTAAAAAATGAAAAATGTATTAAACCCTCTATCATTGCGAATTCCTGGATATTGACTGGCCACTGGCATTGCTGCAGGTAGTTTTCACCAGCAATAGCAGCAGCATCCCGTCACTTTCTATTTACAACCTGCAATGAGAGGTTATTCTGCCCATTAACCTACTTCCCAGCAATCATGTCACTTTACAACTTGCTTAATCATACCCAAACAACAGCTTCCCTTGGCATGGCCTTGGCACTAAGTGCCCAATCTATGGCACCAAAGCTGTTGATATGGGGCATGTGACCTTGAGAGGTTTCATCTACAACTCTCAGTCAAATTATTTTTCATTACTGTTGATATGAATTGAAAACACTGAAGTAGACGACATTTGACCACCAGCCAGTTTTGGCCAGTTTAATTAACTTCTACGTCCTGTGATACTGAATAAATTATGTCCCATGCATTATGACACAATTTAAATAAACTTCGCAGTAAACATCTTTTTCAACGCAATCAGACCTACAAGTAACGCAAACTTAAGTACCCTATGACAGACAAGATCTGTTAAACAGCTCACTTATGGGGCACCCATAGCAACCTGAATACTTTTAGGAAAGAGTCAAGCTCATTGACTTGTTTTAGTCATGCGGGTGCTCCCAGTGTGATAGACTACATGTTAGCTGATTAGAGCATGCTTGGCGAAATCACATATTTTCCTGCACACAACCCATCAATCACATCAATACATTGTATATCAGCCGGTCAAACTACAGCCCACTTCGAACCAGTAATTGACAAAACTAATATAGTGCTGGGTAAGAAATTCATGTGGTGAGATGGAGATGATGAAAGATTTAGAGAACCCTTATCATCCTCTGAAATCCAGGGAAATATACATTGTGTGATGAATCAACTCCAGGGTCCAGATTGTGATTTAAATGCCACAAAAATTACGCCAAGACAGCACATGTTGCTAAAATTAGAAGAAGAGTAGTGGCAAATAAGAAGGGCACAAAAATCTTTAAATGCAAGAAAAAGGGGTATGATATTGACCGCCATGATCTATATAAAGGTCTATAAAAATCAGTCACTGTTATACATTATCAACTGTATAATAAGAGAATCCTGCATAACTTCCAAATATGAAAAAGAAAAACAATACAAAAGGATTATAAATTACAAAAGGCGAACCTATCAAAGCAAATTGGTACAAGAAAATTGGAACGAAGGAGACCCCACCACAACTTTCAGGAATCTGTATGACAAGTTAAGCAATCAGAATGCATCGAAGTCTGGTAAACCAGTTGATTCTGGTACTTTGGGGTACCACTTCAAATAGCTGTTCAGCTGCTCCACTACAGCAAACTGTCAAGTGATGGACGATTTTATAAGCATAAACAGAGACAAAATTATTGATGAATTAAACTTCAAATTTACTCAGAGTGAAATATATGCTGCAAATGAAGTGCTGCAAAAAAGAAATCACCTGGAACAGATGGAATACTGAATGAAATGTTCAAATGTGGAGAAGATACATTGGCCCTGTTGTGCGTCATGTTATTTAACAAAATTCTCAGCGATGGAGTGTTTCAGGATACATGGAGGGGAAACACTAAAAGGTGACATTTACAACCCACTAAATTAAGGGGCATAGCCTTATAAAGTCATTTTTGCAAACTTTTCTGTTGTCTTCTTCACTCACGATTAAATACTTTAAACAAAACAACATTATTCCACCACACCAAATCGGTTTAAAAAAGCAAAGCAGAACCGCACATCATATTCGGACTCTCAAAACTTTAATTGACAAATATGTTAACCAGAATCCAAATTAAAAAATTGTATGCTTGCTTTGTGGATTTCAAATCCGCGTTTGACTCTGTGTGGTGACAAGCACTGTTATAAAAATTACTTTCAAACGATGGAGGTGGTGATATACACAGTTTGCTGACTTCCATGTACAGTGAGGTTAAGTACTGCATCAAAACCAAGATTAGGTACGTCATTCACGTCGCACTCTGAGGTAAAGCGAGGCTGTATTCTCAGCCCCATTTTGTTTAGTCTCTTCATGTCAGACCTTTTCGATATTTCGACGATGCTTCTGATCCTATTTTTTTACACGACTTCAAAACAGAACTGTTTGATGTACGCAGAGGACCCTCTGCTGGTATCTGACTCGGTAAATTAGCTACAGCAATGTTTGAACAGGTTACATGAGTATGGTACCAAATGGCGACTAAATATCAATAATTAAGATAATGATCTTCAATAGAGGAGGACGGTGGATTAACTCATATGTATTCTACTATGGCCATGCTGTTATTGAAAACTCAGAAGTACAACTACCTTGGTATTGAACTTTGTGCTTCACGGGTATTCACGTATGTCTTTACCAAACTGAAAAAAACAGGCTAAAAAAGCACTCTTCAAGTTACGGCAATCCCCAATTAATAACAAGGTGTATCTAGGTATCATTTTGTTTTATTCAATTGTAAAACTTGTACTTGTGTATAGCAGTGACGTTTGGGCGTGTTTTAATTGAAAGGACTGAATTCTACCAACTTCAATCAACTTTCCGATAGATCTGTTCCAGAAGGTCTTCTTAATCAGTTCTGTAAATTTATATTGGGAGTATATAGATAAAGGTCTACAAACAGGCCGTACAGCTGTTAAAGCTGAACTTGGCAGTTTTCCTACATTAATAAATTGATATATTGTGTCGAGCTGTTAAGTACTGGGTTAAAGTTTAAATGCTTGCAAGAAAATTACAACATTTGTAGAGATGAAAATTATTGCTGCTTGAAACATGCAAAGGAAAATCGTCATTTTGCAGGACTGCAAGTTACCTGGTTAAATCTAAGGGGTACAGGCCAACACACTGTGGTTAATAAATTGCATGAACATTTACAAAACAGGTTTGGAATTATAATAATAATAATAATTTATTGATGAGACTACCCCTTTACAACGGGGGCACCGCGGGCAGGGCATGACCCGTGGTGCGTCCAAATATATACAAGTATAAAAAGAACACAATACGTCACTATACACACCAATCAAGTAATAAAACAATTAGGTCGGGCTCAGGGAGTCGCTAAGTGACTTGCGCCTGTAATGCCACGCTTCTGTTAAAAACTTTTTACAGATAAAATCAAATAGTGACCCAACATTTTTTTCAAAGTCAAATGCATTTTTTCCAAAGTCAAATATATGGTCAGAATAATTTAATCAAAATAACTGTAATTACTCACAGAAACTGCGTACATACTGGACATTCAAAAAGAAATTTACTCATTAAATTACTTAATAAGAGCATTCCTGTTAACAAAACAAGCTAAGCAAGAATTTTGCTAAGTTACGTATAAGAGCTCATACTTTCGAAATTGAAGATGGGAAATATACAGGGCATATAAATCCAGGTGAACAACTGAAGTGCAAAATCTATAACACTGATGAGATAGAAACTGAAATGCATTTTCTAATCGATTGTGTTCATTATTGTGAGCACAGGAATTGTTTTCGGACTTATCAAGTATTTCTGTAGATTTGGGACAGCTCAATAGAGTTGAGAAATTCGATTTTATCACGGGGCATGATGACACTGCAGCTTATTACCCAATTGTATCCTTTGTAACTAGTGCATTCGAGATGCTTGGCCAATCGTATCATTTGTTACTAGTGCATTTGAGATGCTTGGCCAATCTTATCCTTTGTAACTGGTGCATTTGAGATGTTTGGTAATGTAACGAGTAATTAGGAAATCAGGACAATGTGGGCGCACCCGTCTAAAGGGTGGTGTTAGCTCTTATAAAAATGTATAATATCATGTATAAGATAATTAATGTGTATCTCCATGTTGGGGAAGGTTTAATGTCTCTGTGTTTGTATGTTTGTTTTTGACCACACCATATGAATTTGGTTAATGACGCTAAAATTATTCATATGTGACTTAAAAATCATTTATGTGCAAAACAGAGGAAAGTACTCTATCATGAGCTGAGCAGCACTGTGTTGAACAGCGTATTTTGGACTAGGTCTCCGTGAACGGTGACGCCTGTATATAATGATAGTAGTAGTAGTAGTAGTAGTAGTAGTAGCAGCAGTAGTAGTAGTAATAATAATAATAATAATAATAATAATAATAATAATAATAATAATAATAATAATAATAATAATAATAATAATAATAATAATAATAATAATAATAATAATTTTCTCGACCCCCAGAAATGGGGAATAATATAAATAAACACATTGAAATAATAAATGGCAGCAGCATATCATAAAGAATGGATATGTAAACATAATTAGTAACCACAGGTAACAAACCTAAAACAGAGGCAGTGAGATAAGATTGTGCATAATACCTCAGGAAGTCTTGGAGGGTCTGTGGAATGGATGGCATTAGAATTGAGTTTTTAAAGTGTGCATTTGAAGACGCAGCTCTACAAATAACGGCCCTTCTAAGCATGTCGTTGTCAATGGTGAATATCCAGAGCAGTGATCACAAGGAACAACCAATCATATATGCAAGGCTGGGTCAACAGACAACCCAGATCACTATCGAATAATAACCATAACCTGTGCTTTAGAAAAAGTTTTTAAAGCTGTGGAGAACAACCGACGCAATATCAAAATGATATATTTTCCTCCCATGGTCCATTTCAATCTGGCTTTAGTAAAAATCGTAGAACAGTCGACAATGTTTTTATATTGTGTAGCTAAATTGAAAAGCAAAATATGAAAGGTCAGCCATTATTTACATGTTTTATCGATTTCTCAAAAGGGTTGAATACAGTTGATAAATATACTTTGATTTACAAACTGATGAAAAGGGAATTTGAAGGAGTCTTCACTAAAGTGCTTGTGAGCATGGTCGAAAAAGCCAAATGTAGGGTAAAGTGGGCGCCTCACATAGTGAGTCAATAAAGACAACGGCTGGTTTTCTACATAGTGGCATGATCAGCTCGAAATTATTCAAGGAATATCTAAATTCTAAATGATACTGGAAAACATGTAGATGATAGTGGTTTGATACTTGGGGATATTGTTTTCTGCTATCTGTTATTTGCTGATGATTTGATTCTTTGCCCTGACACCACTTGATGAAGGTCATCCATAAGCATCATTGGTTGATAATTACGCTTCTGTAAGGAATGGCATATGATTATAAAACTCTTAAAAACGAAAGTACTAACATTCAACCAGGGTAAGTGTGATTACAAATTTTACTAAAGTGGAGGTGAAACTGAACATACTGACAGTTATAAATATTTTGGCTTTGGTTCAACATTACTAAATTTGACTATCTGGCTGGAAATGTCTCGCTGAGAGGGCTAGTAAAGCACTCTCTCAAGTACATAAACTATGTGGACCAACAGTTGGTAGGCTAAGCCCACCCATTCCTTATAGGGTCTCAGATACCGAACTCATGCCAATACTTGAATATGGCTCAGAGGTCTGGTTTAATTTTACTGCATTTATGGAATATTTTCATTTAAAGCTGATTAGATTGACTCCTAATGTACGTGCCCACACAGCTACAGCTGCAATTCATGAAGAAACCAATGTTGTACAGGCATCAAATTAAAGCCTTAAAGTACTTGGTTGAAGTTTTAGAATTTTAATGATGACCACCCTGTTGAACAGCCATATCATACTTTGTTTAGTCCTCATTTTGTAGGACAACGTAACTGGTGTGCAAAAGTCAGCCATTTAATGAACTAATAGGGCTTTGGTAATATTTGGGTTGATCATAATGTTGTTAATGATGAAGTTTTTCTAAAATATGTCTGCCAAAGATGCAAAGTTCTTTAGAAAACAAATACATGCCAATTATTCTACAGTCAGACCCTGGGCCAATATAATGAATCTACACAATTTTTAAAGAAGTTTTCTGTGCTGAGCCTTACGTGTCAGAAATGAGGGACCCTCGTTACAGGACTGAATTGAGTAGACTGAGGTTTAGCTCCCACAACCTGCCATCGAGACAGGTAGGCATTCTAAGCCTACAGTACCCTTAAATAACAGGCTTTGCACCAAGTGCAATACCAATAATATAGAAGATGAGATTAATTTTTTGACAATCTGCCCCAATTACTTCAAAACCAGAGAGTAACTCCTTGGTGAACTGACTAAACCGATACCCAGCTTTCCAGATCTTACAGTTATTGAACAGTTGAAATGTATCATGCAATGCAGTGTAGATTCCTTTCTTATAATGCTTGGGAAATCTGTACATGATGGTTTTAACAATGTAAACGAGTAAAAGTCATTCCATTACAAATGGGCTCTGACCTTAGCAGAAACTTGTGTGTATGTGACAATTTTTTTATGTAGACTAGGACTTCAACATTTCATTTTATCTTATTAATTAATGTGGTGCTCTAGACTAGGACTTATTTTTGAGATGTAATGCTTATAAAGACTATTGATTTGCATACTATGTGTGGTGATGTATACTAGGACTTCCAACATTTATCTCATCTTTTTTTATCATTGAAAACTGTGGTCCACTTCTCTTTTCATGGAACTTTTATATATTTGGTAACAATTTGAACATTCAGGCATTTTCTGCACATATTGCAGTGCAGTAAGTGTTCCAAGAGTAGTGAAACTGATGTTGTTTTTTATAATTGTCTGATGAATATAGTTTGTTATTGTGAAAGTCATGTCAGGTTGGCTCAAAGTGTTTAATGTACTCTCTCTCTCTCTCTCTCTCTCTCTCTCTCTCTCTCTCTCTCTCTCTCTCTCTCTCTCTCTCTCTCTCGCTCGCTCTCTCTTGTGTAAATAATTAGCATCTAAATCAACTGACTGACAAGTTGAACTACATCTGATTATAAATGAAAAAATTTGAAACTGTTACAGGAAAACAGTTATACTTACTGTTACCTTTAGGAATTTCATAAAACCGAATTCTTTCTCTGATAAAGATAGTAGAATTTTGCAATAATTAGGACTGTTTTACAATTTGGCCTTTTGAACTTTATAGAACCACGAGTTAGATGTACATTATGCTTGGCTGACTTACAGATGACTTACAATGGCATACTACAATTTTGGGAATTCTAAATTATTACCCTAATAATTGACTTATTAGATGACTTGTCGGATTCTATGCTTTCTTGAACATTTAAATGTCCTTTCAAAATACTTCTGGAAACCAACTTGAAATGTGACTGCTATCCTTACAAATTTTGACTATTGTAATACATTTTTGACTACGTTTTAATGATTTGAGGCCTAATGTTACTTGCTTCTGGCTGGTGTTTAACATTTGAACCAATGTACTTACTACATTTGCAAATTCAAACACTTTTCTTTTTGAAATACTCTTAGTTTATCTCCTTTAAAACAACATCATGTCTTTAACTACATGCCTAAAACACACTGAATTATATAATCATGTTGTTTGGATTCTTATTGATGGTCATTTTAGGCCTAGAGGGCTTTTCTGATGGATTGATGTTGGTGTTGGTGTCGCTTTGTGGACTTATATGGATGATGATCATTGTTGAGATGGTGGTTGCAAGTAGTACCTTTTCAAATACTGAATTTTATTGACATTTTCAACACGTTAAGAACCTCCGCTTACAAATTCTGTGATGTGCTGCAAATTTTGGTCCCTTTTCATAAATTGTATGGTCCTGTTGTGCATGAATGATGCACCTGTTCAGGCCAATTTACTGAAATAGGCCTATAATTTCAAACAAAACTTTTTGCATTCTGTCATGTTTAAACTAGATATGGCTTTTTCGACCCTATGGACCTTTGCACTTACGTTTTGGTCTCTTTTGGGTAAATTTAAACCATAAATTTATGTGTTTCAGCTATACATATACTGAACCCCAATGAAAAGTATCCACATGCCAATTTTGAAGTATTTTATTGTTTATACTTGAAACATTTCATACCTAGACGTGCTTAGAGCTTAACAAAGCATTCACTTTTCTGGCGTAAAAATAATGTCACGCTCTACCGACATTAACGTCACTTACAGGCAAAAAATGTCATTAACTGCCCTAATTGAAAGTCACACAAATTTTTCTGTTCAATATGGGATGTGGCCACCTCGAGCATCAACACATGCTATACATCTGCGGCGCATACTGCTGACCAGGGTTTGAATTCTGTGTTGGGGAACATTATTCCATTCTTCCTGCAGAGCTTGGATCAGCTGGTTTCGGGTAGTAGGCCTAGGTGTCCTCCGTTGAATACCTTGGCCTAACTGATCCCACAAATGTTCAATAGGGCTCAGATCGGGTGAGAACGCTGGCCATTCCATGACATTGATGTTGTTCTCATTGAGAAAGTTCATTGTTAATCTTGCAGAGTGTGCACGTGCATTGTCCTGCTGAAAGATCATTGCTGCTCCATAAATGGGACCATGTGCGGCTCCAGCACCTCATCAATGTACCGCCTAGCATTGAGGATCCCTTGAATGACCACTAGGGGTGTCCGGTAGCGGTTGCTGATGCCTGCCCACACCATGACAGAGGGTCCACCCCATCGATCTGCCTGACGGACACAGGCATCTGCATATCTCTCCCCAGTCCGGCGCCACACACGTTCTCTGCCATCTGCTCTGCTGACACAAAAACGGGACTCGTCAGTAAAAAGGACGGTATTCCACTGCTGGCGAGTCCACCTGGAGTGTGCTCTACACCACTGCAGTCGTCTTTCTCTTCTGGGTTGGGTCAGCAGGTTACCCCTGTAAGGTCTTCTGGCTGTTAGGCCACTGCTCCTCAGTCGCCTCTCCACAGTAGAACTACTGACAGGACGGTGATTCACCCCTTGAGTCTCACGGGCTGTTTGGGCTGCTGTATGGAAACGGTCTCGCAGGTGCATCAGCCGGATGTGACGGTCTTGGCCAGGTGTTGTCACTCTTTCTCGGCCAGGCCTAGGCCGATCATCTACGGATCCAGTTTCTTGTTGCCGTTCAATTAGTCGTTGGATGGTGCGCCGAGTACACCCCATTCTTTGTGCGATTTGAGTGATTGGGACTCCACCCTCTGCAAGCCCCAAAGCATGGTGTCTTTGACCTTGGCTCAGACGCGGCATGATCGCCTCAACACACCCGAGACCACTGGCTTTTTTCTTGGCTGAACATCCCTTTTTAAAGCCACTGAAAACATCAGGTCATTTTAGCCATCCAATAGGAGTGGTGGTCAGAAGCCATATTCGGTGCACAAAAGTCACATGCATTATGTAACAACCCAGCAAAAGTTAAAAAGTTGTCCTGAATGACCCTGATGTAGGCTCCAAACCATGCATATATGCACACACAGTACTTAGTAACTTACAAAATTAATTTGTTAATTTTTTTATGTGGATACTTTTCATTGGGGTTCAGTATACCAAGGAACATTGCATTTGGTCGGAATTGACTTGGATTTGTTTCGTTAGGACTACGGTTTGGATATGGTAATGATACTGTCTAATTGAAATGGTGGTGTCGTAAAGTGGGCCTTACTTATGAGTAAATTAGGTGCTGTATGTGAAGATTATTTTATTTACTAAAACGCACATATAAGGTATTCAACCCACATTCTCAGGAAATTACGTGAAAATCCACATTCCTAATATGCCTGTAGTTGGTGTACACCTTAGTAACAGTATAACAAATTGCTTATAGCATTCAAGTCATTGTATGTTACTGTAATATTCACATGAACTTTTTGCCTGACATGTAGGTCTAAATTGGCCTGTTCATTTACGAATGATAGAATGGCTGCACAAATGAATACAGAATACTTCATCGCATAAACGCCCTCCTGGGCCCCCTGCATGTACAAATGCTCTAGCCAGCCCACGCGCCCTTATTATCACGACTGACTGGACATTACGAGCGCCGGGTGTGCAGTTGGTAGGGCGATGGTTGTACCGTGTATCATCACAGTGCGGCCGACTTTCACAGTCACGTATCCGTGCATATTCATAAAGTCACTTTTTTCCTATAAATTTGAAAGACACCGTCTCTAGCCTGAAGCAAGTTTGTTCAGTTGGTCCGACCAGGTCTAGTGAGTTTTTAATTTTTACCTCTGCTGGCTTCAGTGGAGATGCTGACCTGGGTTTAATGAGATGCGAGATTAGAGGTCAAATCAGCAGCCTCGTTCTCGGTTCCATTGCTGGGCAGTGCTTATGTAAACAAAGACGCATGGGCACATCTTAGTCCCTGCTATTTGGGAGTATTGAGGTGTTCGTGGATCAAATGAAAGGGGTGTGATAAGTCATTTACCACTTACAGTAAAACCTTCCTATACCGCACACCCTTGGGACCTGAAAAACGTGTTCAGTAAGGGGAGGTGTTCAGTATAGGGAAGTTTGCTTACATTGGAAGTATACATTCGGGACCAAGAAATGGTGTTCAGTATAGAGAGGTGTCCGGTATATGGAGGTGTTTGGTTAAGAGGTTTTACTGTATATAACAGTCAGTGCATTTATTGGGTTATGATTAATGGTCATTTTACGAGCATCCTGTCACCCGATACCCCACTAAAGACACAAGAGATGCCTGTTTGGAACACCCACCAACCAGATACTGCTCTGGCATTTTAATTTAAAACAGATCCATGACCCTTTCATGCTGTAACTTGACCAACAAGTGTTCATGCTTTTCAAGAGGGTATAAATTTGGGCTGGATTGGGTTAAACATTCAAGATACAAGTGGTCCAATTTGAATAACAGAACAGTCCATTTTATCAGAAGTAATGGGGGTTTAGAACTACTGATAAAATAAAACCTTTTCTGTAATAACATAGATTAGGCTAAGTTTCATATGTACTGATATTTTAAGTTGTGAAAAAAATATATTTGAGCATTCTAGGGCAAATTGTACAGATTTGATCAAAATTCAAAGGGCCCTACCCCCTAAATATGTCATTTTGGGGTTCCTTCGTTTTAGGCTGAAAGGTGTGCACAGGGTTGTCACTATCCCGCCACCCCCATTGGATTATAGATCTGTATGCTTTGACAGTGCATTCTTGGTGCAAATTGCCGGGAATAGACCCCATGTTACAAAAGTGGAGCTTTGTAGAAAAAGTGGATTTTTTTGCAAAATGGCGGATTTTAGAGGTTGAAATTCAAAATCAGGTCACAAGATTATTTCTTTCTAATTTGGACCTGCATCTTACTGCTTGCATCAGGAAAGTATTTTTGCAGTAGATGGCAAAATATTTTGTCATCACATTGCTTGTACAAAATTTGATCAAATTACATGTACATGACTTCTGGATATTAGGGTCAGCAATGGCTGACAGATCAGAAATGAAATGGACATATTGGACTACCTTGGCCCTATTATTAGACTGGAATAATACCATAATGTGGATTTAAATCTGTGGAAAGAGGACATATAAAGGTAAGAGATCATAACACATCTTTTGTGCCACTTTTTACAAATTTCTTATTTGTATGTGATACCAGTTAATATCATGGCCGCCATGTTGGATTTTGTGTATTTTGGTGACGTCACAGCCTAGGGCTTAGCTTGGAACCGAGGCGTGCTGGTAGCCAATCAATCTCATTCATGTCTCAGCATTTCGACTGCTTGTTATTCCTGTCAGTCAGCAGAACTTATAAAATCCGCTACTGTGCGTCATCCATTTGTTAGTTTGACGAAAGGACTTTTCATAAACTGTCGCATGGGGTGCTTTGATTTTACACATTCATGTCATAAATGTTTTCCAAGTGGGCCTCTACAAAGTTTAGAAGAGATAATGATGCGATAATCTTCCTTTCCTTTCTTTCTTTTTTCTTTCTTTCTTTCTTTCTTTCTTTCTTTCTTTCTTTCTTTCTTTATTTCTTCGTTGATTGATTGATTGATTGATTGATTTATTGGATGATTAACTGAATATCTTAAGGTTTCTGCAGAAGAAAAACAAAACTCGGAACAACATAGCCAGTAGCTTTGACATCACACAAACGGCCACTTGGGGCCACGTAATGCACATTTTGCCCATCAGATGACACTGCATATTTTTTGTTTGTCAATTCTTCTGTGCTTAGGCTATATTTGACTTCTCCAGAACGTCGTGACAGAATAGTTGCAAATTTCATGAGAATACAAGGTGATTTAATATATTTTAAGTTTGGGAAAATTAGGATACTTCAATTTTCGTAAAAGTTGTGGAATGACAAACTTTGGAACCATATGTTGGTAAGTGCTGCTACTGTACATTTATAGATCAATACAATGTGTGTGTTGCAAGTTTGTCAAAAGGGTAGTTTGGAATATTTTAATACACACATGGTTCGCAGATGGGCCTCTACCAGTGTGCAAAGTAGATGGTACTGGTCATGCAATAACGTTGTTATTCTATTTATTATGAATATGTAATTTGTTTAATCAAAATTACTTTCTTGCCAGGGACTTGGCCAATTGCTTTGATATTGCACACAAGGTAACCTGGGGTCACTTAGTTAAAATTTCGGCCACCAGATGGTGCTGCAATTGTTTCCTTTTTAAACACTTTATTTGGTGTGTGTGTGCGTTAAAGAAACTTTTTGACTCCTTCTCCAACATAACTGGACAAATTGCATGAAATTTTATTGGTATATAATTTGACATTTTGCCAGACTGTAATGGTATGTCAAACTTTGCAAACATATGTCTGCAAGTCATACAGCTGCATAAGTAACACAGTACGTGCATTATAATATTGTGAGACGCGTGAAATTGGAATGCTTTGCTTTGCTTTATTTTGCTCTGTTTTGCCATGATTTGCTTTGCTTTTACACAGATATACCCGCAGGTAGATCTTCACCAAAATTGTTGAAAGAGATGATGATGGAATAAATGCATTCTGTGACAGGAGATGCGTATACATTGGGGGAGGGAGGGAGTTTTTAACTCAACAAATCTGATATATTTGGTTATATCTTGGTAATGGTGGATTTTAGGCCCATGGTTACAATTAAACATAAATAGGAAAGTACATATGGGGTTTCTTTGAATGTTGATATTTTTGACCATGAGTGATCTTGGAAGGGTCAGACTGACGTATTGGCTTATATCTTGGTAATGGTAGATCAAAAGTTCATGGTCAACATAAATAATAATAGAAAGCATACTAATGGAATTTCATTTTTGTGGTCATAATTTTGATCAAGAGTGACATTGAAGGTCAAACTGACATACCAGCTTATGTTTTGGTAATAATAAACTTTGGTCACCTAACGGTGAGAACGAATGCGGTTCGTATATACCGTGGTAAAATCGTCACTAGCAGAAGCAGGAGATGCCAGTCAGCAGAGCACATGATCCCCATGATCTTCTTCTTCTTCTTCTTCTTCTTCTTCTTCTTCTTCTTCTCCTCCTCCTCCTCCTCCTCCTCCTCCTCCTCCTCCTCCATCTTCTTCTTCTTCTTCTTCTTCTTCCTCTTCTTCTTCTTCTTCTTCTTCTTCTTCCTGTCATCGTAATCTTGATTATAATCATCATCATCATGATCTATTATTATTATTATTATTATTATTATTATTATTATTATTATTATTATTATTATTATTATTAACTTATTTATTTATTTATTTATTTGAATTTTAGGGGACTGTCGAAGGCTAGTCGCCTATAGTGATCGCAGGCTCCGTCCGTCTGTGCGTCCAGCGTCCATGCGGCGTCCGTCCAGAACTTTCCGCATGATAATTTGATAAGTGTTTGAGCTAGAGCTTTCATATTGCGCAGGATTTTATTCCTTTTTACGGGCTACCTTAATTTGTAAGATGGGTGACCTTGACCTAATGTCCAAGGTCACAGAGCCACAGTAGTGAATTTGGTTTCTGCATGATAACTTGAGAAGTTTTTGAGCTACGGCTTTCATATTTCACAGGGTTATTTTCCTCTGTAAGAGCAGGGACGTGCTATAGATGGACTGCCAACGGGAGCGCTAATCCCTTTAGTGGTCAACTGGGCGCGACGATTACAAAGCGTGTTCAGTAGCGCCGCTCAAGTTAATCCCCCCCGCTCAGTCCGATTGTTGTTCCATCTATGTTTCCGCGTTCGGTTGTATCGGGTTACTTACATCGGGTGTGCTATTGTACCAAGTTAAAAAACGGAGAGATTTATACATGCGCAACCAGTCTCATCGTTTGAATCAGAACCGTGCGAGTCCAACGATGTGTTTTTCGTTGAAATCGGCCGATAAAAGGGCTAGTTTTTGCATTTTTTTCTGTCCAAAATGATGCAAAGTTAGACAACTTGCGTGCGTAATAACTCCTTACGCCGTAATCAGCAATCAAAATGTAGTTTTAGATGGATAGTGTATGCCGGTATAATCATGATGGTTGTTTCATTTCTTGTAGCTGAGTCCAGCGTAACGCTAAATTTTGACTTTAAAATGTGGAACACAGTGAAAAATTGTGCACATTTCAGTCGGTGACGCCATTATTCTCGCCTTTCATCGCGTGACCTGGCCCACGAGACTGCCAGCGGCCAGCGCGGACCGTGGAGTTGTGTTTGTTCAGCACTGAAGGTGCTCGCTCAAACACCCGATCACTTGAGCAGCGGCAACATAGATGGTACAAAGGGGACCCCGCCGTTGGTACTCCATCTATAGCACGTCCCTGGTAAGAGCTAGGTCAAGTTCGAACAGGTCATACAGCCACTTTTGTGAAATGCAGTATCCGCATAATAATCTATTAACTTTTTCATTTATGGGTTTTAGATTGTACATGATTATAGTCCTCTATAGGGCCAAGGTTAAGTTCGAACATGAGTCACCTTGACCGGGGACATGCTATAGATGGACTACCAACGGCGGGGCCCCCTTTGTACCATCTATGTTGCCGCTGCTCAAGTGATCAGGTGTTTGAGGGAGCACCTTCAGTGCTGAACAAACACAACTCCACGGTCCGCGCTGGCCGCTGGCAGTCTCGTGGCCCAGGTCACGCGATGAAAAGCGAGAATAATGGCGTCACCGACTGAAATGTGCAAAATTTTTCACGGTGTTCCACATTTTAAAGTCAAAATTTAGCGTTACGCCGGACTCAGCTACAAGAAATGAAACCACCATCATGATCCTACCGGCATACACTATCCATCTAAAACTACATTTTGATTGCTGATTACGGCGTAAGGAGTTATTACGCACGCAAGTTGTCTAACTTCGCATCATTTTGGACAGAAAAAATGCAAAAACTAGCCCTTTTATCGGCCGATTTCAACGAAAAACACATCGATGGACTCGCACGGTTCTGATTCAAACGATGAGATTGGTTGCGCACGCATAAATCTCTCCGTTTTTTAACTTGGTACAATAGCACACCCGATGTAAGTAACCCGATACAACCGAACGCGGAAACATAGATGGAACAACAATCGGACTGAGCAGGGGGGATTAACTTGAGCGGCGCTACTGAACACGCTTTGTAGTCGTCGCGCCCAGTTGACCACTAAAGGGATTAGCGCTCCCGTTGGCAGTCCATCTATAGCACATCCCTGCCTTGACCCACTTCTCAAGGTCATGCAGCCAATTATTTGCTTCTGGATGCTGGATTTTATGTTCAACGATTTATTATTGCATGTGGTTGACTTTGAACCCGTATCCAAAGTCAGTTTACCCAATGTCCAAGGTGAGATATACTTGCTGCCTAAACTGTCCCATATTTGTATACGGTATAATCCAAGCAATTATTGGTCAACACAGTTTTACACATACAAAAATGACTTTCTGCTGGTTATAGTTGTTTTAAAGCTATTTGTTTCCTTCTGACACAACAACCGGCCCCTACTCGCGGTCTCTTCTTATTGCAATTATATCTGGATCCATGGGAACAGCGATAGCATAGAGCTAGTCTAACTTGTAGTTACTTTCGTGACCACGTACTACACGGGCATGGGCTGCGAATGTTTATTTAACTGTTGCGAGCTAGGGTTTGGGTCAACGTCATTTACCAATTGTAACCAATCAGTTTATATAAATGCTTGAGACCCCCAAAATGTTATAATATAAAATGCTTTTTATGCCGTTGCGGGCTCATAGTAGTGAATAGATTATACGTCATATGTACAAATCACGGCAAAACATACGGGGAAAAAATCAAGAAATTGAATCTCTTAATGATGCATAAAATAAAGAGGACAGAAAAACCCAGATGTAGAGCTATGTGATCAATACATACTTTATCCACAACAATCTTTGTCAAAACGTTGCGCAAGTTGAAGATACAAGAAGAAATCTAGTGCTGTTGCAAACTATTACATCCCATTTTCCAACATAATTTATTTTTAATTTTTTAATTTTTAAAGATTGCTTGGAAAGAATATACGGTTGGAAAATGCAAGTACTCATAAGGTAATAATATATTTGATTTGATCAGGTAATCATTGTGGCAAAACCAATCACCGAGCCATTTCGATTTTATTCCACATTGCATAAGCAATGGAAAAACAAATTATAAAACAACTTCTTACTTATTTGGTTTGACATGATGAAGTCAGCATTTATCCGAAATCACTCGACTCAGACATCTCTTAATAAAGCAATTGATGACTAGCTTCATAATGTAAATGATGATCTTATCACCGGTATTTGTTCTTTAGACCTCCAAAAATGCTTTGATTCCATTAATCATAATATTCTTATTGCAAAACTTTAGAAATATGGAATAAAGGGTGCTGAATGTAGTTGGTTTAAGTCATATCTTAATGGTCGCATACAACAGGTAAAATATAATGACGAGGTTTCTGCACCTTACAAGGTATTTATCAGTGTCCCTCAGGGGTCTGTGATGGGTCCAATTTTGTTTATATTATATGTGAATGGTATCCTGCAATACATTACTGAGGGATGTTGTAACCTTTCTGCTGACGATACACTTTTATACACAACAGCATCTACTATTACCGAGGTCCAAAATCGCCTTCAGAAAGATGTAAACAGTGGTTCAATGGCAACAGATTAAGCCTAAATCCTCGCAAATCGTACACTCGTCGACCCCGCTAATCGTCACCATGGGGCCTGCAAACATCCTAACCTCAATATGTCAATGTACAGTCAACCTATTGACCCAGTTTATTCGTTTAAATATCTTGGTGTGATTATCGATTCTGGACGATCATCTAATTCATTTACAGAAAAATTTCAGCGGTAAAATAGCAACCCTTGGTAGACTTCGTAATTTCCTGCCACAAAGCGTTTTATTCCGTATTTATATTGCGTATATCGAACACAGTCTGGATTATGCGGACACTGTTTGGACTGAATGTGGACGAGGGGGTACTACAAATTACATCGTTTACAAACTTACGCCCCACGAATAATTTGGGCGAATTTTAACTACATCAACGTAAAAGCAGAAAATTTAGTAAAACCAACTAGGCTGGCAGCCTCTAGCTGACCGTCGAAAATTCCACACAGCATGTTTAATGTATAAATGTATCAACGGAATTGCCCCTAGCTGTCTTTCCGATCAGGCCACTCTTGTCTCAGATCCTAGGTCTCAGATGTAAATATCTGTAATACAAGAAGTTCAAAGTCTTTAGACGTTATTGTTCCTGCTATTAACAAAACAATTTTTAAAGGGTCATTTGCCTACCAAGGAGATATAATCTGGAACCAAATTCCAAATTCTATACGACGTTCAGCAGAGGACTTGTCTTCATTTAAATCGATTTACAGTTTTATTTCCGCGATCCCTAATTTTGGCTTGGACATCCATTCATTTTCATTGTACTTCGTATTGTGTCAACTGTATATTACTCCCATGTATATAATTTTGCTTGAGTTTTATGGTGTTTTTTTACTTGTATTTTATGTATGCCATGCTGGGCCCCATTGAAAAACAGCTTAGCTGAATGGTCTTCCCATACAGAGTAAATATATTCAATAAATATATATGGCTGTTCTTGGTGAGCTTGGACGTCTTCCTATCTCACTAAAAGTAATGAATTTGGCATGCAAGAATTGGTTTCGGATTGTTAATGGTGAGAGTAATTCCCTATTATCAAACTCATATTTGTGAAATGTCGAAATGCCAAGCAGAAATCAATCGGTGTGGATAAACAGTGTGAAAGATATACTGTTTGGGGCTGACCTTCAAAAACTTTGGCATAATCATGGGAATAGATCGTGCACTTTTCCTTCTAGGTTACTCAAAAATAATAACATGATAAATTTAAACGCCAATGGGAAAATGACATGTTAAAACAAGATAGTAATGAATTCAGACGAAGAACCTACGTGTTATACAATCTCCCCCCCCCCCAAAAAAAAGCAACAACCTACAGTTTGAACTACATTTGGATGCTGTTAAAAATTTTAATATTCGTAAAAAAATATCACCAAGCTACGCACCAGTTCCCATAATTTGCATAATGAAACAGGTAGACACAAACGCCCCCACCAAACCCAAGTACATGACAAGACCCGCAGTATATGTTATACTGTCGAAAACGTAATACATTTCATGTTGGATTGCAACGCTTTCAAAGTTCCTCGCAATGAAATGATAAAAGAATTAGAAGAATTTTTTACGGATTTAAAGCAGAACAAGAAAATGTTCAACTTAATTATGGAATTATAGGATACTACAGAACTGATCGAAATTGGAAAAAAAAAACTAAAAAAACTCTGAAAGGATAGTATCTTGTTTGGAAATAAGAGGAAAATTGCTACAACGTCGAGCTGTTAGGGTATATCATCATCATATTTTATGGTCGGAACGAGCGGGACTCGAATTTGCAACCTTTGGCACCAGTCGCCCAGCTGAAACGCACTGTTTCTCATTCTACACAGTAATTTGTCAGCAAAACAACCTAACAAAACACACACAATATAGTACATACAAGCCAATGTAACGTGTCAACAATACTTACAATATAGAGTCACAAATACAGGCCAGAAGACATTACACAATGTGCACGACCAGAACAAAAAAAGAAAAGACATGAATCTGGATTTGGTCGAGTGGATATGTGCGTTTCCCAATCAATCAAGTCATTCATTCACATGATTGAAATCATGCAGTTAAATTAATAAACAAGTTGAATCCTATGTTTTGATGATGATTTAAACAAGAGAGGGGTTCCATATTTTATGTGGGCCGTGACCCTTGATTTGCCGATCAGATACCTGATACCTAAAATGCCTCCTAAGTTTTTTTTTTTTTTTTTTCAGTCCGCGAGACGGGACTTTCATGCTGCGCTGTTATCTCCGTACTATTGATCCCAATCAATTAGTGACCTGAGACAACAATGCCATCGAACCATATATAAATTTATCACGCTACACACATATATATTCCGCATTGAACTGTTGAGCAAGCCTGTTGCTGGTTTGAAGGCTTCAAGGGGATCTTGTGTCAGGAAACGTAAACATGATGTTACGACTGGCAAACAAAGCTGGAAAACTTATACCAAACACGTGTTTTATCACCCTAAAAGGTATGTTCTCTTTTATATATTTGCCGCACAGGTAACAAATGAGTAATTTCTAGACACGCGGTGTCCAAACGAATACTGTGTGTATATTAAATAAATTATGCATGCTTTAAGGACACAATAGTTCAGACATAAATGAAACCGCCATTCTTGAATTTGACAATGTGTGCAAAAAATTCCTGTCTGATGCGTGGTCCCGCCGTAAAGATTATCTGGACAATAGGGTTAGATGCGGACATTTACATTATGTGACTACTACATGGAATAATATTTTAGTATTTTTAACACACGTGGATGTATATTGGTTTGTAGATATTTCTTATTTTATGCTGTCATGGACGTCTTAGAAATATGTTGGTTTGTACATAATTCTCATTTTATGCTATCATGGACGCATCGTGGGTGCACCCCGGTCCCCATGTCAAAGGGGTAGCTTTCCGAAATAAGTTTATTTAATTTTATTACAACTATATATGCAATGCACACACTGGTTCATACTCATTTGAAATATATTTATTCACTCATTCTCTCCATCCATCCGCTCATCTATCTATCAGTCTGTCTGTCCATCCTTCATCCAGCCATCTACATCCGGCTGTCTGTCAATCCGCTTTTATTGGAAAGTTAATATCAAGAGAAAATGAAAAACTTCTGTTACACGAGCTCCACGCACTAAAATAATAGCTTAGCTGAAATGTAGGCACAAAGTGTATGAAACTAAAGACTATCAACTGAATTTGTTATCACTAACCTGCGAGTTGAGGAAAACACGGGTCACTGGACTTTTAAACTGAACAAATTCTGTTGGCCTTCAGGCAGACTTCAAGGTCATTGACCTGTGAACTGATGCATAAGCCCGTCAGTCAAAACAAAGCAGCATCACAGGTTGGTTCGCACTAACGATACCAATCTCAAGTCTTCAGTGATACTTCAGTAAGTGAACCTTAACTCTTTAAGTGCCAAATTCTGGACTGAGCTAACAGCTTTTCTCGGCGCGCATAAGTTCTACTCGGTTGTAAGTGGCCCGCAACCGTTGTACTGGCATCACTGAGAACTCTACTCAATGAAGCTGCGTTTACTATAATGTAAACATTTCCTCTTTCTTCTGCCGCCTCATAAAACTTGCATGCCTACTTCGTGTTTTTTGGCCTACATACTACACTGTCGCCGGGGATGAAAAAAAACAAAAAACAAAAAACAACAAAACAAAACAAAACAAAAACCAAAAAAGCCGGCGACAGAAAGGCGCCACTTTTAGTGTTACTCAAAAGGCAGTTTTTCTGGATATTTTTGCCAAGTACCATTTGTACTTGAAGATTAAGGCAACCAAGCAGTACTCAAGAAAACGACTTCATGAATAATAATAATTATTATTATTATTATTATTATTATTATTATTATTATTATTATTATTATTATTATTATTATTATTATTATTATTATTAAATCTTTATTTCGTACAAATGTGGCAGTACATCCAGAAATAAAAAAAAGCAAAAGAGATAGCACTAATCAAAAGTCACAAAAAAAAGAAAAAAAAAAAAACAAGCCCGACAGTTCATAAGACATTCACAGGTTCAGTTAGTACAAAGGTAATCAAGTATATCACAACATTCATTTTTGCTAATATTTGCTTGCAAATTCCCATCCTGAATCGCACACACTTCTCTAATCATATTGGCAGTAGAGGTCAAATCATTAGGTTCCTGGTGAAAATTACGTAACATAAATAGTAATTCTGCCAATACATAGGAATGGAAATTCTGTTTTGATCGACTATACTTAGATGAAATATAATTCAGTGAGTTACATACCGACGATCGATTGCCTCCGATTACCTGTTTAGCAAAAGGAGCATACTATTGTGTTTCTGCTATGGTATAAACTGTAGAAACATTTAAGAACAATGGCATTATTTGACTCATACCCTGATGGGCTTATACATGTTTTCAGTGGAACTTCACAGTGGTGACATAAAACGTGGAGGAGTTGAATACCTTCTATCACGCCAATAGTCAGTATGGGCTCCCTGCAGGGTAGCAGGCAACTGTTGGACCATTACATGCCAATATGCGTCCTTAAATGTTAATGCTCGCTTTATTAACATTTAGCGTCGGATGTTTAAACGTAAAATGTAAAATGCAACGTTAGACATAAATAGCTCAAATATATACGCAATTCGAAAGGATTGACATTAATTGTAAACGAAGACGCCATATGCAAGGTTAACTATCAATGCATGTTAATTAACCCTTAAAATGCTAATCACTGTTAGAGTCGTTTTCTCATTACCATGAAACATATTATTATTATTATTATTATTTATTCGTGCAAGATATACCCCATTTACATCGGGGGCGCCACTGTCGGGGTATCAACAGTGGCGCATCCATTACATCTGTACAGCCATACAATCTAAAAAAAAAAAAAGTATACAGAATTATGAACATACTAAAGAAGCACCAGGCATATGAAATAGAAAAAAGGAGTTTCTACGATGTGGGTCCCACATGGCCTTCCACTTGTAAGGTTGATCTACGGCGACTGAGGGCTAAATTGAGAAATAGTCTGCTACAGTCGTCAAATATCTGAAATGCACATTTGCTGTGTGACTTCGCAACATCACCAATTAAAAATTTCATTTTGTTAATTAATGAAGAGGCCATAAACTCTTCCCATAAGAAACTAAGACCATTCGCCAATAACTGCGCTTCAATTTTATAAAATAGATCAGACCGAATATCTGCATAAGTAGAACATGAGAAAAATACATGGAAAATGTCTTCCCTGTGTGAACCACATAAATCACATGAACTATCACGGACACCCCACCTCTCTTGGTCGTTATTGAGACCTAGTGTAGCAGTACGTGCCCTAAATTTATTTCTGACGCCATTAAAATCTCTTATGTTTAACATATAATTTTCCAATGATATGTCAGTTTTGAACGTTTTGTACAAATCAAGAGTGGGAAATTCGTCTAATTGGTTGAAAAAATCCAGTTTCCATGCTTCGGTCTGCAAATGACTAAATCCGGACAGCCAGTCACCATTCTCGGAGTAAAATGCCCAATCCATTCCAGCGTAATTTAGGGTGTTTTTTATCTCATCGCAATATGGCCATGATGAACTCCGGCCCTGCTCGAAGCGTTTACACATTTCCTTAAAAACAATATTACACAATCTCTGGCTATCAGTTATGTGTTTCAGGTAACTAAAATATTTGATTCTACGCTTATCAGCCTCAAGTGACAACGGCAACCAGCCTAGATCGCCAATGGTTGCAAGATATGCAAGGCTAGCTTTTATCCGTAGAATTGAAGAAGCCAATTTGTACTGAAATGACCGTAACAGTTTTTTACTAGTGCGTGTATTCTCCATCCAAATACCTCATCCATGTAATAGTGACGGCAACGCAACGTGTCTGTATAATGGTTAAAAGAT
Organism: Hermodice carunculata; assembly: GCA_964020975.1. Classification (NCBI taxonomy): domain Eukaryota; kingdom Metazoa; phylum Annelida; class Polychaeta; order Eunicida; family Amphinomidae; genus Hermodice; species Hermodice carunculata. The sequence goes on from OZ026620.1 coordinate 2,253,027, forward strand.
TCAAATTCCTCATGAAGGTACCTTTCGTTAAAATACCTGCAAGCATAGTCTAAAGCCAAAAGTAGTTTTAGTCAAAAGCTTTTCTCATGACACTTTGCACGCGATGCGCGCAAAGTGTCCTGAGAAAAGCTGTTGACTCAATCTTAAATCAGCGCTTTAAGGGTTAATTAAACATAAATGAGTAATTTTGTGTGGACAAACCTACATGTTTAGAATGATCACTGCATTATGAAGGATATATATATGCAGATAAGAACTGGCTGGTGCATATTTATGCTACCCAGGCACCCCTCCCGTGTCACTCCTGGGCATTTCATACATCTCGGTACCTGGTAGTATTCATTACCCGTCGGCCAACTGAAATCCGTGAATGTGTGTACAGTAGTCCCTGCCACGAGAGACCCCTGTCGTGAGATCCCACCCTTTCATGAGAGACCGCTTTTCAGATTCCCAAGTCCTATACTTCCCATGTTAATTTACCTGTCATGAAAGACCACCTGTCTCATGTTAATTTACCTGTCATGAAAGACCACCTGTCTCATAAGACCACTTTCTTGTTGCTGTAGAGGTGGTCTCTGGTGACAGGGACCACTGTACAATACTCTGAAAATGTGTACAATTCAAAATTGTCATGCACTAAGCAAGAGAACAAATATGATTGATGATCGAACCAGTAGGTATTTGTGCCATGGAGACTGATTAATATAGGCTTGGCCTGCTTCCCAATCCATGTAAAAGATATGGGTTTGTACTTTTTTTTATCAAACATCTGTATAATCTATATTTGGTATTTATGTTTACTTGTGTCAACCCTACTTTACACAGATATGGTGTGTCTTCTCATAATATTATTCTAAGGCGGCCCCAATAATAAAAAATGATACAAATCTTTAGTTGGGGTCTCCTCACATATCATGATTGCACTTTTTTTATTTGACTTATATTGGCAGATATATACTTGTGCCAGTTAGAATAAAAACTTCGTTGAATAAACTGCTTTGAGTCATTCTGAATCTAAATCATGCATACATACATACATGCATGCATACATACATACATACATACATACATACATACATACATACATACATACATACATATATACATACATCCATACGTTCGTATGTACCTACCTACGTAGATACATACATATATGTGTACATGTACATGTGTGCATGCATTAGAATGTTTTGTTCATCATTAACGTTTAATAGCGTTTCATGTAATTTAACGTTTCTATCCCCCATCACATGTTTATTAACAGCTTACGTCACACACACAAATATATATATATGTAAATATATATATATGTATATATATATATATATATATATATATATATATATATATATATATATATATATATATATATATATATATATATATATATCAACATTAAAAAGAAAAGGAGCAAGATATTAAACCTGGAAGTTCAAGGTACTGGCATATAAAAATTAAAGATAAAGTCGGGGAGAGGGAGCCTGGATTCAGGTTTTTGTCGTGAAGAATCATATTCCTGTTTAAATATTATATATAGATATATTCAAGACTCAATGCAGACCTGCTGAACAACCTTTTTTTAATGGGAATACTTACAGACTAAGATAAATGTTGTCAAAAAAAAAAAAAAAAAAAAAAAAGAGGAGATGAATGGAATTTGGTAGCAGTGCCGCTAGTGGTCGTGAAATCATGTTCACTATGGATAGTGATTTGGTGCACCTCTGTGATGTCTCCAATGATGGCCTTGCACGCTGTAGTCACATAAGACCGTATAGTATTATTGTTACCTGTGTTGGTGCTGATAGTAGTGTATTTCTGACATGGCAATATTCAGGACTAGCTATAATCAACTACAGTAGAGAAAATTCAGAATCCGATGACATCCTTCTCTGCCAAAGAAATTCTGCCTCTCTAAAATTGTCAAATAGTATTGATCAGCAGTGTATTATCTCTGTACAAATAATAGAAAAGGTCAACTTCCCAGAGACTATCCATGTAGTCTGCCTTATTGTCCTCTCATTAAATCACCAACGTGTTAAAAAAGCTTATTTGACTTGTTCAGCAGGTAAGTTTCTGTTCACGGTACCCCTGACTTAATAAAGAATAATTCTGAACTTAAAGTATCCTTCACGGCTAACTGCATTTTGTACATTGCATTTACCAGGTAGGTCTAACTTACCACAAAGGTTAGTGGGGTTGGTGCGTACCAACGCCAGGGGGCGCCTCTGCAGGAAGACTTTGCGCCCGTCTCCCTGGTCTCATTCAAATGGCTAAAAATGTGACAAAATACTCGATTAATTGCAAGGCTTACAAAAGTCCCAAATCAACAATTGCCCTTACTGACCTTGAGAGTGTCGCTGTGCATCATATAATGAACATTAAGAGCTTGTATAATGAAAATCAATTCAGTTCAATTTCACAATTGACGTATAAACATTGCAGGTAAAAAGGCATTGCTCCAAAGACGTGAAATGACCCAGTCCCAATAGTTTCACTGTTCGCGTCTTCGAAACTTTCTGAGACAATTATAACATTTGACATCTAATTTGCATGTCCATTTGGATATAAGTATACTCACATTTTACTATTGTGGTCAACATCTGTACATTTTTTCTATGTAGTTTGTGATAACTGCACTTTAACAAATTTGTTGACGAATTTATGGTGTTATATTTTACACAGACAAACCCAAACTATGTGCTCTCAGAGGCTTGCAGACCATGTCTAATCCAAAGGTAAGCATGCTACTTGTGCTGAAGCTTTGTTAATATATATATATCAATCATTATTAATGCTAAGGGTCAATCTACGGGGTACTTTGAAACATTGTTATTTTTGCGTTGGTGTTTCATAATGTACCTTCATCAAGCGTTTTCAAGGCAAGGGAATCACACCACGGTAATAAAATAACTGTTACAAAAAAAAAAAAAAAATCATGGTCCACGGTTTTCCTTGTTCTGTTGCTGTGATAGCATGCAAACATTTTTCCAAATTTTGCTGAAACACAAGTACACTGAAAGTCAGTCAAAATGATACCCTCTGTTCCCTTGCGAACGTGTCACATGTCTGAATACCTCAGATAAGTGAATGAAATAAAGAATATGAGCTTTTGTCCTTCCAAATCACTGTCATTAAAAGAATACGTCGGATATTTTAGTGTCGTATAATGAGGATATACTGCAATATATATATATATATATATATATATATATATATATATATATATATATATATATATATATATATATATATATATATATATATATATATATATACACACACACAGCAGCCTGTAGCGGGCATGGCAACAGCTTGTCCCCCAAAATTAGTGCATGCATAATTTTGTACCTTTAATAGCTATTGACTGTATATGAAAAGTCGTTGTGTATCTCCATCTTTAACTCAGCTGTGCACATGTTCAGACATAAAATCACAAATGTGACACAGGTAGATCGGTTTCAGGTCTCGGTAGCACGAGGGCTCAGTGCTTTTTCACTGATTGAATTGAGTACACACAAAAGAAACGACTGTATATGTGTCCTTCTGCCACATACATAAAACAATATTAGCATCGGGAAATCGATTTTTCATAGAATTCCTTTAGAGCCACTTCAACAACGTTATTTGTGATCACCGTATTGACAGATATATGTAGTTTTATTACACTTTATGCTTACTTGTACTAGGAGAGACTTACAAGTACACACATAAGTGCCACACACAAAGGATAAAATATGAGATAAACGACAAAAACATCATGTTCATGTGTATCTGTACAAAACCTCCTATTATACTGTATCTGTACAATATCTCAAATTATACTGTCCATGTTGAATGTGCGCGTATCGGAAAAATTAAATACAAAATTCTAATTTCCGTATTTATATGTTGGAAATAGTCAATGACAAGCCAAAAAATATAGAACTTAGCTAAAGGATTTTAGTGCCAATGACATTGCATTGTTTTCTTAATAATTTATTGTTGAAACTAACTCTTTACAATGGAGGAACCGCAGACAGGATAGAATCTGCGTTGGGTCAAATACATATTCAGCTAGAAAAGAAGATTTGCTTCAAAGCAAATCTGTCTGTGTGCCTGCAAAAGTTGTAACTATTAAATACTACAACTTTTGTCCTTTGGTACTTCACATTCCATTAAGCTTATGACTGGATGACTCTTTCAAGGTCCAGATGACCTTGACCTTTGACCTTTGAGGTCACATGTAAATTACAAAAATTAACAATGTTACAATACCTACTATTTAAGCCCAATATGAACCAAATCAGATGAAAATTAAGTTAAAATGTTATGGCTAAATAAAACTTTCAAATGGCCCAATGAACTTGACCTTTGACCTTTAGAGGCTACATGTTTTAACAAAAACTTAAAGTGTTGCAATGTCTACACTTGAGTCAAACACGATAAGAATTGGATGGAAATTGGTCGAGTTATAACTAGATGAAAATTTCAAAGGTCCAAATGACCTTAACCTTTTACTTTTAGATGTCACATGTATATTACAAAAATGTGTAGTGTTACAATAGCGACAATTTGAGCCTAACATGATCAAAATTGGTTAAAAATTGACGAAGTTATGGCTAGATGAAAATTTCAAAAGTCCAAATGACCCCACCATTGAAAGTATCCTTTGATCGTGACATGACCTCTATCTGAAGTGAACGTTGGCCTTTAAAATGACATTTGAACCTAAAATTGACCTTTGACTTTGACCCCTGACCGTGACATGACCTTGACATTTGAAATACCTTGGCCTTGCTACGATCGAAATCCTATACACTAGGAACTAATCTACTATAATATGTAAGATATTGGAGATTTAGAATGTGAATTAGTGCTCATTTGCATGACTTAGAAAATCATGACCTCTCATTATAAAAAACCAAAACTTGTTCTATAGAAGCATAATTGTCCAAAGTTTGGAGTTTTTATCTATACTAGTCTCCGAGAAAAAAGTACGGCAAATTTGTTGGGAAAAGAAAGAAAGAAAAAACTAGAAAAGAAGATTTGCTTCACTGCAAATCTGTCTGGGTGCCTTCAAAATCAGAATAGTTTGAAATGCTATACTTTGCCATTGTTCAACATAATCTAAATTTCGTGTATTAGCCTAATTTATGTCAATTAAAATGCTCACCTTGGCTTCTTGGTTCAAGGGACGTGGCCATGTCCCAAAATTATAAAGTAAAGTTTGAATGAAACTACTATCTACAATAGTTTTGAAGCTATTCAACATTTTAAGTTTGTGCATTTGTCTAATTTGCATGAATCATAAACCTAGAAGAATTTTGGTTTATTATTCATTGGATGGGGTTATGCCACAGACCCATAAACTGAAGTAGAAACGGCACCTCTATAATAGATTTGAAACTATTAAAGATTCATTTTGATTATTCACCTTATTTGCATAAATTAAAATCCTACAACTTTGGTTCATGGCTCACTGGATGCAGCTTTGCCACAAACCTACAAATTGAAGTTGGAATGGCATATCTATGTACAATAGTTTTGGAGATACTCAACTTTTAAATTTTTCAATTCCCCTTATTAGCATAATTTGAAATTCTACAACTATACTGTCCATTATAGTGGCAAGTGTCACAAAGGTATATGCAAATTGAAATTTTGAGTCCATCTGCAAAAGTTTGGAAGTTATGGCACTTTTAAATTTTTTGTTGCCTCTCAAATTTGCATAATTTTAGACATTATGACTATTCCAAATGAGATGCACAATTTTTCTGGTTATGTCAGTCACCATGGCAAGTTTGGAGGTTTTTTCCAATAGTGTCTAAAAGAAAACTCTAGACCAACTTGGTCAGAAAGAAAGAAAGAGGCAGAAATAGAAAGAAAGAAAGAAAGAAAGAAAGAAAGAAAGAAAGAAAGAAAGAAAGAAAGAAAGAAAGAACGAAAGACATTGGCCTTTTATCTGAGATGAAAGTCCACCTGTCCTATATGATCACTTTTGTCTGGCATTAGGAGTGGTCTTAAATTGCAGGTACCACTGCACAGTGAAACCTCTCTGCAATGGGCACCTTTGCGACCAGGGAAAGTGCCCACTACTGAGAGGATCAGCCCTTCTGGGCAGTATTGATGAGTATATGTGCATGTACAGTGTACACATATTATAATTCAGAGGGATATTTGTACACGCAATACAAAACTGTCTTTGTTCCTTTGTTACATAAACAAATTTCAACAGATGCTGTCACAAAACTACATGTACATGTACCTGTGAACTGAGACATGCACTATAATGACTCGGTATTGGCTATGAAGAACAGGCTTCATCTCACTGGTTACAAGAAAACAAAGACATGAAAGTGTCCATTGAGATGACACAAATCCACACACTTTCAAAATTCACCAAGTTGTGAAAACAGTCACTGAGGACTGTAAGTCAGACTTTGATCTGTCCCTGCAAACTCAGCTCTGTATGCATTCTATTTTTAAGAGAGGGTACACTCTGGCTTGTTCTGCCTAGACGTCCAGTCCCTCTGATCCTTGGGACTTATAAGCCCAGCTGACACCCAGCCTCAGGCGAAAACAGACCAGCTAGGACACTCTGACTGGTCAGTCTCAGCCATGGTGCACTTACAGCTTTGTCCAGCATTAGTGTGAACATGGATCAGATATGTTTCTTGCACGAACAGAAAGATATTCTCTGTATTTTATTGAGTACCTCATTAAACAGTTAATGGGAGTTCCCCCACCCCCACCCCCACCCCCACTTCCCATTTGCCATAAGACCTAAACCTTTCAAACCATAAACCCAGCAGGCATGGCTAGAAGGCTGCCTATGAGAGAGGTTCAAGTATCATGAATGCACAATGGTTGCCTAGCACCATGGAGGCTTATAACATGCAGTACAGCAGGGGCCCTAGTCAAAATGTGGATTGTTGGGAAATTCACTGAATTTAGCATACCTTAAAATTCCCTAACTTTTGTTTGCGTGCTATTGGATTTGCCAGATATCTCAAAACTATATGTGTAAGTTAGAACTTTGTGTGTATCTATAATCTTTTCGAAGATATAAAGCTTTTAAAAATTTAATTGCCCATAATTTGCATAATTTTAAACACCATGACTATTCCAAGTCAGATGCTTAATTATACTGGTGGGTCAGTCATAATGGCAAATTTGGTGGTTTTCGGAATAATACTGTCCGAGAAAAACTGCAGACAAATTTGGTGGTGAAGAAGAAAGAAAGAAAGAAAGAAAGAAAATAAGAAAAGATAGAAAGAAAGAAAGAAAGAAAGAAAGAAAGAAAGAAAGAAAGAAAGAAAGAAAGAAAGAAAGAAAAAAAGAATTCTTGGAAAAACAAAATATGTGGGTTGGCACCCAGACATAAAAAGAAAAAGAGAGAAAGAAGAAAGAAAGATTGTCTGGGAAAACAGTATGTCTATGTTGGCACACAGACATAAAAGATGAAAGTTATGTACATGCACATAAAACGTGTCTACCATCCACCTACAATAAATGCTTGAATATATATATATATATATATATATATATATATATATATATATATATATATATATATATATATATATATATATATATATATATATATATACATACATATATATACATATATAAACCATGTTTGCCTTACATACAAAGTGCTGCCTAGGGGGTTTCAGAAATGTACAAATTAGCAAATCTGCCTAGATATTATGGGAAGCTATAAATGCCCAGAAACTGTGGTAATCTATACTTGGTATATAGTGCCTATAGTCTGGTTACAGGAGTACAATTGACCCGCAGACAATGGGCATGTCCCACAAACCGGTAGTAGGACCTATTCCTTTGCACATATATATATATATATATATATATATATATATATATATATATATATATATATATATATATATATATATATTATATATTTTCTGTGGGCAGTGTATAATTGCCCACAAACCACCCAAGACGGTTTTATATATATATATATATATATATATATATATATATATATATATATATATATATATATATATATATATATATATATATATTTATATACATGATATATTTGAACCTATCATTACTTGCCCTACAACACGGTGCCGTGGGCGAGCAGAGATTGCTCCTACGGACTGCTGCCCCAATTCAGCGAAAAAAAGATAACTAACGGGAAGGGTGCAACCCAAAGGACACAAACAGTCCACGCACCATGCCGTGACAGGGCATGAGCCTACATGCAAATAATTAATTATGTTACCAGTACTTAACCCAGAGGACTTCCTTCTATACAAATAAATTAAGGATGAGCGGAGGTCAGAGTGATCTATGTTACGGTATTATTGCTTTAGTATTTCGCCATGGTAGGACCAAGTTCTCTTGAACATGACTTTGTGTACGTTGTCAAACATCTCATTCAACAGAAAAATATTGATTTTGTGCGAACAGATGAACTCATAAAGTGATGCCATAATAAATACTCTTTAGAACCAAGCTGACATTCCAGCTGCCAAAAATAATCTTTCCTTATCTTGTTCAATGCTAGGCAAATAAAAAAATAGATGAGCAATGTCCTGTTGACCACAGTTACACAATTTACAGATACCGTCTGGCTGACCCCCAGCGGGCCTGGTCAGCCTGAAGCTCCAGCCAGCTTGTACGGGTCCTGAACTTTAATCTGGCTCCCTCAAAATTGGATATATCATATTAATAAATTTACCCCAAAAATGATGTTTTGTTTTGAATTCCTTGCAATACGAAAGCAAAGCTTTGGCAACTAAATTATATTTGAAACTTTGTTTATATGCGTCCAAAATAAAGCGATAAAATGATTCTGATAGATTGCCATATGTCCCGTAATCTAATCCAACCCCAGTCAATATATTTCCAATTCCCTTGAAATAGAAGCACGTGTTAAATCTCCTGTTCCTGTGGTTTAGTTCCATGTCATTAAAGATTCTCTAAGTCCGAGATTGAGGTATTTGGTATTTCATCCAGCTGAAAGTGTTCACCTTCTCTCTGTTCAGAACCATGTTACATGGCAAACGTCCCAAAAATCTGCCAAAGTAGCTGAAATAGCAGGAGTGGACGTCACCAGTTGAAGTATCCATGCTACAGAGCACAGCATTGATTGTATAGCAGCGACACTTTGTTTTGTATAACAAAACCAAACAGGACAACTATGCAACAAAGAGGGAAATATGACACTTTTTCACAGGCTTTTGAATGAAATTCTATAAGTATTATTATGAGATAGCTGGATGCTACACATGCAGTTAACCAGACAAGAAGCTTTCGCTTTTAAATACTTATCAATATGGTGACTGTCCTTAAGATATTTACAAAGTTTAATACCCAGATACTTACATGAAGAACATTCATCCAATAAAACATTGCCCAAAACTCTTTCCTGCTAAGATTGGTTCTTTTGCCAATTACCTTTATTTTAGACTTTTTATTTTAAAGCATCAAACCCCACTTAGAGGAAAATTTACTAGCAATGCTAAGCATCCTGTTTAACTGATCTTGGTTTTCAGTGAGTAAAACAGTGTCATCTGTATATAATTATAGTCCCGATACCAGTGTTTCCTTATGCTTAATACACAGCTCTTCTGTTTCAACATGCTGAACAAATCACTCATTACAATGGAAATTAGTGTGGGAGATAAATTACAACCTGCTGTACATGCTGAATACCTCTAACCATTTGGTTTCAAAAGTGCTAAAAGTACCGGTGGGAGCAGATGAAGATGAAGTCTTCCTCAGTAACTGCTGCACCTTATGGAGTGCAAGTTCTGCTTGCCTCTCAAGGGAGGGAAGCAGGGTACCCGACTGAAAGGCAGGATGCAGCAAGATTGCTGGCTGTTGGGTCCAGGTCAGGCCTGAAGGGAGAGCAGCTGACAGTGCTGGCACAAGAGTCGGAGGCCCTGAGATGGCACTTTGGTCATGGAGGGGGTCACCACAGCAGAAGCTGAAGGCTCACTACAGGTAGAAGAAACCACCACAGACTTAGATACCTTCTCCCATGCTCTAATATGCCTGGATTGTGGACACAAGCTCTCGGACCGGGACCTAAGGGAATCAACCAGGATTTCAGTGTTCAGGGATGCCTGCACTTACAATCCACGTCAAACCGCCCAGGTTCTGGAATGCCTGGGCGGGAAACTGTAGGTATCCATCCTGGCTTCACTTACTTGGCTGGCGCGGACTCTGAGCACTGGCACCAGGGGTCCAATCTCTTGGGAGATGCAAGCACTGCCTAGCTCCCCCCCCCCCCCTGTGTTTCCTCCAAATTTTATATCTGTCCACGTAAACCTGAAGGCAACTGACCACACATAAGAGGTTATTCTCCTGGTATGGGGAGAAATGCTCCTCAGGCACTGCACTCCCCACCTTTCTATGCTTAGTAAGACCACCCACACTGAAGGTATAACCTTCATCTGAATATCTCATGAATTGTACATCCAGTGCTTGCAAATCTGAAGATCTTGCACTAGAAGTCATAGCCACTGGCATTGCCAGTTTTAAGGTCAAAGATCCTTCTGATAAGTGTCTGATAGGTTGAACTTCAAACCTTTGCTCTTTAAACAGTTCAAAACTACAGCCACATCCCTGTAAGCTGATATCAGGGTAGTGGTGGCCTTTCATTGAACACACCAACAAGCAACTGTGAGATTACTGGGTGTCTCCCTGTAGTGATGTCCCCAATAGAGATGTGAAAAGCTGAAATAGCAAAATGATGTGAATTTATTGATCGATATTGGTAGCCTTTCTTACAAAGGGCTGTAAAATATTCAACTGTATCTGCCACAGAAGACTGAGTGTGATCAATTTGTCTCCCACTGCACCAGTGACACCACTGTGACCAGGCTGATTCATAAGCATTTCTAGTGCCCAACCATCGGGATTTACATAGAAGGTCCCAAGCTTTGTCGGAAATTCCAGAATCATTGAATTTTCGCCAGACACCTCCCATAGTTCTAACATGAGTGAGCCTTGTGCTACAAGAGTGTGATTCTCTCCTTGAGGAGACAGAATCAGATTGTGTAGATTGGGAAGAAGTACTGGAATCCTGAAAGTTTGGACTCTCCCAAGTGGTCTTGATATTGAGGGTCCCTGACCGGTACTCAGCAGGAAGAATGACCCTTTTGTCAAGACAATAACACCACATTTTCTTTGCTATCCTGAGGAGATCCATGCTCTTCATGCTTCTCATCGTATGTATCAGTATGTGAATGTGGGTTCGGTCCGTTGCCAGTGACCTCACTGCCAAATACATGACCTTTAGTTCCAAAATGTTTATGTGGATGGACTCTTCCCGGGTACATAACCTGAACACATGTTTCTCCCCAGATATCGTGCCCCATCCTTTTTAAGGATGCATCTTTCCTGATTGTCATCTCCGGAGGTGAGGCATTTAGTGCCTTTCCATTGCACAGAGATATGTTGTTCACCCACCATTGAAGTTCTTTCACACAGTCAAGGCGCAGGACCAGATCTGAATCATAACAGCTGCTCTACAGCAAAGTCCTTATCTGAGATATCTGCCTGTAGTGTGGGCGAGCTGGTAAGATTGCCTGCACTGAAGCTGTCAACTTCACTACATGTTTTGACAGCTGTTGCAACATAGTACACTTGTCTTCAATCAAATACTTGCAGATCTGCAGTATACCCTGAACATTCTCTTGTGGCAGGAATGACGACATATCTGGAGATTATAATATGAAACCTGGAAATTCTATCTTCTGCACAGGATTGAATACCAATTTCTTCAAGTTTGGAATGAAACCAAGATGTTCCAGCAAGAACCTTAAAGAACCTCCCTGGATCAACACTTGCCTGTTTTGATTAAGCAGCAGCCAATTGTCTAAGAAAATCATCATTTTCATCCTAACTGGCAGAGAAAGTTTTTTAGAAGCTATAGTAATTTTGTGAAGACCCTTGGGGCCTAGGACAGGCCAATTGGGAGAAATTGGAATTGACACATCTGATCTTGCCACCAAATCTGACATATTTCTGAAGTTGAGAACAAATTTGTACACCAAAGTGAGCATCTTTCAGATCCAACTTCCACATCCAGTCTCCTTTCAGGAGCAAATCCTTTGGAATGAAAATCCCTTCCATCTTATAATGAGAAAATTGTTCAGATGTTGCAGGTGTATCACCGGCCTGTTGCCCCCATATTTCTTGGGAACCAGGTACAAGTTGCTCACAAATTGGTCTGCACCAGGGGAAACCGTCTTTATCACTTTTTTGCAACATTTCCCTGACTTCTACATCTCTCTTTTCCTTCTCTGAGATTGAGAGGGAAGGTGGCCTTGGGATCATTGACTGGCTGGAAACCTGAAGACACTCTAACTGGTAACCTTTTACTGTCTGAAGAACCCACTGATCTTTTGTGATCTTTCACCAGTTAGTCAATTTTTTTTTTAAGAACTGAGTTCAGACCTCCCACTGTAGGGTAGAGGGTTTTTGTTACATCCAATGTGTTTTCTACTTGTTCTCTGAAACCGGACGGGAATTTTGAAGGTAAACCCACCTTGTCTCCTTGGACCAAACTGGCTGGAACGCCCCCCCTGACACCGGCAACGATCTCGGCTCTGCGTGAGGGTTCCTGTTGGAGAGGCTGTTGGTCCTGCCACTGGGTGTTCTGATAATAACCAAGGCCATGCGAACCTCTTTTGCCACCTTTCCTACTTGGTCTCTGCAAATTAAATGCATGTTTGGGCTTTAATCTTTCTCTTAGCGAATTTTTCCAGCTTTTTTCTGGAACTTTGGAAAAGCTCATCCTGTCTCTGGCTATTAAAGCACTTGAATTGCTTTTTTTGTTTCACTTTTTGTCGCTGTCCTTTAGTGGCCAATAAATAATGTGCTATCATAGCAAGATAATTAGCAGTTTAACGTATTCCCAGTCATCTTTTTTGTGTCATGGATATGCGTATTTTCGTCTGTTTGTCTGGTGCTATGGACCGTGCACTCCTGTCTACATAGCACAACACCATCAACGCAAACGGCCTGGCACAAAGAGTTATTGGTTTGCAGTGAGAAAGAATGTAACCATCACTATGAGCAAAAGACAAGTCCAGATGCTACATCTTTAAGTTTGACCGCCCCCCACCCCCAAATTGCCTAGAGTTTAGAATACTTTGTGAGCGAATGTAGAGGCCCTTATTGACACTGAGTGTCTACCACTATAACTGGTAGAATATGTATCTCCTTGTGATTAATATTGCTGCTGAAAACAATTACTCACTGTTGATTTTGTTTGGACACTTTCAGAAATCAACTGCACTGAAAAACATGTTAAACTCACCTGATACTGAGTTCATCATGGAAGGGCACAGTGGGATAAGCGCAAAAATCGTGGAAGAAGCTGGTAGGACGTGAAACACAAGCCGTCTCAACTGACCCATCTCTCAGAAAAGCACACAGCAACTGTAAAATTATTGTCAACCTGTGCGTGTTAACAGCAACAAAATTAATTCAAATAAAACCCGACTTAAGGGAAAGTGTCTCTTTATTAAAAATTACTTGACACTTATGATAGATCACTTAGAAGTGGACACACTGAAAGTAAGGATAGTTATAATACCTTTTCATTTCATGTAGTGTGAATCAATTCAGTTGGAACTCAAGTATGACCAGACAAAACTTCACCACGACCAGCAGTTTTATCGATTTTGCGCTGCAAAATGACCTGTCTGTATCTTTTCAAATCATTCAATTCGAACATATTTACAGACATAGCCAAATCTTGCCAAGTGTTTTACAGCATATTAGAGATTAGGTACTTGACCCCCCCCCCCCCCCGCACACACACACGTTAATGCTAAGAATCGGATATTTCAAAGTGAAGAAAGACTTTGTAATGTTTAATGCGGCTGCTACTCTTTGTTTAACCTCATCTACGGTAAATTCTTACTAACTTTATTTGTCGACGATTTCACTCCTTCACTTCCCGCTGCAACTCAAGTCGAAATACCTAAGACGAACTACTCTGAATTACCAAATGGGTGCTACCTTAATATTCTTTCTAACAGGCCTTTCATGCAAGTACCAGTATGGCTATAGTCCCATAGAATATTAGGGTCCAGTTCAATAGATTTCTTCGGCTTGCATAGGAAAGCTGTTGATTCAATCTAAGACTAAGAAAGTTGAACTTGAAAAAAATACATATGCAAACATTTGCACAGATATTTATATATTTATATGCAAGCAAATACTTGTATTACTGAGTAAGTAATTTTTAAAAATCGTTAACAAATCAGAAAAAAAATAGGGTAATGCGTTCATGAGTGTAGATTAGTAAGGAGACGAGTAAAAAACATTGCTGTGGCGTTTGAGGAAAATCTGAAGAACACATTTGGAGAAGTAATAACATATAGTCACAGAAATAGTGCACTAGTTTAGCGCCATCTGTTGAAGAAATTTAATTCCAGGGGTAACACATGGCATTCTATTGCATTGTGAATCAATGGCTCCTGTGGTTTCAGAGAAGCCCTGTGAAATAAATAAAAATTTTGCTTTAAATAAACTTGGTCTAAATCCAAGGTACTCGCCCCAGACGCTCGAAGTGGGTTTCCTGAACGGTACCCGCGGCAACTACATGCATATAACAATGCAGTATTAATTAGGCATAGCAACAGTTTTCAGAAAACTGCACACATACATTACACTTGTATCTTCATACAAAACAGGCTTACTATATATATATATATATATATATATATATATATATATATATATATATATATATATATATATATATATATATATACTTTAACAATTGTTAAGAAATTTTAAATGCTTAACTTCATTCTTGAAATCTGATGCGTGCTTGAGTACAATTGGTTAAAGTAAACCAAGGCTGGTTCAATATTAGGTTGTCATTTTTGGATATTTTTGATAAAATGGATAGTCTTGTTTTAAAATGAATGTAGTGAACCACACGACGTGCATATTATTACTATGTTTGCAGGTTTCAAGGGAATTTGGGCAAGTGGTCTGTCAATATCCGCTCAGCTTGGAGTCAGGGATAGTAACGAGGCTTCCTGGACTCAAGTCCTCGAGGTCCTAGAGTATATGAGTGACGCCAGTTCCATCCCAATATTGGTTGATGCCGACACTGGGTATGGCAACTTCAATAATGCGCGCCGTCTTGTTCGAAAATTGGAAGATCGAGGAATAGCAGGTGGGGTAAAACAGATCATGCTAATTCATAATGAAGTGATTTTAAAGCCAGCCAGTATTTTACGAATGCTTTATATTCCATGATTTGTAAATCTTTCAATGACTCAGTTCGGTAACAATTCCTATTTTCATTTTGCAGAGTGATAACAGGTTGATGCGCGTAAAGATTCAACTTTTATTAACGCAAGTGTTATTCAACTTTAATCGAATAGGAGTAGATTTATGTAATTTGCAATTGTCTGATTACTAGGGATTCAATATATGATTCATAAACTGAATATCTTCATCGACATACCTTTAAATATATATTTGCCTTATCCGCACATCGTTGCTTGTTTGGCTGATGCAGGGGCTTGCATTGAAGACAAACAATTTCCTAAAACAAATTCCTTGTTGGACGGACGTGTTCAACCGTTAGCAGACATAGAAGAATTCGCCATGAAAATTAAGGTTTGAAACATCAGAATGTTTACTTTCTTTTGCTTTGCTTCATCTGTTGAAATGATGTTTTCGAAACAAACTCGTCACTTGTGGTATTGCAGCCTTTCTTTGAGCACCGTGAAAACTATCTATTTCCTATGATTAAATATTTTTTCATATGGGCACATTACTTCCGTTGCACATGCGCAAATTGGGGGGGGGGGGGCACATACTCAAGATCAGGGTGGGTGTGTGCCTCGGACATTTTTTTCGATACTCTATCTTAATCCTACACCAGATGTAAAAGGTACCATTTCTTAGTCCTGTAATGTGTGAAAACGAGTGCTCCATCCTGGTGCACTTTGGAGGCAAACATTCCAATTTTAAATAAGTTTTAGCATATTCTTACTTCCCACAAGAATTCCCCCAAAGAACTTACTAATTATATCCTGTATCTCCAGCCTATACCCAAGATCTATACATTTGTTTGAAAAATGAAAAATACATTCAGGAATGGTGGCCCCTATCCTAATCCAACCTTGTACATTTTTTTTTGGGGGGGGGGGGCTTTCTAATCCTGGGATTAATGAAAACGGGGCCTTTCCCGCTGCACATACCCATTACAATCCTACATGGGATTACACCCCTCTCCCCCGGGCGCAAACCAATTTACCGATTTGTTCTTCTGATCAAATACTATTTGGTCATATGAACAAATACTTCTGTCACACATGCGCAAATGAATTCGCAGATTTGTTCATGTGATCAAATTCTTCCTGTTACGCATACGTTTACTTTCCCGTGTGTGCCAAATGGTGGAGACAAGTTCCAGTGCGGCAGCTGCAGGCAGCAGACAACAAGAGTAGTTGCTCAGATACAGAGATTCCCACACCAAGCTTCGGGCCAGGGAGTGCTTATTATTTAGTACATATAGTAGAGCAACTCCTATTCATTCATAGGAAAAAATCAATTGGTTCACATGAATAAATCATGGTACGTCTTTTCCCATTTGATCATGCGGACAAATGCAAGTCCACATTCTCTGATTTGTTCATATGATCAAATGAATAAAACAGGAAACGGCTTTCCACAATATATATATATATATATATATATATATATATATATATATATATATATATATATATATGTATATATATATATATTGTATATAAATACACACACACACACACACACATATGTGTGTGTGTGTGTGTGTGTGTTTGTGTGTCCAGCTAAAAAGGGTACATATTGGTTTTAGGGTAAGTCGAATTGTTCTTATTTGAACTTGTGCTATACAAATTTAGTAATTAAGGTTTGTTTGACAGGTATTCTTCTTTCATAATGAAGCTCTGCATTTATAAGCAAAATTTCACGTATTTAGCTAATTCATAATTTGCCACGTTCATATTTATTCTTTCTTATGTGGTTGTCTTTGCTGAATATTTAGCTAAGACAAGGAACCGCTACTCAGACAGACATGTACGGGTAAAAGGCTCCGAAACATGTTGAGTAGTTACCCGCTGAAGACCCTCTAATCTATTTGGGCTGATACAGCCTATGTCAAAATTTTACAGAGGAACGTGTGCAATATGGACAGTAGTAATTCCATATGTATTTAGAATAGACAGGGACAGGTTAGCTTATGGAGAGTAAAGAGTTCGGACTGCGGAATAGGGTAATGACTACTAGGAAGTGGTTCTGGGCAAAAAACACACACACACACATACATACATACATACATACATATATATATATATATATATAATATATATATATATATATATATATATATATATATATATATATATATATATATATATATATGAAATACTCCCGCAATGGGGGGGTCCAAATATACATAATGTGTAAGACTTAGGCAGATCGCAGACTTGAAGGGAACACTGCCCCCCCCCCCATGTCTGGTCATCTTTTACGCTTATATGTATATACGGTCATCCTCATACTGAAAAATATGCTTGCATATGTCTGATACTCAGTTAATGGAATACAAAAAATGTTGGAATGTTTTTAAGTTTATTTGTTAGGATTATACCAATTATACAAGATACTTGTGTGCCCCCCCCCCCCTGCACACACACTGCAACTTAGGCACAGGTCCACCTAATGCCTATTTTATATTTATACAAACTGTCCTGAGCGGTTTTTCTGGCTGGGACAAAATAATTTGGGGCAGAAAACCACGAGCCACAGAGCGGTGGGTGGTTTCCTAGAGCAGAATGTTGAGTCCCAACCAGAAACACACGCAAATGATGGCTTAAATTCATCCCATAATGTTTCTGGGAATATTCTGTTTAAGCAGACAACAAACGATAGTTTTTGAGCAAAAGAGGCCGCAAATAGGTAGAAAACATAATAATCCAACACTGCCACGCGCGGATGAATCGGTCTATTTTTTCTAGAAATGAACGGCGGTACTATGTGATGCGAAAATCAGACGTGATAGCCGTAACACATATCTTAATTAATTAACCCATTATGGGATAAATAAATTTACATATATATATATATATATATATATATATATATATATATATATATATATATATATATATATATATATATATATATATATATATATATATACATACATATATATATATATATACCATATATAAGCAGATATACTTCACATTAGTAGAAGAGAACAAACTGTTGTATCATAATGGTGAAACAAACCATTATGGTTTCACCCTATTTGTGACTTTTCAGATAATACGGATCTTGGTCTGCTTTGAAGGCAATAGAATCTTGGTCTGCTTTGAAGGCAATAGAAAGATTACAAAAACTAAAAAACAAAAAAACAAAAAAACCTCCAAAAATTACAACAGTTGTGTACACTGAAGAAATTATTAGGAATTATTCCAATGTACAACCTCACCACACCGGACATAAATACTACCAGTATTTAGTATTTATAACAAAAAACCACAAGCATGTGTATTTATACTACTCGCTTCCTGTTGAGGTGCACCAACTGGAATAATAATACTAATGGCAAATAAAGTCGTCTACATATAGGAAATGAAGGCATCGGTTACTAGGTTACAAGGTGGTAGAGACGGTCAGAAAATTATATAAATCGAGGTACATCCCCACAAGTTCCCACCAATACAAATGATTATAAATAGACTAAAGTATTAAAATTAGATAAATCTTCACACCAATGGAAAATATTTTTGCAGGTGCACACAGCTCAAAAACACATGGTTGGGGAGGGGGGGGGGGGGGTTCAGTTGTGTTCCTCTGCTATTCTAAACAACCAGGTCAGCTTTTCAAGAGCAGAAAGCTTCTACAATATCTGAGTAAAAAAGTAAAAATGTCTCCTTAACACAAGTGCTTTTAAATATGGTACTGTGGCAGCGCTGAGTGACGTCATCACAAAAATAATATTCTTTACAGTCGACCATCTCTAGTAATCCAAGGACAATATTTTGTGATTTCTAGTCGGTCTGTCTATTCCCTCAGGCTTGCAAAGACGCTCAACAAGATCCTGACTTTTGTATCGTCGCTCGCGTAGAAGCTTTCATCGCTGGGCACGGTCTGGAGGAAGCGCTGCGCAGAGCTCAGGCGTATCGGGAAGCAGGTATGATGATCTTTTGAGGTCCGTGTTGCAGAAGCTAAACCATTTGCTATCCGTTGAGGTGTAGGCAAAATTTTAGATTCTCCGGCTCCCGATTGGTGTAAAATCTACGTTACAAGTCCAAAAGGATACCCAAACGTTATTATGAATTGTTACAAAACAGAAATCTCCACATTTGGTTAACAAGACTCACAAAATTGTTAACATTTAAGGCAAAATCCAAGTTGTATCCGCCATACTACTTTCCTAAGTGCTCGTCTCAGACACGTATCCATCTGCAGCTTATTATTTTACTTTCATTTAATTTTATTTATTTATTGGTGAAAAAGCGACCCGGAGCAATTTTTGTAGGTTTGAAGGTTCAAAGCTACCAACACAGGGAATCCTTGTAGCACTACCCAATGCAGGTGCGCTCAAGTAAAGCGAGGTGCCACGTGGTTTTCCGGGCCACCATCTTGTATCAAGAGCAGTAAATGAGATACGCTCAATTTTCAAGAACAACACCTGGTTTTTCAGATTAAAAAGTTTTAGACTAAAATGCCTTTTCATGATGAAAATAGAATATCGGGCGGTACTTCTGACATCACTAGATAAGCTAGATGACTAGCCACAAATCCGATGCATGTTGGAACAGGTCTTTTAAAACTGGGAACAACTAGCGGTGTGTAATGTCCAGCATGTAGACCCTTTTATCATCGATATACAGGTGAGTGGAGAGGCATTTAATACGTGACTGGAGCACCACATAACGGTGGCTGTTCATTTTTTCTTTTGTCTATCGTATGGGAAGAGTGGGCACCATACTCTTCTCATTAGCATAACACGTATAATGCACATATCATGAAATAGACAAAAGCTTAATCCGGACCCCTCCTCCCTCCCTATTGTACTTAGCAGGCTGTTCATCCACAAGGGGTATGATGGAGCTCTTCTGCATTTAAAAAGTTGTCTCCACCACATGGAGTTTCTCACCAAACAAGTCCAATGCCCCTGTCTTGCCTAATACTAAACCCTGTCCTACTTGCACCGGACCACGATCAAGTACGTGGCACCTTGTGTTGGCAGCTGGTCGTACACCCTTGATGGACGATATTCCATACCTCGAAATCTTGAAAGCCCCGTAAACTTCATATTGGACTTCCTGCCATCCAACATCTGTTATATTCTGCAATTTGATTGATTTTCCTTGTATAAATATAGAAGTCTGAAACACTCTATAGTTAAATCACAAAATTCATTTCCCATTATAATTTTACACATTTTGCCTGAAGCTAAGAAAAAGCCCCAGTGAACGTCATTTGCGTAATGACGTCACGCGCGCACGGGGATTTCCTCGAGCTGTCCAATATAACGATCCAATATAACATTTACAGGGCATGCACGTGGTACAAATAGAGACAGCTGATTGGCTACCAATAGACTAATGCAGAATATATATATATATATATATATATATATATATACATGTTATTTTCATATTGGGTATGTATATTCCTACACGTAAATGTCTTCTGGAATGTTACACTTATAATACCTTCCTGTCATCTCTAAGAAATTCGGACTCCACGTGTCTGAAAAAAGTCACTTTTTCGAGCAGTTACTGTGTCTATTATCTTTCAGTGCATAATCTAACAATGGGCTGAAAAATAACCTTAATCCAGAAGAAAATGAATGCAATTACTTGGATTATATCATTGAACTTATCTACCCAATCGAAATAACATCGACTAGTTAGGGCAGTCCCCAAAGCAAGACCACGTTAAAAGTTGAACTTTGCACCGAAACGGACCAGACTCATCTGAGAATTAAGAAGTCTTAACAAATGCATTGTTTCAGAATACTCCGGCAGGGCTCGACAATTTTTTAAAAAATCACTTGTCCGCAGGACAAGTAAATTTCAAAATCCACTTGTCCGCATACAAAATCCACTTGTCCTGATAAAACTTCTATAAACATCGTTTTTTTCAAACTCAATGCTAAGGCCTACGCAAACCATTTACCCTAAAATATATTTGCCGCGTATTGTCGCTTGCAAATTCGCACAAAAATGTCAAATTTTACAACGGTTCAAGCTGCAACTGTTCGACAGTGAAACTGGCAAAACATTAAAAATACAAATTAAAAAAGTAAGCTATTTGCATGGGGTGACTAACGATGAAAAATACTTTGTAATTTCTGGGACTATAGGAGTCCGTATCCCGGTTAAAGTTAAATAACGATTAAAATAGTTGCATTGGTTTCAGGATCCTTTCTCGCTGCCTCTGATGCCGTGATGGGATGCATATCGTTTGCGTACCTACCATGAACGCTATCGGTACATCGTAGTAAATTTGCGTATACAGTATTGGCAAGTTCCTCGCAATAAACGGTGTTCTTAAATCAAATTCAAACGAAAATTTTAATATTTCAAATCAGAAATCGAGCGTGCGCACCGTCAATATCTTTCCTGCAACTGTACACAAACAGCTGCTTTGGCCATGTGGCCTGACGCACAACACATCACCCGATTGGTCAATTGAGTCACATGCAAAAATGAGCCAATCGCGGCTCGTGCTGCAGTGTTTTCATCATGGCTTCCGCCCAGTGAACATGTGTCAATATGCCGTAATTTACGGAGGGAACACACAAACGGGAAGCTTTTTTTTTTTAATTGCAGCATGCGAAAATAAAGATTCCAGTGTTTATAGCAACAATTATTTGGAGTCACAGGCAAATACGCAAAGGTAGGGGGATAGAGAAAAATGCCGAATGTGTGACAGATCAGTCAGCATGATGCTCCGTTCACCGTAGATTACTCCACGCGGTCACTTGCGTGTGACTGGCAGATGTGTGTTTTGTTTGGCCGGGAAGTCAACTTGCGGCACCATTACATGATCTCTCCAACACTTTTAGAGCCCACCGATAAATTGTCTTTGATGCTAATTTGCTCAAGAATTCGCCATGCAAGTTTTAAAATTTTTTGATGTTCCTTTGTCATCGTTCGGGCAGATAAGACTGACGGTGAGGTGCTGTGTGACCTTGCCCCGATGCGGGCGAAAGCCACTACGCCCCAATGCATGACTGCTGGTACCTTTGACCTCGTCGTCGTATGCACGCAACGGTCAAAATACCTGCTTGTTTTGACAGAAATCAAGTAGGTAGTCAAGTCCTTTTGAATACACCTGCTGACCATGTAATTGTTTAAACCTGGATTGTTTACTTTAGGCCAGGGGATTATCATCACCTATTGCGCATTGGCGTCCCCACGCACATGCCTGCATTGGTGTTCATGTTCTGTTCACACGGACCACAGTAATCGCCAACATATACAGAGTCGCGAAGGCTCTGGCTGCTCATCATTATGTTGCCGTGCATGCAAACAGACGTAATTTCAGTCTAATTAAAAAAGAAAAAATTAGCTTGTCCGCAGGACAAGTTGAATTTGAAAGTCACTTGTCCGAGAAGAGCTTTAGCTTGTCCCGGAACGTCGGATCATAGGAATTTTCGCGCCCTGCTCCGGTCATAACACTTACCTAAGGTACTCTCTATAGCTGAATACTAAAACCCTTCATCTCGTTTTTTAAACATGCTGACAATTTGTGTTGTTTTGGTAGGAGCGGATGCCGTGTTAATGCACAGCAAGAGAGCAGATGCAACCGAAATACAATCTTTTATGGCAGCTTGGAAGAATCAGGTGCGATCATTCATATTCAACTGGAATAGTTATTATTAATAAATTGTCTCACTACCAATGATTATTTATTCATTAAAAACGCCCATTGCTGGGGAAAATACATAATACCTATATACATAATATACCATGATACTCAATACACAAATAGGGAAGGGTAGTTTCTTAAGTTTCCAGAAACCTCCACTACACGGCGCGAGTCATCGCTTTCATCCGGGTACTCGCCTCCGGGTGAACATTGGTCTCGACGGATTTGCAAACACTGTGATAACATTGTATGTATCGGCAATCAAAGTGCCAAAAATGTTCCTTTTCACGTAATATCTGCTGATAAATTTTACACACACGAAAGATAAGATTGTATTATAGCAGTGTATGAATGCATTTGTTCGTATGTTGTGTTAAAAAAGTGAAAAATCCATTTGAACCGCGGTGACCGGGAACCGCATTCTGCTTGTAACATTCCTGCGTAGCGCCACTTGACTATGTGAATGGTCGAAAGAAATGCAATAATAAAGAATATTCTTCGACAGTTATTAAGATAATGCAATGATCAGATATAACAAATTATCGACATAGCACATAATATGCACTCAACAGCATGAGGATTTCGTAAGACTCCTGTTGCAAAGATTTAATGTGACCCGGTTCATCGCCGGCAATAATGGAGGATCGAACAGGATGAAACAACATTGGTCATCGCGTTTTAAGAACAGTACGTGTTGCCAACCTGCCAAACTTAAAATCAGGGAGATAGAAAGTAAAATTGAGGGAGATTGACAAATTAATGTGAAATATAGAAGAGAAATATTGATGAATTTCTGGGAGGTGACTAATTATTGTCAAAATTCACACTTTTTCAAGAATTTTAAGCATAAAATTCCGGGAGTCTCCCGGGTAATTCGGGAAGGTTGGCAACGCTGTTAAAGAAGTCGATTGTATTTTATTTGCCGGGTGTGTTGTCATTGTGTCAAAAATAAAGACAAGTAGACAACCTCATCAGAATATGTTATTGTAGATGTGTTACTGTATGTGTGTGGGTGGGTGTGGGTGTGGGGAGGTCGGCAGGTAGCGTTAAAGGTTAAATTAAAATTAAAATCAAATGTGATTAACTCCACAACAATGTGTATTGGGTTGATTCCTTGATTGCATTACTTTCTACAAAAAGTATTTATTAATGATAACATTATCATGATTATGAGTTACACTTGGTTATTTCATTCGCCAAGAAAAACGCTCAGTTTGCACCATGCGTTAACACATCATAGCATGCGACGCTACTCAGGTTGACCCGCTATTGAATACCCGGATGAAAGCTGTCCGCAGTGCCACATGGCGGTCAATGAGAGAACGCAGAGTTATTGCTCTACCATATTACAATGAACTTAAATGAACTCAACTCGGAAGAAGTCAAAGTACATAAAACCATACACATTACAATGGACTGGATGAACTGAGTGAGAGAATTGGTTTCATAAAATCAAAGTTCATAAAACCATATAGGTTTCAGTGAACTTAAATGAACTGAAATCAATATGCACGAGTAAATAGAGACGCCATGCAGTGTTCCACTGAGCCAAATCTGTTGCAGTTGACATGGTGAATGAGTCCCTGACACCATCTGGTGTCACTAACCCACTAAGACAATCCCCATGCCCACCACACTGTTTAACAATAAGCTCTAATGACAAGCCATTTTCGATCAAACGATCAGAGAGAGTTCTTGGAGCAGATTTTCCTGTTATAGTGCAATATTTAATTTATTCCCCAAATATATCAGTTCTGATTGGGTTATTTTCTACTCTACTGCTGTGATGAGGCACCTGCACGTGGGAGTAAAATGCCTTTTGAATCAACATCAAGACTATGCTACAGCTTATAATGCACATTGTATGTATATGTCATTTGCGTGGGAACACAATAAAATATACTGGAGTCTAATAGCACAACGACCGCGAACTTACACCACCTGGTACCCATGCTCCATAGACAGGTGTCCTTTGTAGTTGAATATTGCTGGAATATTTAAAAACAGTCACAGCGAATGTTCTGATTTGAGATGACTAAAGGACCTAAAGTCGTATGGAAATAAGGGACAATTTGATGACGAAGAAATTTATTTGATAAAGGCCATTGAACAAACAAAATAATTTATCAATGCTATTGACTTGCCTGATTGTAACACTATAACACATCATTTTTAATATCATAGATTTATGTTCCTCTGTGTCGAAAAACTGAAAATATGAGTAATCATTATATTATAAATTGAGACTCAAACAACGGCATTATCTGTCCGTGTGTAAGATAGGGGCTTCCGTTGGGTAGATAGAGTGTCTGTTCATAAGATATGTGTACATTGTGTCTATTATTATTATTTTTATTATTGTTATCATCATCGTCATTATCATTATTATTATTATTATTATTATTATTATTATTATTATTATTATTATTATTATTATTATTATTATTATTATTATCCAACCCCAATCTTCTGAGCTGTTGGTTTTGGAAAGTGAGTAAGTATATATGATATATGATATATATATATATATATATATATATATATATATATATATATATATATATATATATATATATATATATATATATATATATATATATATACATTGCCATGTATGCGCTGCTATCTTTTCAGTAGACTTTAATACTATATTTTGAAGCAAGCTGTGTAGTTTGGCATCAGAAGTGTTGTGTACATTATTAGTTACAGGTGATCATTGTTGGGACAATCGAGCAGACCATGGACATATCATAAGACCTCAGTGAGCAGACTAATTGTTAAGGCATTGACTGCATTGTGTACATGAAAAAGCAAATATGGCCTCTCTTACATGAAATATGGAGTGATTGAATGCCTGAGATTTAGGTGAAAACTAGCGTATTTTGATTTAGGTATACCAACTGTTCATCATCCTTTTCTGAGAGGAATTGGATGTCTCCGTCGTTGATTCGCCATTGCATGTGACCTAATACTGAAAAAAAAATGCTTCAGCATGACACGGGCTATACAATACATACACTGTATCATGTTGATATATTTGTGGCTGATTTCATTGTGAAAGTGTTCTTGATAAGTCATTAAATGACAGGGCATTCCGTTTATGTAACCTTTTCTCTCATGTCTTTGTACATGTTCACGTCTAACATTGTTTTTGTTCCTGCAAAGTTTACAAAACCTGCACCAAGCTATAAACATTTGTCATACAAAATTCAAAGATAACTGTTACCGATAACATGCCTTGCTTCATTAACTGTCTTGTCGATAAAGACACAGTGAGTGGTTAATCCTCTTATGCTGAAAGCGCTGCAATCACTGCACCACGTCCTTGCTGGCTTTAATCCTCATATATCGCACCACTGAAGTTACATGTAGGTCAGACACCTTGCATGCCGCTGCACAGTGAAAAAAATTAATTTTCCAGTGTAAATTCCTTTGAATTTACTTGCACATCTTATTTTCTTATTAAGGTGCGTCTTGAGGTGTGGGGAGGTCATTTGTGCCAAAAAGTCTTTTGGTGATTGTAAATTTCCTGTAGCCCGCCACTGATAAACACCCCGTTTATTTATCTTGTCGCCCCTTTTTTCTCCTTCCTTTCTCCTTCCTTTCTTTCTTTCTTTCTCTCTTTCTTTCTTTCTTTCTTTCTTTCTTTCTTTCTTTCTTTCTTTCTTTCTTTCTGTTCTTCTTTATTCCATTCATTTATTATTATTTTTGGGGGGGGGGGCATTTTTGGTGCCACTTATGTTTTGGCATATCACATTGGGACACAAATGTCCTCCTGCGATGGATATTGCTGAGCAAGTATATGAGTACTGGAGCGGTTGGTGCAGGGATGCGATATTACCATGACTACCATACAAAGAGTCTCCACTTTGGATAGAGCTATGGTCTTAACGTCTCATTGAAGGCACTGAAAACCTAGGAGGCATAACATGACGCCGAGTACAATGAAATGATTCTGTCCCATAACATCACGCCGAGTACAACGAAATGAACCTGTCCCATAACATGACGCCGAGTACAAGTACTACAACGAAACGATCCTGTCCCACAACAGTGTCCTCCGTGGAACCAGGAGCAAACACAGTGTTCAATGCCCGTTTCTCCCGCTTCTTCTGCTCCCGCTTGAGGCTGTTCAAATCTTTTGGTTAACGAGCGATTAAACACGCAGATGGTAACAAAACTTGGTGAAACGTGATAGGATTTTGTACTCATATAAGACCAAGGTGCAGATTGTTCTTGGGTCACCTTGACCTGGGATCGCAGGATCACTTATGTGAATTTCGTTCCATGCGATAAGTTATGAAGAAAACAACAGACTTGAAGAAACTTTGTAGGCTTATGTATCTGGGCAAGACCTAGGCTGGGAGTGTCTGTTGGTTACCTTGACCTGATTGTAAAGGTCTTGGAATCATTTATAAATGTCTATTCAATTCCCCTAAGATAATTGTTGAATAAGGTGCCACTTTGTCCAGGTTAGTCCTGGACCAGGAATACATTTGGTAACTTTGGTACAATTATCCTGGTGGTACAAAGTTATACGAAATATCAAAAGTACAGATGTATTGGTTCCCTGCTTAGCTTACCCTTTGAGTGTCTCCTGTTGTGATGTTTACCAGAGCACACTGTCGGCGGTACTAAAGTTGGGCAGAGCAGAATTTTTTA
Source organism: Hermodice carunculata (assembly GCA_964020975.1). Lineage (NCBI taxonomy): Eukaryota > Metazoa > Annelida > Polychaeta > Eunicida > Amphinomidae > Hermodice > Hermodice carunculata. The sequence continues at coordinate 2,280,576 of OZ026620.1, forward strand.
TAGCGTCTCTGTTACATTAGCTGGGACAACTATTGGAGGGTTAGGGTCCTCTGAATTAAGGCACATTTAAAACTCCTCATGATATTGTGATAAAACGAAATACCAAACATGAGCAGTTGGGAGAAGGGGGTAACTATGTTTGTTGCTTTCCTCAATTACTGAGGATACGGGCATACTTGCTATGTGCATATTCACCAGCAAACAACATTACTCTGCTTACCACTAACACAACATTTTCTGAGAAACAAATAATTTTTTTCAAATATACTTAGCATCCTGCATGTTTAAAACGCAGTGAATAATTTTTTTTTTTTTTTTTTTTTTTTTTGCTTTCTCGAGTTGTCTCTATTATCACAGAAGCTCTTCTGGCCCTTCTTAACACACGAATCTGCCTTTCTTCCTGTTTAAGGGTTTTGTTGCTGCCTAGGTGACAACCCAGGATCCCAGTTACTATGAATACCTCCTATTGATATTCCAGAAGCAGAAAAATGGAGCTGAAATAGTTATAAACACGAATAGTAATTTTATTCACTGGACTACTTTTTGAAATTTAGGGGCCAGTTGTCATTGTGCCTACCTTGTATTACGAAGTACCAGTGCAGGTCTTTCGGGAAATGGGAGTGTCCATGGTAATTTGGGCCAATCACAACATTCGTGCGTCTGTGATGGCAATGCAACGTGCCACTGCTCGTATTTGGAACAGCCAATCATTAGTCGGCGTTGAGTCAGAGGTGAGCCCTCTATATCATAAATCAATGAAAACAGTGCCAGGCGTTGCGGTAAATATACAAGTGCAAATTTATATTGGTTAGCTTATACATAGTTAAATGTGTATATTACAGTAGATTCCCTACATATAGAATCCATAAATTCCATTGCCACATGTTTGGTCACCATCAGCAACGATTGTCAATGTCATCAATGCTCATAAGCGGATTAAACAGCAACCCTCGTAGTGAAAACATCAAGAGTCTTGTCACAATTATGATAATTGAATTTTCATACATTACGTCCCATGTAAAAATCTCATTCACGCGCGTCTTGACATTTCCGCGTTCAAACATTACAACGTCCACATGTAAGTGTAGTACGCCATGTGTTTTAAAACTTTATTTAAAACTTTGTGATTTGAGCATTTCTTCTCCATAATTCTTTACAAAGGACCCACAGTGTCCTTTAATGTGAGGAGGAATGTTAAACGTCTGATTTTGCTTGCAGATTGTACCCGTTAAAGAAATATTCCGTTTACAAAACGACGAAGAGTTGAAGCGTGCGGAAGGTCTTTATCTTCCAAAAGTGTAAGATGGACCACTGCCGTCTGTGACCACAACGTTCTATCGGAGTGAAGCTTCAGAGAGACGAGACTTTGTCATTGCAGAAACACGCGTCTTGTGGGATGATTGTACGTCATGCAACGTCCCATGACACGTCATGCAACCTACAATGGCACGTCTTGCAACGTATGGGATATATGATATAGTGTTCCATACAGCATATACAGATATGGCGGCGTGATGCAACATACAGTGAATGTTTCAAAAGGTAACGCGGTGGCCTATGCAGTTCATACGACAAACGGGGGCATGGTACCGAGATGACCATGTGACAAGCCTAAAGTAACATCTAATATATCATTGCATTGTCAAATTTGACAAAGTGTTATATCACCGCAGTTCTTTTGCGTTCATGAAATTGTTATTTCTGTCACCTGAACAATTGTGAGTAAAAATGGATTAGCACCACACATATGTATTAATTACCCGCCAAAATCCTTAACCCCGTCGCTAGGCAACTGTGATAAGGAGCCGCCATAATGGATACCCCAGAGTGTTAATGTCTTGGACCAGTAACCTAGGCCTAATGCATTTACATGTTAAAATAGCGACATTCGCTGGCTTATTTCTCCTTTTTGAAATGTAAAACTGCAACTTCCGTGGCATTCTGCTTCAAGTTTTTACCGGTAGCAACAAGTTAAAACCAAGAAAATGGGAGGTCATGTGATTAGATTTTTTTTTACAGGTGCATTTGTGTACCTTACCTCCATGATTGACCGTTCCGCGCCAAATATGTCTCCAAAAATAAATAAAGTTATCACATGATTTAAAATATTTCTAGAGTAGCAGTGCCTTTCTAAAACTCACAGTTGATAAGTAGTTTCCCATCCAAAATGATGATGGGACTTTTTTTGGGATGCTCTGCTCCTGTGATATTAACATCCAATAGACACAGCAACAGTATTCAGTACTCGATCAAAAGTTGTGGATCAGTTGACCCGACCTTGAGGGGTTACTGGTCCAAGACGTTAATGACAGTGGTAGTGAAGACAATGCTTTTTTCAAATGTGTCGTACACGAGCACATTCGCACTATCTACCCACTTTCAGAACTCATTACACCATAGAGCTCGTTGTTATCCTTCACAATGCTAACAGATCATTGCATCTCTGTAGGTGTTTTATACTTAACTTCATTTGTTTGCTGAGAATTGGATAAATAGCCCTATGGCGGATCCAAATTCCTCTCCTTTTGTATAAACACTGAATGCGGAGCTTCATCAAGTTATGCAATAGACAATCTCAGAGGGAAAAATACAGATATGATATATATGACGGAAAAAAAACATGGGCACACTGTACATACAACTGGTACGAACAATCGCCAGAGTACACAATGCGGAGAAGGATTTTAATCTGTATTTAATTCTAAGAACCTATGGAACCTTTTCAGAACGCTGAAAGAAAGATACAGTTGCATTAAGTATTCTGCAGTTACAGTTATATGATCATGATAAACATACATACGTATAGATAATTATAACTTATTATGTTCACAATAAAGTACTAGCACATATATAGCCAGACTGGAGAATCCCACACACCGACCTGTTTGGTCTGCAGTGAATGGGGAACGATGTTTGAGACGTCTTTCGGATTTTAGGTTGACAAGACTCCAGGATTGCTTCTGAAGGATTCCGTTCAATGCTGACAAGTCGGGCGAGGCCTGCGATAGTAAGCCAAGGCCTGACATAGTAGGTCGAGGCCTGCTATACGAAGCCGAGGCGTGCTATAGTAGGTCCAGTCCTGCTGTAGTAGGTCGAGGCCTGCTATAGTAAGCCGAGGCCTGCCATAGTAGGTCCAGGCCTGCTATAGTAGGTCGAGGCCTGCCATAGTAGGTGGAGGCCTGCTATTGTAGGTCAAGGCCTGCTATAGTAGGTCTAGCTCTGCTATAGTAGGTCGAGGCCTGCTATAATAGGTCGAGGCCTGCTATAGTAGGCTCATCATGTGGAATGAAGACATAACATGCATCACAGCACCATCTTATTTACTCTGTGTGACCACATTTGCAGCCACCCGGGCCAGGGGTATGGAGAACTAAATATTCTTTGCAAAAATTCAAGCCCTTCAAGCTACTACTTTATTACGAAGATTTAACATATTCATATCGTAGGAACATGCATAAGCATGCTTTATCACGCATTAAATATGTCCTTAATATTTTCAAGTAGTGAGCAAGTTGTGGTGCATTGTGGCAATAGCTTCTATTTCCTTTGTTTCTGTGATAAAGTAGTATCTACAGTTCGACCAGCGAAATGGTAAAGGATAATATTTCACTTCTATACAAAAGTATACATTTACATTGTGTGGAAAATTCTGGTTTTCTGAATTTGTTCGAGAATTAAAAAAATAATGACATTGTGAAAGTACTTGAAACTATGCTTTCTTGAGTCTCTTAGACTTGGTGGAATGTCCAGAGGTTGACACTTGCAAGTTATCATATGTATTCAGACGTTTAAAGTACCCACAAAGTAACTCATAATTTTATGGATTAGAGGCACTTATGTAAAGTAGTAAATATTTGATAATCACGCGCTCACTTTGATGACAAATTAAAAAAAGGTGTGTGTTTAGCCCAAGACATTCACCACTTTATTGCTGTTGAAGTGATATCTGAAGACGGTGTCACAATCCCTCCCCCCGCGCAAAAATATAACAACAGAGTGGACTACGCAGAACAAAGAACATGATTTAGCCCCCCCCCCCATAATTTTATATATATTGTAAGGTTGAAGTCCCCAGTAATTTTTTTTTTAAGAGATAATAATTCAAGCTCATCATAATGCTTCAGAGTCTATGGAGTGACCAAATACGCCCCCTAGTGTCCGAGTAAAGTACCATCAGAGATAACAATCTTCAGACTTGTGCTGAGTTTTTCATCAATAACGTTAAGGAATGAGGTACCAAACTGGTTAATGAGAGGAACACTCAGGAGAAGAGGGAACCAAAGACAGCGAAAGCCAGTATGACTCCCAAGATGAAGGAGGAGAAAGGCCACAGGAAGGAGACATCCGCATCATCCAGGAAGTGTGACCGAGGTGTTAAATGCCCAGCCCCATTCATGAGCCCAGACCGTGGAGCCTATGACGAGTTCATGTTCCAGATAAAGAGGCAACAACGAGAAAGGAGGCACCAGAAGTGCTAGATGAGGAGAGGCCATCAATCTGACATTATTAGTAAAGTTAGCATGTTAGTGCAAAAGTGTGTTGAACTGAAGTAACACTGTACTTTTTCTACTAGGCATGATTTTAATGCCAAGTTTAGCAAAACCTAGCAGTAAAAGTTGTTGAACTGGTGACAATAAGATTTCACGCCCCACCTCCCTTTATGAAGTGCACAATGTTCCTGCAGACAACATCACTTCTGTGAAGTGTATAATATTGAAAAATTAAAAATGTCATAATGTTTATACATAGTCGAATGTCATTTTAGATGGCTGTCTCAGTGTTTGAGGACAACTCCACTGAGACAAGGGGGATAAATGTAAGGTTGAAGTCCCCAGTAATTTTTTTTTTTAAGAGATAATAATTCAAGCTCATCATAATGCTTCAGAGTCTATGGAGTGACCAAATACGCCCCCTAGTGTCCGAGTAAAGTACCATCAGAGATAACAATCTTCAGACTTGTGCTGAGTTTTTCATCAATAACGTTAAGGAATGAGGTACATGTAATTTGACAAGCTGTGTTATTGCTCATAACTAATTTTTACAGTTGTGTGTTAAATTTTTGGCTATTTCATATTGTAGTTTCATTGCAATTTGCCCCAGAAGACGACCCAAATCTAGCGCAGGCCTATTCTAGGCCTCAATCAATGTAAATGTGCCATGGCCATGCAGTTTGCAAGTTCAACAGAGAAATATTTCTTAAATTTCTAGTTTAATTATCAACACTAGGTAAAAGAATATGTTCTTAACTTAAATGTGGCATAAAAGATTGGTGAAATTGGTCAGAGCAACTTTACAAGAGATGCGGATGCACCCCTGTTGTCATCGATCGCTGTCATGATCCACGGCAGATGATGACGATGATGATGATCACGCCTTGAAGTCCCCAAATACTCACATTTACAGAGATTTCACATAATTCTATCTACCATGATGTACATGAAGTCCACACAATTTGTTTGTGAAAGTTTCAGAGTTGTTGATCAAGTAAAATCCATGAAAAAGCTGTAAATGAGCTCTTGGCAGGTGTCCAGATCTGAGTGGGGTTTCTGTGGGGTAATCATGAGTGATGCACGTCCTATGCACGTGACCAAATAGTATAAATATGCAGGCGAACGAGCATCGAGGGCCAGTTTCCCAGACTGGTCCCGACGGAGCAACTTCGAAGCCCAGAACTTGAAAGAAGCTTCCCACCACTTGGAGTTGACCAAATAAAGTTCCAGGCGATTCTCAGAAGTGAAAGGTGTGCACGATCTAACCCGCTGGATCTCCTCATGAGTTTCCTCGTTGCGTCATTCTGACATAATATGCCAGTGCGTAGTGAGGTTGCCATGGGGATTTCTTGGGGTCCTGTGAATGTGAGAAGAAGCACTGCACCGTCGTCCAATGGGGTTTCTGTGGGGTAGGCCTCCAGTGGGGTTTCTGTGGGGTAGGCCTCCAACGGGGTGTCCACTGATGAAGCCATAGGCCTACTACAAGAGGCGACAAATGGGGTTTCTGTGGGGTAGGCCTCCAATGAGGTGTCCACTGATGGAGCCATAGGCCTACTACAATAGATGTTAATCACAAGAGGCGACCAATGGGGTTTTCATGGGGTACCTTCACAGATGATAAATACATACCACAGATGTTCAATACTACTGAGAGCCAGTGGGGTTTCTGTGGGGTAGGCCTCCAACGGGGTGTCCACTGATGAAGCCATAGGCCTACTACAATAGATGTTAATCACAAGAGGCGACCAATGGGGTTTTCATGGGGTACCTTCACAGATGATAAATACATACCACAGATGTTCAATACTACTGAGAGCCAGTGGGGTTTCTGTGGGGTAGGCCTCCAACGGGGTGTCCATTGATGAAGCCATAGGCCTACTACAATAGATGCTAATCACAAGAGGCGACCAATGGGGTTTTCATGGGGTACCTTCACAGATGATAAATACATACCACAGATGTTCAATACTACTGAGAGCCAGTGGGGTTTCTGTGGGGTAGGCCTCCAACGGGGTGTCCACTGATGAAGCCATAGGCCTACTACAATAGATGCTAATCACAAGAGGCGACCAATGGGGTTTTCATGGGGTATCGACAGTGATGATTAATGCATTCAACAGATGTTCATTTACTAATGAGAGCCGATGGGGTTTCTGTGGGGTAGCCCTCCAATGGGGTGCCCACTAATGAAGCCACAGCCTATTAAATAGAAGTTGCAAGAAGATACAATCAATAGGTTCTCCATGTGTTAAAACAGCAATGAAGCCTTACAATAGATTTTAAGCCCAGTGGGGTGCAAATGGGGTTCTTCAAGTCTTCAATAGAAGACCATGTCTGACCAAGATCTAAAACGTGAAGTGGGGTTCTTGGGAGGTTCTTCATTGATGGCAATAGAAGACACTATACTACAATATATGTTAAGCCCAGTGGGGTGCAGTGGGGTGCAAATGGGGTTCTTCAAGTCTTCAATAGAAGACCATGTTTGACCAAGTCCTAAGACGTGAAGTGGGGTTCTTGGGAGGTTCTTCATTGATGGCAATAGAAGACACTATACTACAATAGATGTTAAGCCCAGTGGGGTGCAAATGGGGTTCTTCAAGTCTTCAATAGAAGACCATGTTTGACCAAGACCTAAGACGTGAAGTGGGGTTCTTGGGAGGTTCTTCATTGATGACAGTGGAAGACCAATACACTACAATAGATGATATGCTGAGTGGGGTGCAATGGGGTGCAAATGGGGTTCTTCAAGTCTTCAATAGAAGACCATGTTTGACCAAGCCCTAAGACGTGAAGTGGGGTTCTTGGGAGGTTCTTCATTGATGACAGTGGAAGACCATTACACTACAACTGAGGTTAAGCACCAAAGGGGGTTCTAGACGTTAGTTGAGTACAAATGGTGATCAGGACCTAAGAATTGCAGTTGGGTTCCTCTGAGGTCCCTCGACAACTTTAAAAGATCTATAATAGACAATGGAGTTACTGACTTTTAGACGCATCAGGGGGCACCATGCTGCGGGGCCCCAGGGAGGTTCCAGTTCAGAAGCTGAGGCACCAGAAGGGGTGTTCTGAGTGGTTTTGGCGATGCAGTGCATAACATTGAATACTGGATTTTAATGAACAATACTATGTCAGAGAAGTTACTGAGTTATTGGTAATATCTGCCTGCAGAGAATAATTACGAGAATTTCTACATGTTCCATGCTACCAAACTTGATTAACATTACATTTTTAAGAGAGAAAAAGAATTAAGTGTTAATGACACTCTCTTCTGATATCTTTGATGATAAAGTAAAGCGTAGATCAGTAAATGGGGTATTTAAAGTTTAAAGACTGAAATCCTTCTCCGACCCTAGCTCGTATACGATACAGACGGTTGATTTTTACGCGAGAAAACTACATTCAAGCTGAACTGATGGAAGTCAATTCAGAATTTCCAGTTCACCAGAAGATGAGACTCCTGATATGAGATTCCAGTGTTATTTCAAAGAAATAAAGAATTTGATCTTAATATTTTAAAAGCTGGGTCGAACTTGGTTGATAAGTATAAAAGAAGAAAGTGAGAATGAAAGTGAATAATGGCCCCTTTTGTAAAGTTTTATGAGGCAACAGATATGAGGTATAATTGATTAAATATTCTTTCAGTTGACCGTGACAATATTTTTTGGTGGCAGCGGTGGGATATGCAAATAGCATATCCTGAGATCTGAAATCTGAGAGAACAACTGAGAGAATTTCATAATGAACCAGATGAAGTTGAGGTCTAAAGGACAGCAAGTTCAAGAAACTGGTCCAGACAGCAATGTTACCAGTGGGCAAACTAGCATAGCCAATTGTGGTACTGATGATGTTGCTTACTCATCTTGTATAGATACTACTGTAATTAATCCACAACCAACCATGTTAGTTACAAATGAGGCTAGAAGTCCTTCATATTTTCATAATGTGGAGAGTACAGCAATCTCAGGTAGTGGGACAAGGGTCCACACCCCACTACCTACTGGGGGATTGACTTGGTGTAGGGGTAGTATGATGAGAATGACATTGCCAACCTCTCACTATCAAAGTGCAGCAGCTGTTTCCATCCCAAATACTAATGGCAGCCACAATGATGAAAGAGATGATCTGCATGAGATGGGTGCAGGGGATGCTTCAGAGGCTATGAGAGATGCCAGGAAAGGGACTCATCCCAGAGACCAACAGGCCCCAGTGCAGATGCCTCACTTTGAAGACTCAGGAAGGTTTGATGTAAATGAACTGTCCAATCAAGTTGCAAAAAATGTTGGGGAAGCACTGCAGGGAGTTATGGAAAGGGTGATCTCCAGCTTAACAGGAAATGATACCTCAAATAAAGTTACATTTGGATCTGATGATCAGGGCTCTTATAGTAGAGGAAGAAATGAAAGAAGTACAGATGAAATAGGTTACAGGCAGAGTAAGAGGAACAGAAAAAGCAGGCACCACTACCTCAGTACTAGTTCATCAGATTACACAGAAGATGATGAAAACTATGAGGATGAGGTCCATAGTGTCAGGAGCAACATGGAAAGAGAAGGCAGAGCCTATGAGACACATCACAGCATAAGGCTACCATCCTTCACAGGAAAGGAAGCTTGGAACGTATGGTATAACAGATTTATGGATGTTGCTGCAAGGCAAGGTTGGGATGATGATGTCAAACTGGATGAACTGCTCCCACGCTTACAAGGTCAGGCAGGGGAATTTGTGTATGGGCAGCTGAGTAGAGAAGCGAGAAGAAACTTTAAGAGTCTTTGTAAGGAAATTGGAAACAGATTCCGGAGGGTGGAAACAGCAAAGACATACCAGGCAAAGTTCAGTAACAGAGACCAGAAACCTGGGGAAAAGGTGGAGGATTATGCTGCAGAATTGAAACGCCTATATGACAAAGCCCACAAGAGGCGAGATGAAAGGACACGCAAAGAAGATCTCCTTCGCAGGTTCTTAGATGGATTACACAATGAGCAAGCAAGATTCCAGGTAGAATATGTAAAAGAGCCATATGATATAGATGAAGCAGTCTATGAGGTAGTTAGCTTCTATGCAATGAAACGGAATGCAAATCCAATTGATGACAATGCAATTAAGAGATCCAAACGGCCTTCTAGAGCAGTGAGAGATGGGGATTTAAGTGATGATGAGTCAGACAAGGAGGGGAACTCCAAAGGGAGAGCTGCCCGTGCCCCTGGCAGACCAAAAGGAGCTGGCAAGGTTGAAACCCAAAAGGATACTGAGAGGAAAAGTCAAGATAAGAATGATGAACACCACCAAACCAGCAAAACTAATGAGGAAAGCAAGAAGGCCAGTGAGCTGAATGAGATAAGGAAGACAATGGATGACGTAAAGAAGGGAAATGCAAAGATCCAAGACAGGCTCACCCAGCTGGAAGAGAAATGTCAAGAGAAAGTGACAGACAATGGGACCCAAAAGAGGAACTATTCATATGGGAACAGAACTAGTGGCTTTCAGAAGCAAAAGCAGAACAACACCAGGGCAAATCAAATGTCAGGCAACAGGACATGCTATCATTGTGGACAGGAAGATCACTTCATACGAAATTGTCCATACCCCATGGTAATGGGACAGTGGCAGGTAGCAGCCCAAACTGGTATTCTGCAACAGAGGGGGATTAATGCACAGTCAGTGAAGCCACCATCCTCTAATGTAAATGGTCAATCCCAGGAAGAGACAATTAGCCCCTCATCAGCCAGAGTCTCCCCCAGCTGCCAGGCAAACTAGAAGGGGTCGCTACCAGAGGCCAAGGGACGACCCAAATGTCTGAAGGCCAAATTAATGATGAAAATTGGATAAATATGGTTGACATGGATACCCAACCACTTGAGGAGTTTGAGGAAAAGGAGATATTGAGGAGAAAGGTTCCAGAATATACTGGAGTGTACATAAGAGGACGTGTTGAAAATGTTGATGTTAATTTTACTATTGATACAGGAGCTACTTCCACCATTGTTTCACTGGATGTTTTTGAGAAGATACCCTCAAGGCAAAAACCAGAGCTCAGCAAAAAGCCTTCAAGCAAAAGGTTGGTAAATGCAGATGGGAGGCCAATATCCTACAAGGGCCAAGCCTGGATGAACTTGCAAATTGGACCTGTGGACCTCTACAAGATGGTAACAGTTGCAGAAATAGAAGATGAAGTGCTTCTTGGAGCGGATATTTTGCTGATGGATCAAGAGGGTCCAGCTGATTTATTGTTGAGTGAGGGGCGGATGATTCTAAGGGGATTGTCAGTTCCAGTAGAGCGAGTTGGCCTACCCCAGAGAATATGTGAGATTAATGTAGCAGATGACTACACAGTCCCAGGGATGAGTGAGGCAATCCTTGATGCACAAGTGGATCTTCACAATGGGGGAAATTATGACAACCTACTGATAGAAGCAGCCCCAAATCTCGCAGAGAGAAATTCCCTGGTCCTTGCACCATGCCTGGTGGATGTGACAAATGGAGCAATGGTAAAGGTTAGAGTACTTAATCCATCAGTGGAAGAGGTGTCCATTAGGCAAAACACAAATATAGGATATGCTGTGGAGGTAGAACAAGAGGTTACAACAGTGCTGGAAGAAGAAAGTGAGGATGAGAGGCGAAACTTTGACCAGGTCAGAAGAGTTGTACTCTGTTCAACACAGGAGCATACTGTTCAAGATACTGCCAGAGGAGTATGTAGCCAGGTCAAAAGTAATGATGAAAGTTCAGACCAGTCAGGAGTTTCTGTGCCAGATCATTTAAAGGATCTCTATGAGGTTTCTGTGAAGAAACGGACCTGGGATGAAGCAGCTCAAATACAAGAAATGCTATGTGATTTCAAGGATAGCTTCTCAGTGGATGAATTTGATCTAGGATTGACCCACCTAACCAAACATGTAATAGACACAGGAGATGCAAAACCAGTGAAGCAACCACCAAGACGAATACCACTGGCATTCACTGGAGAGGACAGGAAGGCCATCCAGAAACTCCTCAAGCAGGGTTCTGAGAGACCATCAAATTCTCCTTGGGCAAGTCCAATTGTGTTAGTAAGAAAGAAAGATGGATCTGTACGGCCCTGCGTAGATTACCGGAAAGTGAATGAGGTCACCAGAAAGGATGCATTTCCTTTGCCCAATACCAATGATTGCCTAGATGCTGTAGCAGGTGCTACCCTATTCAGCACCCTGGACATTACCAGTGCATACAACCAGGTTCCAGTAAGGGAAAAGGACATCCCAAAGACAGCATTTGTGACCAGATGTGGATTATATGAATACACCACCATGCCCTTTGGGTTGTCAAATTCTCCAGCCACTTTTCAAAGAGTCATGGAGCTTGCTCTGAGTGGCCTGCAGTGGCAGTCATGTCTAATATACCTGGATGATGTTATTGTGTATGGAAAGAACTTTGAAGAGCACTTGGCAAGACTAAAGGAAGTCCTAGAGAGGATCAGACAGGCACAGCTGAAATTAAAACCAAAGAAATGTCATTTTTTCCAAGATGAGGTCACTTTCCTGGGACATGTAATTTCCAAAAATGGAGTGCTACCAAATCCAGACAATGTGAAGAAAATAGTTTATTGGCCAGTACCGAAAAATGTCACTGAGGTGAGAGCATTCCTTGGAATGGGAAACTACTACAGGCGTTTTATCAAGAACTTTGCAAAAGAGGTCCAGCCATTGACTCAGCTGACCAAGAAACATCACCCTTTTGTTTGGACTGGAGAGTGTCAGACATCATTTGAGAAGATAAAGGAAGTTCTATTGGGACCAGAAATTATGGGATACCCTTTTGAGAGTGGGGGAGAGTTCATACTTGATACGGATGCATGTGATGTTAGTATAGGGGCTGTGTTGTCCCAGAAGCAGGGGGATAGGGAGAGAGTAATAGCATATGGCAGTAGAACATTGAGCAAGGCTGAGAAGAACTACTGTGTCACTGATAAGGAACTTCTAGCTGTCAAATTCTTCATTGAACAGTACAAACATTACCTTTTAGGAAGAAAGTTCGTTGTGAGAAGTGATCACCAAGCTTTAAAATGGCTGTTCAGCCTTAAAGACCCAAAGAATAGAATTGCAAGGTGGATTGAGGACCTGTCTGCATACCATTTCATGGTTGAATATCGTCCAGGCAACAAGCATGGGAATGCAGACTCCATGTCACGATGCCCCAATCCCCGGGAATGTCCTTGTGATGAGGAAGAGTCAGAGAGAGCCATGAGATGTGGGCCCTGCAAGAAGTGCCTAAAGAGAGCTGTTGTGATGCAAAGTTCAATGCTGCAGGAAGATGGGTCTATTAGAAGGGTTAATTTGTCAAGGGATGTGAAGATGTCCTGCATAGTCAGGATGAGGTCTTTCCTGTTGATAATCTGTTGCTTCATCTATACCTTTTCAAAGCTATTCCCAGTCTCTGTTCTCCTGGGAGAGAGAATGTGATGAGGTGTGAGAGAGAAGAGCAGCCACCAAGGTGGGTTGCCAAAGCTATTGTGATAGAATCTGGTGAAAATAGTAGACAAGCTAAGCCAAAACCGTCAAAGCTGGAAGACAGTGACACTAAATGGAAGTCATTCTGGACCAAAGTTAAGAGGAGCATCATGTTCCTATTTCCAAAAATCCCTGAGGGTTGTGGAACAAGAAGAGATGCAATAACCAAGGGAAATTTAGCTGTTTGGTTGCCGCCTCATTCAAGTCAGAGTCTTCGCAATAAGCAAATGGCTGATAAAGACATCGGACCAGTGTTTAGGTGGATGGAGACCAAGAAGAGACCATTTGGACCAGAGGTATGTGGATCAAGCCCAGGAACCAGGCATTACTGGAATCTTTGGGACAGTCTTGAGGTACATGATGGGTTACTTTTCAAGAGATTTCACAGAAAAGATGGTACTGGAAACCATCTCCAGGTTATTGTGCCAAGGACCCTTCAAGATGAAGTGCTGAAACAGATGCATAACAACATCCTTTCTGGGGGCCATTTAGGGAGGAAGAAGACAAGGGAAAAGACCTTACAACGGTTTTACTGGTTTGGTTTGAGAGAAGATGCCAATGTGTGGGTGGCAAGGTGTGACACATGTGGAGCCATAAAACCCCCAGGATGTAAAGCCAAAGCACCTTTGGGTACCATGGTTGTCGGAGCTCCAATGGACAGACTTTCCACTGACATAATGGGTCCCCTCCCACAGACACCAAGGGGGAACAGGTACATACTGGTAGTCACTGACCATTTTTCCAAGTGGGTTGAGGTGTTTGCAATTCCTGACTTTTCTGCAAAGACATGTGCTGAAAAGATACTAAATGAAGTCCTGGCTAGATTTGGATGCCCTTATGACCTTCTCTCAGATCAAGGGAGGAATTATGAGAGTGAACTTTTCACAGAATTTTGTAGACTGTTTTGGAGATTCGTAAGACACGCACATCCCCAGGCGATCCAAGATGCAATGGACAGACAGAGAGGTTCAACAAAACAGTTATCAGAATGATAAAAGCTTATATCCAGGGTCAACAAATGGAGTGGGACAGGAATTTGGGATGTATAGCAGCGGCTTACCGTGCTTCTATACATGATAGCACAGGGATGACTCCTAACCTCCTGATGTTAGGCAGGGAAGCTCGAGTTCCAGCAGAGATATTGTTTGGATCACCCACCTCAGCTGTAGAGGAAGATGCTAACTCATATGGTGATTATGTTTGCAAGTTGAAGAGGCACATGCAACATGCCCATGACATAGCACGAACACATCTGAAACAATCGGCACAGCGACATAAAGAACATTATGATGCAAAGCTTGCGTTCCATCAATACCACATAGGTGACCTAATTTGGTACCTTAGTGAGGGTCAACAGCTAAATGTTGCCCCCAAGCTCCGTCGGCCTTTTGAGGGACCTTTCCTGATAATAGAGAAGTTGAATGATCTCAATTATCAGATCCAATTGGATGCAAAGGGTCGGAGAAGGATAGTCCACCATAACCGCTTGAAGCCATATGAGGGTACCAGTAAACTGAAGTGGGCTAGGGGTGTCCTGAAGAAACTTAAACAAGAAGGCCCTGGGCAGAACCCTAAATAGTGAGGTGCAGACTACCAAATTGTATATACGTTCTTGACAAGTTAATCATTGATGTTTATGGTCCATTCAATATGTATGTTGCAGGGCACCAAAGATGAAAGAAGTGAAAGCAAAAGATGGCCGAACCTGCCGGCAGAGGAGAGGGCATGTCTACGCCTGCCTGAGATGCCCATTTAGGGGTATTTCAGTTATTTGAGCACGTACTCAACATCCATCTGAAGAACAGGGAGGTCCTGTTCTACTGCAAGAGCTGTCGTATCAGACTGAAAGACAAACCAGATGCAGATAAACACATGGTGACATACCACAAGACAGAAGAATTTCAGGATTTGATGGGGGGAACACATATTGACCTCCTACTGACAGATGACTTGGTCCAAAGGCTGGGCAACGAAGAGTCAGATGACCACTTTGAACAGACCAAAAGAACCAAGAAGGCGAAAAAGGAGACCAAGCAGAAACTTTCATCCACCACAGCCAACCCCCAGGGTAAGATAGCCATTGTGGGGACAGCGAGTCAAGAACTTATAGTGATCCCAGACTCCCCAGCTTTAGAGAGAACCAATATTAGGCCAGAAGGATGTACTGCCATAGCAAGCCTGCCAGAGGGGGATGCAGAGCCAGTACAAGCCAAACAGGACAAGGGGCATGAGGAGAAGCAGGTACTGCCCACAGACATATTGACCCTGATCTATAACCGACCAGACCTGATGGAAAGACTTTCCTGCATGGCACAGGGTGCCAACAGCACTGAGCAAGCTGAGCAAGAAGTCAGCACCATGATGATGGAGAGGGAGGTGGATGTAGCTGCCCGTCAGTTGGAGAAGTCTTTACAAGAAGACCTTCCAGAGGCCCACCTGAGTATCCACGCCGAGGATCCAAACTGTTTTGATAGCGGAAGTGAGCTGGGGGTGGAGACCAGTAGCCAGAGGCAGCAAAGCAACCAACTGAAGGCAGAGGCAGCACATGTCCAAAACAAGGCAGAGCCAGTGTTCAATCAGAACCAGCCAGAGCCAGTGTCTGATCAGAACCAGCCAGAGCCAGTGTTTGACCAGAGCCAGCCAGAGCCAGTGTTTGACCAGAACCACCCAGAACCAGTGAGTGAACAGGTAAACACAAAGCCGGTGCATGACCAAAACCAGGCAATGGGGAACCATCACCAAGCAGTTCCAGCTCACAAGAACGTGGACTTGAACCTTATCAATAAGGTGGTGTCTAAGACAGCAGAAGCCTTGAGCAGTGCAGTAGTGACAGCAGCTAGGGTTCAGCCGCTACCACCAGGCCAAGACATGACCCAGGTGTCGGGTTTGCTTCTAGAAATAAGCTTAAACTTGGACCAAGTTGTTGCAGCAATGAGAGGGGTTATGGACCAGTTCCAAAAGAGGGAGGCCAGGGCCCAGGGTGACCATGACCTGCTATGTAGATTAAACAACACAATGGTAGACATCAGTGGGAATTTGAAGAAACAGAGGGAGGCAACAGAGCAATTGACTCAGGCAACACTTCAGATGGGGCAGGCCATTGAATCTCACTCCAATTCAGTGCGGACATTAATCAGGTCAATGGTTGACTCTCAAAAGGGGTTAGCTAATCAAATGAAATTACAAGGGGAAACATTTAAGGCTGTACACAATAGGTTCGCTGGGCTGATTGAAGATGATCTGCGAGGAGGCCAGGTCACGAAGATAGTTCGCCACATCATTTGCCTAGAGAGTCCCCCAACTGCACCTCCTACTGCATCTAGCACAATCACCACCCAGATGGCAGCACCCAAACTGGTTAATGAGAGGAACACTCAGGAGAAGAGGGAACCAAAGACAGCGAAAGCCAGTATGACTCCCAAGATGAAGGAGGAGAAAGGCCACAGGAAGGAGACATCCGCATCATCCAGGAAGTGTGACCGAGGTGTTAAACGCCCAGCCCCATTCATGAGCCCAGACCGTGGAGCCTATGACGAGTTCATGTTCCAGATAAAGAGGCAACAACGAGAAAGGAGGCACCAGAAGTGCTAGATGAGGAGAGGCCATCAATCTGACATTATTAGTAAAGTTAGCATGTTAGTGCAAAAGTGTGTTGAACTGAAGTAACACTGTACTTTTTCTACTAGGCATGATTTTAATGCCAAGTTTAGCAAAACCTAGCAGTAAAAGTTGTTGAACTGGTGACAATAAGATTTCACGCCCCACCTCCCTTTATGAAGTGCACAATGTTCCTGCAGACAACATCACTTCTGTGAAGTGTATAATATTGAAAAATTAAAAATGTCATAATGTTTATACATAGTCGAATGTCATTTTAGATGGCTGTCTCAGTGTTTGAGGACAACTCCACTGAGACAAGGGGGATAAATGTAAGGTTGAAGTCCCCAGTAATTTTTTTTTTTAAGAGATAATAATTCAAGCTCATCATAATGCTTCAGAGTCTATGGAGTGACCAAATACGCCCCCTAGTGTCCGAGTAAAGTACCATCAGAGATAACAATCTTCAGACTTGTGCTGAGTTTTTCATCAATAACGTTAAGGAATGAGGTACATGTAATTTGACAAGCTGTGTTATTGCTCATAACTAATTTTTACAGTTGTGTGTTAAATTTTTGGCTATTTCATATTGTAGTTTCATTGCAATTTGCCCCAGAAGACGACCCAAATCTAGCGCAGGCCTATTCTAGGCCTCAATCAATGTAAATGTGCCATGGCCATGCAGTTTGCAAGTTGAACAGAGAAATATTTCTTAAATTTCTAGTTTAATTATCAACACTAGGTAAAAGAATATGTTCTTAACTTAAATGTGGCATAAAAGATTGGTGAAATTGGTCAGAGCAACTTTACAAGAGATGCGGATGCACCCCTGTTGTCATCGATCGCTGTCATGATCCACGGCAGATGATGACGATGATGATGATCACGCCTTGAAGTCCCCAAATACTCACATTTACAGAGATTTCACATAATTCTATCTACCATGATGTACATGAAGTCCACACAATTTGTTTGTGAAAGTTTCAGAGTTGTTGATCAAGTAAAATCCATGAAAAAGCTGTAAATAAGCTCTTGGCAGGTGTCCAGATCTGAGTGGGGTTTCTGTGGGGTAATCATGAGTGATGCACGTCCTATGCACGTGACCAAATAGTATAAATATGCAGGCGAACGAGCATCGAGGGCCAGTTTCCCAGACTGGTCCCGACGGAGCAACTTCGAAGCCCAGAACTTGAAAGAAGCTTCCCACCACTTGGAGTTGACCAAATAAAGTTCCAGGCGATTCTCAGAAGTGAAAGGTGTGCACGATCTAACCCGCTGGATCTCCTCATGAGTTTCCTCGTTGCGTCATTCTGACATAATATGCCAGTGCGTAGTGAGGTTGCCATGGGGATTTCTTGGGGTCCTGTGAATGTGAGAAGAAGCACTGCACCGTCGTCCAATGGGGTTTCTGTGGGGTAGGCCTCCAGTGGGGTTTCTGTGGGGTAGGCCTCCAACGGGGTGTCCACTGATGAAGCCATAGGCCTACTACAAGAGGCGACCAATGGGGTTTCTGTGGGGTAGGCCTCCAGTGGGGTTTCTGTGGGGTAGGCCTCCAACGGGGTGTCCATTGATGAAGCCATAGGCCTACTACAATAGATGTTAATCACAAGAGGCGACCAATGGGGTTTTCATGGGGTACCTTCACAGATGATAAATACATACCACAGATGTTCAATACTACTGAGAGCCAGTGGGGTTTCTGTGGGGTAGGCCTCCAACGGGGTGTCCACTGATGAAGCCATAGGCCTACTACAATAGATGTTAATCACAAGAGGCGACCAATGGGGTTTTCATGGGGTACCTTCACAGATGATAAATACATACCACAGATGTTCAATACTACTGAGAGCCAGTGGGGTTTCTGTGGGGTAGGCCTCCAACGGGGTGTCCATTGATGAAGCCATAGGCCTACTACAATAGATGTTAATCACAAGAGGCGACCAATGGGGTTTTCATGGGGTACCTTCACAGATGATAAATACATACCACAGATGTTCAATACTACTGAGAGCCAGTGGGGTTTCTGTGGGGTAGGCCTCCAACGGGGTGTCCACTGATGAAGCCATAAGCCTACTACAATAGATGCTAATCACAAGAGGCGACCAATGGGGTTTTCATGGGGTATCGACAGTGATGATTAATGCATTCAACAGATGTTCATTTACTAATGAGAGCCGATGGGGTTTCTGTGGGGTAGCCCTCCAATGGGGTGCCCACTAATGAAGCCACAGCCTATTAAATAGAAGTTGCAAGAAGATACAATCAATAGGTTCTCCATGTGTTAAAACAGCAATGTATCCTTACAATAGATGTTAAGCCCAGTGGGGTGCAAATGGGGTTCTTCAAGTCTTCAATAGAAGACCATGTCTGACCAAGACTTAAAACGTGAAGTGGGGTTCTTGGGAGGTTCTTCATTGATGACAATAGAAGGCAACTATCCCACAATAGATGTTAAGCCCAGTGTGGTGCAATGGGGTGCAAATGGGGTTCTTCAAGCCTTCAACAGAAGACCATGTTTGACCAAGACCTAAGACGTGAAGTGGGGTTCTTGGGAGGTTCTTCATTGATGGCAATAGAAGACCACTATTCCACAATAGATGTTAAGCCCAGTGGGGTGCAATGGGGTGCAAATGGGGTTCTTCAAGCCTTCAACAGAATACCATGTTTGACCAAGACCTAAGACGTGAAGTGGGGTTCTTGGGAGGTTCTTCATTGATGGCAATAGAAGACACTATACTACAATATATGTTAAGCCCAGTGGGGTGCAGTGGGGTGCAAATGGGGTTCTTCAAGTCTTCAATAGAAGACCATGTTTGACCAAGACCTAAGACGTGAAGTGGGGTTCTTGGGAGGTTCTTCATTGATGGCAATAGAAGACACTATACTACAATAGATGTTAAGCCCAGTGGGGTGCAAATGGGGTTCTTCAAGTCTTCAATAGAAGACCATGTTTGACCAAGACCTAAGACGTGAAGTGGGGTTCTTGGGAGGTTCTTCATTGATGACAGTGGAAGACCAATACACTACAATAGATGATATGCTGAGTGGGGTGCAATGGGGTGCAAATGGGGTTCTTCAAGTCTTCAATAGAAGACCATGTTTGACCAAGACCTAAGACGTGAAGTGGGGTTCTTGGGAGGTTCTTCATTGATGACAGTGGAAGACCATTACACTACAACTGAGGTTAAGCACCAAAGGGGGTTCTAGACGTTAGTTGAGTACAAATGGTGATCAGGACCTAAGAATTGCAGTTGGGTTCCTCTGAGGTCCCTCGACAACTTTAAAAGATCTATAATAGACAATGGAGTTACTGACTTTTAGACGCATCAGGGGGCACCATGCTGCGGGGCCCCAGGGAGGTTCCAGTTCAGAAGCTGAGGCACCAGAAGGGGTGTTCTGAGTGGTTTTGGCGATGCAGTGCATAACATTGAATACTGGATTTTAATGAACAATACTATGTCAGAGAAGTTACTGAGTTATTGGTAATATCTGCCTGCAGAGAATAATTACGAGAATTTCTACATGTTCCATGCTATCAAACTTGATGAACATTACATTTTTAAGAGTGAAAAAGAATTAAGTGTTAATGACACTCTCTTCTGATATCTTTGATGATAAAGTGAAGCGTAGATCAGTAAATGGGGTATTTAAAGTTTAAAGACTGAAATCCTTCTCCGACCCTAGCTCGTATACGATACAGACGGTTGATTTTTACGCGAGAAAACTACATTCAAGCTGAACTGATGGAAGTCAATTCAGAATTTCCAGTTCACCAGAAGATGAGACTCCTGATATGAGATTCCAGTGTTATTTCAAAGAAATAAAGAATTTGATCTTAATATTTTAAAAGCTGGGTCGAACTTGGTTGATAAGTATAAAAGAAGAAAGTGAGAATGAAAGTGAATAATGGCCCCTTTTGTAAAGTTTTATGAGGCAACAGATATGAGGTATAATTGATTAAATATTCTTTCAGTTGACCGTGACAATATATATATACATATATATATATATATATATATATATATATATATATATATATATATATATATATATATATTTATATATATATATATATATATATATATATATATATTTATATATATATATATATATATATATATATATATATATATATATGTGTGTGTGTGTG
Organism: Hermodice carunculata; assembly: GCA_964020975.1. Classification (NCBI taxonomy): domain Eukaryota; kingdom Metazoa; phylum Annelida; class Polychaeta; order Eunicida; family Amphinomidae; genus Hermodice; species Hermodice carunculata. Next base: position 2,301,296 of record OZ026620.1, read on the forward strand.
TGTGTGTGTGTGTGTGTGTGTATATATAAAGTCAAACTGGACTTTGGCTGACAACAATATTGCAATAATTCAGACCACTGTACCTGCTTTGGCGTTGTCCGACTGACCCTCCTCCCCCCCCCCCCCCCACACACACACACCTCTACCATCACCAACACATACACACTGCTGGACGGTTTCGTATGGCAAATACATACACCTCTATTTACAGGGACAGATTTCTCCTAAAATGCACGTATATGTGTATTTTAGATGTGTGTCTGCAGTAGAAATAGACATTTCTCTATTTGAATTAGAGATATCCCTGCTTGTATCGGACCAAACCCTATTGGGAATAGACATATCTTCTTTATAATTGAAGCCATCTGTAGAAAATTGCAAATGTGTCCGTTTGGAGTTATATGTATCTCTTTTCCCGACTGTATGGCATGCCTCAGCCTTAAATGACTAGAGCTTCAAACTAGATGTTAAATGAGCACTGCTAAATCACCGTTCCAAGAACGTGTGGTAGCAACGTTATTACTCACAACACGCAATGTGAAAAGCTGAGAAAAGTGTTGAAATAGGGTTGTACGCCCGTTGAGCACAACAACAAATTATCTGCAGCAGGCACTCGCCTGGGAATTCGTACAAGGCCTGAAATAGTTGTGAAAATGTATTGCCTTATTATCATTTCTCGACAGTTTTCCACGCTGACTTGTGGGATGTTACAAAACAAAATTGTTTTGTGAAGTAGCTGCACAAATGCCAATGCTAGTACCGTGATGGCCTAGGGGTGTACCCGCTCTTTGCAAAGGGAAGACACTGAATGTCCCATGGACCATATACGCCCTCTGACGGCCTTAATTGACGCCGTCTTGCATTCTGCTAATACATGACGCATGTGTGCAGGACAAGACCCAGACATTTTAGAAAGTGGCGGCGCCATACCTCTTGGGGAGAGGGTCTAACGGTTGAAAGGGCCCTGAAAAAAGCTAAAATGTATTTAAGTTTTGCTTGTAAAATCTAGTTTTGCAGAGTGAAAAAGAAAAAGATGCATGCTGCAACTTATACCTCAGTCCGCCTGTGATGTACAAGACAGGACATTGATTTTTTTGAGCTGGTCTACATCAGCAAGAAGGTCTATAAACTTGGCACTCACAAGATCAACAGATTATCCTCCTCGTGATGTGACAAGCAAAAGGAAATTTGTGCGAGTGTTTCCAGAGCGAAGCTGAATGATCCACAAATTCACTATCTAATGATGGACACGCTGGGATGTCGTGTTAATATTGGCAACAATTTTTGTTTGTATTATACGAACTATTTCGGATGCACTATGTTCATGAATCTGTGAGGGCGAAAAGGGCTCTACGTTCCCCAAGTATGGCTCCAAATATAACGGAAAGTGACTAGTACTATGTCTTGGTGTGGAATTTAACAAAAAAAAAAAAAAAAAAAAAAAGGCCAATAACATATACATCCACTGCCCAGGGTCAGCCTAATCACAACTATTGTTACCAATTCAGCAAACCAACAATATACCCACAGACAACATTAAAGGATGCAGAATATTAAGTGATCTGCTATTTGTCCTTGAGTATTGATTCCTTGCATCACGCATATGGGTAATATGCCCCTCTATCTTTCACACTCGGAATAGCATGCACTCATTTTCTCGATGATTTCATTTTTTCATTTTCACTTTTCAGTGCCACATTTGGGATGAGTCAACAGCTTTCCTCGTGGTGTTTTGGAACCATTGCGGCTATAACCCTCCGACAAAAGCTGTTCACCCTAACCTTAATATTATGAGGAACCAAGGAGGGTAGGGAGAGCTCTCTACCCTCCTTGGTGGAACTATAGGCATGCTGGTATTGAATGAAAGGTCTTTTCTCAAGGAACACTAATCCAGTATCCTTATTATAATGGAGAACATTTCGTCTTGAGCAGTTCGACTTAAGTTGCATTTGGCAATGAAAGAGTTAATACAGGTGCCTATACCTCTTCCGAGAGTATGTGTGACACAGAGCCTTACAATAGACTTGTGCCAGAAGTGTGCCTTTATTATATCACAAAACACTATCCATTAGGGACAATATGATGTCACAAAATACTTTTCATTAGGATCTTTATAATGTCATAAAACTATCCTATGGGGCCCATATGATGCCACAAAACTCTCCATTAGGATATTTATGATGTCACAAAACACTCTCCATTCCGGCTTTTATGAAGTTAAAAACACTGTCCATATGAACTTATTCAACGTTGAAGGAGGAAGCCATTTTACCACTGCATGGTCTAATACTAATGTTATCATTGACTATATTCTGTGCGTAAAATACACATATTTACGCACATAATATAGTCAATGATAGCATGAAATGTTACCTTCGAAAATGTTCAATAATGGGTATCAGAATACGTATATGCATACAAGTGTATCCACAGAACTGAACGAATGGCGATCGCATACATAGACATAATTTGTTTAACAGTATCAACAGTATATCGAAACAAGTTATTGAAAGTGAAGTTGTACATTTCAGGCAGTACGGTATGAAGAAACGCTTCTTTTATATCTTCACATCTAAATCACGGACTCCAAAACACCTTATTTCTAATCTATGCAATGCTGCATGTCTGTAATTAGAATAATTAGTTGTTTTGCACTTGTTGAAGGTACATTGTAAACTTCATTGTTGGCAGAGACATATCCTCAGAGACACCTTATGACATGGGCAGGCACTAGAGCACAGCAATGTTGTTATCTCGTGCGGAGTATCATCAACGATGGCTTGAACTTTCACTGTGTATCATCGAAACTTAATGTCTTTAAAGGTAAACAGCTGGAGCTCCGAACATGTGCCTCATAAAGCGTTTGGTTGCATGGATAGGAACCTCTATGAGTCTGCAACAAGTGATCTGTGGTGGCCTGGTAAGATGAGTTGCCAGGCATTAAATATTTACCCAACGAAAATAAGTGTTTCCTATACGCATTGCCCAGAAACTGATACATTATTTCCAAAAAGCTTGGTTGCTTTCGTTGCCGCAAGGTATGAACGTAAAACGTTTGAAAGTTTCGCTTTCTCGTGCCTAAAATGCTTACACTTTTGTTCCACATTTGTTCATTACATTGTAATTATGATTATCAAACACAATGTAACCATACAAATATTACTGGCTACCTACTGCAATAATTGTGTTTGCTATATTTGTAGTTTTCAGTAGGTACTGCCGCTCGTGGTTTTATTTTGATGAAAACAAATTTTAAGCTGGCAGTTTGCTCTTGCTGAGTTCAAAAATACACGAAACAATCCTAAGACGTGATTCAAGATTCCAAATTTGACTAAAATTTCAACTATTTGATTAATCGTTGAACATACCTTTACGTGTGTGAAACGAATGGTAAATATTACATGCCTATGAAAATGTATGAATAGATCCTTACATGCTTAATCAAATTTGTGGCTCCGAAAACGCCAAGTAGACATCTCAACTGAGCATACCTAGTGACGTCCAGCCTCTATCTGGGCCACATGTCATCAGGGATAACTTTCTCTCCCTGAACATAGAAATGTACAGAGGTCAAACAAAAAACAGAGGAAAGAACTGCTATGGATGGAAGCGTGGCTTATTTGGTGGTTTTCTTGTGTGTTTTATCATCAACAGGCTATACTGTCTATTTTCTTTCCCACTAAAATTGGCTTATTAAGTCGTTTTCTTGTGTGTTTTATCATTAACAGGCTATACGGTCTATTTTCTTTCCCACTAAAATTAGCCCTTAAAGGGAATAACAAAAGAAGTTTGATTTTGGTTACCAGGGTAACTCAACAAGTTGAGTAGAGAAAGGTCGCTTCCTGTGCCTAATGACCTCTCTACCAAACAGAGGCCAATCTTCACTTGGCATGCTCAGTAGAGATGTCAACTTGGCTTATTCATTTGCATCTATGGGGTCAAGTATATTCCACTTACTTTAGTTTTCTAACCAGCACCTCTTAAACTTAACTAGTTTATCTTTCTAAAAAGGACCTTGCAAACTTCCCAGTTTTTGTCCAGCTTTCTAAATAGATCTTTCAAACTAGGCAAGGTTCCCAAAATGTGATAAAATCAGTGTCACCATTTCATAATTCCAAAACAAACATTTATAATGAATATTCTTGCGACACTTTTTAGCCCTATTACATCTGTGCTAAAAAAATTGCAATTGGATTAAACCTTTGAATACGTTATTTCCACATATGTACATGGATCCTCCATTTCATACACTTGTCATAAATTCACATATTCGTTTAAAAAATTTGCTAACAGGGTTGAAATGATGGTCATATTTGAAATATTTTCAGTGTGGAAGTTACAAATTCCCAGCAACATTGCACTGACAGTACATTCAAAACATGGAAGTACATTAAGAGTTATATTTCTATCATTCATAGAATTTGTAACAACAATACAACTCTGTTAGTGACGTTTCACCGTAAAATCGTTCCTTTAGAATTTTGAAGTAGCTCCAGGTCAAGTGACGTTTCGATACCATGTTGATAAAATCATACAGATTGTCAATAGAACAAAAAGTATGAATAAACTAACAACAGCAGATAGTTTCAATAGAGCATTCAGAAGGACGATGCTTTGGGAGAGGGTAGCAGTCCCAGATATGCTATGTGGGTTACATGTAATATCAATGAATGAGAAAGATCCAGAATGTTTGGAAATAGCACAGAGAGAGATGGGCAAATGGATACTAGGGGCCCCAACATATGTGGCCACAGAAGCTGTGTTAGGGGAACTCAGCTGTTTGAAGGCCCAGGATATATTAGCAAAGGCAAAGTAGTTGAGCTATTGGGGCTACTTGCTGCAGACAGACAATAGGTAGTGCAGGAAGGTGTATCTTGAGGCAGTTAAAGGACAGACAAAGCGGGTGCTAGACATAGACAAGTTAGCAGAGAGGTATGGCTTGAAGGGACCAAAGGAGGTTGACACTACGTGGAAGACACATGTGGGTACGGTTGTGGCAGGAAGGCACAAGGAGGAGTGAAAAAGAGGGTTTGAAGGGAAGAGCACATTAAAAGCTTACCAAGCATTAGAGAAGCCAGTGAAAGAAAGGTGTTGGGATGGAAGAAGGGTTCAAGATTACTATTCCATGGGAGAGCAGTAGTAATTAATTTTTAGAAACGCAAGCAAAAGTGGAGAGAGGGGAGTGATGGGAAGTCACAGATATGTTGGGAAGGTGCAGACGAAACTGAGGATCATTTGTTTTTGTGGTGTTCTGAATACCAGGACTTCAGAAACAGACTGTTTTAGGGTTGGACTGAAAAAGATGAGGCCTGTAGGCACCTAGAACAAGTTCGAAATATGGCAGAAAATGACAAATTAGCTTGGATGATGGGGATGAAGGGGTAAATGCCAGGAAGCAGAGTAGGGGCAGATTTAGTGAAGGGATTCTAGGAGGAGTACTGGGAAATGAGATGTAGTGTGCTGGGTTTGAGAGAGATGGATGCTAGAGAGGGCAACTGGAGGAAGGCAAGGGAGAAAGCAGCCATTGTAAGGCCTCCCATGACTCTGGCTGTGGCAGCACGGCAGGTCGGGGCTGTGGGCTGCCGAGTGCGAGATGCAACAGTGCAAAAATATCTCTAATGGCTTCCTGTTTGCAGGACTACAGGCAACAAGCAGCACGCCTCTGTGTATGACTGACCTGAACACTATTATTATAGACCAGCTGGGTTGTACTAACCCCTCTTTTACTAAATGGAGATCATGATGTTATGAACAATGGCATATCAGAACATCTTGCGACACCCGAGTGCCACCATCTAAAACTAAACAGATTTACCTTGAATGTAAAGTGGCCAACTTCTAATGCCTTTGTCGTCAGTAACCGACACCACCATTTTCATTTACAATGCTGGTCAGTCAACCGCAATAATGTGGTCACTTCACAAGGTGGCACGTCTTGGTTGACTAAATTTCTGTATGACCCAACACCAGGGAAACGTCCTACTACTGCCCACCCCACACCCCCTGAATTGCTCATCTCACCACGTGAAGCAAAGGGCAGTAACTCCTTTTGCTTATTTCTTCCACAATGCTAATGCAATCAGACAGCCCAAACTTCAAGCAAAATACACACGGATAAAGTTTAAATATTAACAGCCAAGAAACCATAAAGGTTAGCGTTTACCAGAAGAAAGCTTATTCAAGGCACTGGTATACTTCAGTAGCAGTGAAATCTTGGCATATCCCTTTATTCTTCCTTAAACTGTAGTATAGCACAGTATAGTACAGTATAGTATAGCATACAAATAATGAAATAAATTTCTACTTTTGAAGGTAGGAATATCTTTTGATAAACTGGAAGCTCAAACCTGATATTTATAAATATCGTGTTTGCCTATGAAGTATTGTCACCGAGCACTTAGCTATGTTACAGTGACCACCATCCCTTCACACTACAACCATGTCATATCACTTCATGGCATTTTAGGCTCGGGGTTAAAAACGAAAAATAAACTTATTCTTTTCGTGGACAGCCATACTTAGTAACAGTCTATACAAAATCACACCGTGTCCAACCATTCTGTTGTGCTACAACCAATAATGATCACACGGTACAGAATCTGCTAAATGAGAACATAAAGAGTATCTTATCCATTGATCTTTAGGTGAGAAATAACAAGATTTCCTGGTATATTTGCCTGATTTGTCAGGAACAAAAATAACACATGAGCCCATCTATGATATTTTTATTTTATTCTTACACTTGGTTTGATATCGTACCGTACATTTTCTAACAATTCTAGGTCAAATCTTACATTTTCTTGCATATGGGTGTAGCAAATGAATTCAAGTATGTACATACAATGTAAGAAAATGTAAGCAACATTAAAATGATCTTTTACAAATGTGTTGAAAATTTCGTAAAATTCCAGATTACAATTTCATATATCTTCTTGACTTTTGGCTGAGTTATGTATATATTCAATGCAAGAAAATTCAATGACTTTGTTTTGGGTGCCTTTCAATTTCGTATTATATTTTCAGTGTATCATGCATTTTCTTACATGTGCTTGTACACTTATCATTTTTACTCACACAAACTGCCATCAGCGGCCTTTTTTGTTTGGTACATAACGAATTTGGGCAGGAAACCACGAGTTGTGAAGCGGCGAGTGGTTTTCTTGCGCAGAATCATTCAGTCCCAACCAGAAACACACGCGAATGATGACTTGTATTTATCCCATTATGTTTCTGTGGAATATTATATTTAAGTTGACGACAAACAATAATTTGTAAGCAAAAACCATGAAAACGAGGCAAGAAATACGTACGAAAGTATAACCAACCCAACACTGCCATTGGCGGATGAACAGGTCTATTTTTCTAGAGATGTAATGCTGTCTAATGTCGAATGGCGCAGCAAGCTGACAACCAGCCAAACAGGCATGGCAGTGCATGGCAAGGAATACGAAACAGTGGACATTGAAAATACATCGAACGATGACTTTATTTGCAAACCAAACGGCGGTCTGAAAGGGAAAGTGGCAATTTACTTCAAAGTACACAAAACGGCAGTCTCACCGGGAGTCCAAGAACAAGGTAGTAATGGCACTCCTTACCAAATGTGCAAAAGTACTGTGTGATACAGAACAGCAGACGTGATAGCCGTAACACATACATTTACTACCCTCCCAAGAGCCCCATTATGGGATTAATTTTCAAATGAAATTGGTGCTTTTATTTTCATTTTCCTATCAGATTGTTTCTTATGTTGACTACAACGTAACGTGTAAGGAGAGTGTAAGGGTCATCTCACATATGCCTGCATGCAAAAAAGTGTGAAGATGTCGACCAAATTCTTATATCTCCTTACATGTCCTTACATTACCCATACATGCACTATTTAAAAAAAACAATCTTGCTATTTTACATATATTCGGTACATTTTAACACATCTCTTGACACAAATCTTACAAAAAAGTTAAAACAAACCTGAATCAAATGATCTGCATATACAGCACCTTACAATTTACTACAAACTACTTCAATATTTTGACCCGTCCTGAAATTTCTTCCTTTTTCTTAACTTTTCTTACATATCACTTCACTTTAATTTGGCTAGATTCACAATTTCATATTTTATCTTATTATTTCTTACAACTGACTTTCATTTTCTTGCTGTTTCGGTATCTAATAGATATGTACGATTATGTAAGGACAAGTGCCTGTTCTTGATATATTATTACATGCAATATGCAATACTATCCATTTTATAATGAAGAAAATGTATGGAATCTTTTGAAAAATGTAACTCGAAGTTTAAAAAATGTCTGATAACAAAAATATTATGTAGGAAACTAGTAAGAAGATGTATGGAACAATATTTGTTTTATGCACTCATAAAGTTTCTCACAAATATTCTACATTTTCTTTACATTTTTTGTTGACCTGGTATTTTGAAAAAGCCAAACAACCAGAACCGTGACAACAATTGTATTTCAAATTAATTTCTTGGCAATACTTGGAGCAAATCGTTTTATTTGTTTTTTTTTTAAAGGATGAACCGGTTATAACTGCATTTTTTCTTCTCTATTCGTTCTACTTCGGATTATCGTCATTGGACCAGATATAGGTAGGTCGGCAAGGCAGATTGAACATGTCATTAAATTAAGCACAGTACATATTAATCAAATTACAATCGTTTCTATATTTCGACAGACTGTTTCTTAGCGGCAGAAAATTAACGTTAAATTTATCGAAGTAACTATACAGAAAGATGAAGGAGATACTGACACGAAGAATGTAAACAATACGGTAACGAACAAAACAGAGACCAATTCAAAATATTATTTAACTACCATATGCGCGTAATATGAAAGGAAAGAAAGAAAAGCCTTCATTTATTTATCGACCGAACAGTGTTCATCTCGTACCTAATCTATGGTACATCTCTACCCAAAGCACAAAGTGGGGTTTTTTGCGTGTGTATTGTGTGTTTAAACTAAATGTTACTTGGAGAAATATGGTTGCATATATATTACCAAAAAGATCCTTTCAGTTAAGTTTAAAAAATCGGTAATTTACAGTCTTTGTTGTAAACCAGGTGACGATTTGTATGTAGATGAAACGGTGAGCTTTGAAGACCAGGATTTCAGACCGTAAAATGTCAATCAACGAACGAGACATGAAGAGATATGTCGGCAAACATACAGAAATACATTTCTTAAGATAGAATACGGTTGTTGATCCAGATTTAGGTTTCACAAGCATACTAAACCACCGGTAATTCAGACTGAGGTTTCACAGGTAGAAGAATAACAGATTTTGTAAATTAAAAAGAAAAGAGGCGCATAAACAGAAATAGAGCATATATGCTCAGTAGTTTATGACAAATTTATGCCTTTAACTGCGGATCTCATGAGGGCAATGCGGGCTAAATCACATTATGGCTGTAAGTCAATTATTTCTTTAAATTTTTTTTATAATAGTTTAAAGGGTGGGGTTGAAATATCCCATACATAAATTGTAAACATGCACCAGTGAAAGAATATATAGTATTATACAGTTCCACCAAATGAATGAAGCTCTTTACAAAAGTTTTGATATTGCAAATAAATTTTCAGAGTCGCACTGACGCATGAATGCATTTTCACACTATGGCTGTGTGGAGTCGTCGACTTTGGGCAATGGTTTGTTGAATCCGTCTCTCCCCAGCAACCAATAGGTCTTCTGTACACCCTTGCCCTAAAGCAAATAAGCAACCAATAGGTCTTTTGTACAACCTTGCCCTAAAGCAAATAAGCAACCAATAGGTCTTCTGCACACCATTGCCTTAAAGCCAATAAGCAACCAATAGGTCTTCAGTACACCCTTGCCCTAAAGCAAATAAGCAACCAATAGGTCTTTTGCACACCCTTGCCCTAAAGCAGATAAGCAACCAATAGGTCTTCTGCACACCCTTGCCGTAAAGTAAATAAACAACGGTGTTTGACAAACGATTGAATTAAACCAGACTCAAATATAGTGGAAACAAGAAGCAATTCGAAACAGAGCTGACTTTGACAATAGCACCGGGGGCGATTTTTTTTTTTTATTTCTCTCCATTATTAGTTATTGTTATAGCTGGATTGTTGTGCTGTTGGTTTTCACGTACAGCTCCGGGCTTGTCTTTTACACGGGCCAAATGCCTATTGCCACTGCTACTTTTTCAGCAGATCGTACAGGAAAAGTATAAACTCCATCTTTTTGTGTATTGTATGTTAATATCTATATTTAATTTTAACGTATCTGATGTATTGCACCTCGACTAGAGCGAGGGAATCTATAATCTTGTTTCAAGTTTGCTGTTACCATTAACATAACTTAACCAAAACCTACCTTCAGTGCAACTTCACCTCTGCATGTCATTTGAAAGACAGAGTGACTCTTCAAGCTCTCGTGGGTGGCCGAACTGATATGTATTTTAAAACCTACGAGCAATAAATAGGATATGTTCATTAACATTGAAAAAATGAAGCGGCGTAGTAGCTATGTTCTTGAACATTTCCCATTCAAATTTAGCATTCATACAAATATTTCTGATACCATGTGCTTTGCTATTTAAATTTTATTAACTTTTCCTTAAGTGCTCACTGTATTTTCTGTGTGCAATTTGAGCATGTGGGATAGCATCGGGAGAATCTGAGCGTGACTTTGAACACGTTTCAATGGCCGTACGATCAACATAAGCGTGGAACCTTGATATACATGAAAACTGCATATTCTATTGACTGGAAGATGACCTTGAATCTTAACAAATAGTAATAGTCAAACCAAGTCTCTGTGGGAGGGGCATTTTTTCACGCTTTGAAATCTTTGGTGGTCAGCACAGAAAAAACTATGTAGCGTGAAAGTGAAACAGTTTGGTCAAAAGATGAAGAGAAAATTAAAGGGGCATGACTTAAAATTTTGTTACTTATGGTGCTAATTTTAATGTGGTAATAGATGTGTTCTAAGGAAGGAAGAGGAGCCAGAGATATGGCGCTGGTTGAAAGCTCTTCAGGGAGAGTTCTGGGTGTTTGGCCTTCCAAACGGTTTAAGAGAGTGCCCCTGAGTCAAAAATAAGTCGACCAAACAACTCTATTTTGGGGCAGTATTAAATTTATACCATTATTTTCCATTTCTTACCTTTAAGAAAGTCGGTTTTGTTTTGTTTTGGATGTACGTAATTGTTTATTCCATTTGAAAAAAATACTACCGTTTGTGTGTTTGATGCAGTGTACATGTAATTTCATTTCACGCTACTCGCATACTGAGACGCATACACAACAATAACGTTAAGAGTTCTACAACTGCTCAGATATCCATTGGACTTAAAATTTACCGTTTCTACCATTTCTTTTTCCTGTACAACTTAACACTTATAATACGTCTGTTATACATTATGTTCCCATTGCACTTTTGAAAAGGTCATTTTATTTGTTGGTCCCCAATATGTTCTGATTATTATCATTGTCATTGTCATCTTGCAGTCATCATCGTCAGCGTCTCTATTATCATCCTCGTAATAATCATCATCATTATACAACAATTTTTATAAGCTCTCTCTCTCTCTCTCTCTCTCTCTCTCTCTCTCTCTCTCTCTCTCTCTCTCTCTCTCTCTCTCTCTCTCTCTCTCTCTCTCTCTCTCTCTCTCTCTCTCTCTCTCTCTCTCTCTCTCTCTCTCTCTCTCTCTCTCTCTCTCTCTCTCTCTCTCTCTCTCTCTCTCTGATTGCCAATGCCCCTGCCAGGGCCACTGCAATGGTTACACACTAAAGATTGATGCCATCACATCAGTTGAAAATATACCAGACCAGTACCAAGAGAAACCAACAATTCCATTATCATAGAATAAGATACAGGTACGAACGGCATGAATGTGTAGCTTATGGCCAATCAGACGTTAAGGAGATTCTATAATTGCTCTGCATATCCATTCCATATGGATATGGGCCAGGCTACGTATTTTGAACATCAGTCTCGCGCAGTTTTTGCCGATTAAATGTCCAAAAGCTGAAGATTTCTGTATGTTTATATATTTTTTCATTTTATTTTATTTCAATAAGTCAGGTCGGAATAACACTTCTAAAGGATGTTTGATCATGTGGTACTATGTACGTGCGTAAGAGTACAGTATGCGATCAGCTTAGGAGCCTAAAGATACCGGCCCATTTACACTGTTACAGTAGCAAAACTTTTAATGCTTTGAAGAGCAAGATGTTATGACTTGACTTACCTTCACCATTTGACTCCATCCTAGACGCCATGTTAACACTGTCCCCAAACAGGCAGTAGCGAGGCATGGCAAGGCCAACAACACCTGGAAGCAAGCTACATTTTTCATATTTATACATAGGCCTATGTTCAGTCTGTCTGAATCAAAAGTCACGTCTAAACTAAAAGGAGACAGGTAGCTAGGTAGGCCTACATGCAGCTTATCAACATTAGAAATAACAAGACCTGTAGGACAGATTTGATTGTCATGCTTCTATTGCTTCTATTTCTGTCAGAAAGCAGAGCATTGCCTGTGTACAGTTACATATAATTCAAAAGTTGTAGGCCTATCCGTCTATACCGCTCATGTGGCTGCATCGTTTAGCATATTGGTCACGTCATGGCTGAGAGTGAGTCACTATTTTCCTCTCACGAAATATCGCTGTTGATGGAGAAAATCACTCGTGACCAGCACTCACTCGTGATTTTCTCCACCAACAACAGTCCGTCGTGAGAGAAAAATTATAGTAACTGACTCTCCAGCCATGTAGGATTTTGGTTATTCTATGTTTATTTGGGCATTCATCGCCAAAAAATACGCCCTAGGCCTGCTTTCACCGCTGATCTGGCGTGTCATGTTTTTTTACATTTGTCCCAGTTACTCTATGTCACGCGTGACATAGAATTAAATATCGCTCGCACAAATTTGATTTTGTTTAAATTTTAATGCATCACGTCACTGACGCAGGCGCGTCACAATTAACTTGAAACAGTGTTTAGGTCATGTGATCTACAGTGAGTTATTACTTTTGAATGCCACTCTAGATAATGCTAATTCACCCTAGAACATATTAGGATCTCGCATGGGTGGAGCAAAATATGGTGTTTTCCTGTCAGTCGAGTCAAATCATTCGTGACTTTTACCGACAAATGTTATATTTGTCGGTAAAACTCACGAACGATCTGTGGTCAAACCAAAAACTGGAGATAAAATGACGCAATGTCATTTGATTATATTTAAGAAATTAAGTCCCAATCTAATTTTTCGCGCAACATTATTTTACACTTCACTCGACACATGTCTACATTTTCGTCCGAATAGCCAAACGGGTAATGTTTGGTTGTTTACCTGCGGCACACGGTCCAGTGTGCAGACCTATCCTCAGTTTCAATGTAAGTCCTGGCTTATGACGTACCCTGAAATCGGTGGAGACAGCACTTAGAAGATCTAACGCCATATTGGCCACTTCCATTGAGTGTTTCTTTCCATTTCTTTGCGGCAGTCCACTTACCACCATGTAGGCGTCCCCGATCGTCTCGACCTGAATAACATAACGAAAGCAAGAAAATTCAAACTATGCCAATTGCCATGACTATACACAGATAGGCCTAAGCCTGTTCTGCTTTACTTTTCAATGTTATCACTACATTAACTAAAAATGAAAAAAGGGGGGAAGACGGGGGGAGAAAAACAGCCTCAAATAGGCTCAATTTTCACCCCAATTGCTTTTGAAATGGCGCTTCTTCCTGCTTCATGTACTCACGTCATTTCTATCATGATGCTAATCCGTAACCAAGGACCAAGCAATAGGAAGACATCATTGCGAGGTCGTCATACCAGTAAAAAGGCCTCCCAGGATTATTACGACCTCCCAGATCCAGAGCGCAATTTTTTCAGCCTTGTCTTGCTAGCCAATGGACGTCTGGGGATCGAAACCCAACAGATGCACGTGAGTTTTCTTTTGACATTTCCTACGCACTGATATCAATGGACCTTGATGTCTTGCGACAGCACCAGTGAACAGGAACCCTAGCTTTAAATAGGCCTACAGCGTGACATTTTCATGGTTACAACGTGATCTGATCGGCATACGTCACGTGCAACCATGTTTATTTCTATTCACTTGAAACAAGATACATTTAACACTGTTAGTTTTATACGTTCACAACACCTGCGTTCGAAATACTCAATTTTCTACAGCTAGTAACATAAGTCGGGGCTGAGTACGTGAACCGGTGGGGCTAGGGCACTGTTTACCGGGGCTGAGTACCTGAACCGGTGGGGCTAGGATACTGTTTACCGGGGATGCCGCTAAATCAGTTGGCGATATCCCCAAATCATTTAGCAATATCGTTTAAAATTTAATGATATAGCTAAATATTTAGCGACATTAGCAACATTAGATTTCAGAGTTGGATCTAGCCAACGTGTTCCTTGTGAATGCTGAATATTAATTTTGTCGCCAAAAAAACTACCAGTTAGATCTGCATGTACAAAAGTTTGCCTCTTCGCGCCAATCGCCATACAGGCACACTACAATTACCCAGCATGCACTGATTCATCTATTTAGCGACATAGCTAAATCATTTGGCGATATCGCTTAACCATTTGTCATATCGCTTAATGTGTCTTATTTGGCGATATCTCTAAACCATTTAGCGATATGTCCAATGTCTAGGGGATATCACTAAATGACTTACAGATATTACTAAGCGGGACCATTTAGGGATATGACTAAAATGATAAAGCGATATCGCCAAATGATTCACAGATATCGCTATAATTTAGCGGTATCGCAAAGCAATTCAGTGATATCCCCAAATAGGACTAATTGTCAAAGCGGCTTGCCATACAGCAAAGCTTTTGAATCGATTTTTGACTTCAAGTTATCATGAAGATTCACTCTTTAGTAATCCATAACTCGATGAAATTTTCATTGATATGTAACAACATTTATTTCCACGTATGCACCATTACACTTAATTTGTATCACTTTCAACATGAATAAAACTACATTTGATTGAAATTGGCATGTAAAGATTGGTACATATGCATAAAGAGGAGATAGATGTGGCCGTTTATCAGTAGTACTAAACTAGTAGCGGCAGCAGAGAGGACTTCTTTTTCGATATGTCCGCCAAGCTAATAGAAAAAAAGCTACCCAGTAGATTTCTGCAAGTTAAAACTAGTTAACCGACAGAACGATTGAGCTATGCCCTCACCATCTACGATTTTTTCCACTGTTATCGTTCCTCGAAATTGTTCGTACATTTAATATATGAACTAACACTTTCGTATTTACACACTGAGATCAAATAAATAACATGGCAATAATAACCTCGCAATTGGTGTGTCTGATTCAAACAGACAGACAGCGGGTATATATTCCCTCGGTCGTGGCTAAAGCAAGGAGTTGCAGGAAGGACTCATGCAGGCACAAATCACCACGAAAGGGGTTACCTAAATATTCATTCGGAAACAGGAAGATCTAATTTCACATTTGCATACAATATATTTTTCCGTGAGACCACGTGCTACAGAGGCGTAGAGGACTGCAAAAAGCAGCACTTTTGGTGCAATAGCTGACAACTGTACAAGGTCAGATTCCGACAAAGTGATTCATCCCACTGCGCTTTGGGACTTTGGGTCCGGGAACCAGACTAGAATAATCTCCATTTCTAAAGAAAGTCATACTAAGATTATCTATGAAGTCTTCTGTTTGGCAAGTTAATTTTGGTGAACTAAGACGTATATGTCTCAGCACCCCAGGTCTGCTGAAGATTAACCGATGACAGTACCTTATACACATCATAGATGGCGATAGTGTTGTCGCACATGCTGTACAAGTCATTTAGGAGATCCACCACCTGCATGGGCGTACTTTCTGACGACAAGCTGGTGAACCCAACAACGTCGGAGAAGTAAATCGTGACCTCGTCGAACACTTCTGCTTCAATCGCTTTTCCTGCCTTCAGAGCATTCGCTACACTCCTGAAAACGGAAGCAAACTGGGACACGTGTGCAAGATCTGCTATTGATTCCATTTATTCAGCTGTTAATTAAAGCCAATGTGATCAGAATACATACTAATCAACACAAAAAAATAATCGTCATCTTTATGCAACTCACAGGATGAAAAGCTACATGCTGATATAAGTAAATTAAACACACGTGAACGTATATTCTTAAAATGTATGTCCGGTTCTTGTTGGCAGACATGACGAGCCACCAAACGCAGGAAAACTAAAACCATTTTTACTTCAAATTATTGCAGTAAAGATGATCTTACTCTGGTAACATTCTGTAGAGTAAAGAGTCTGTTTTCCTCTTCTCGTCCAGTAGCTCATGGGTTCTCTGTTCCACAATATCTTCCAGATTATTGGCATACTTCTCTAGTTTATCGACCATGTTGTCCATGATATTAAACTTTCTGTTCCATGACAAGTAAAACAAAGGAAATGAGACGTATCGATTAACAAACGAAAAGCAGATGCAGCAGAATTTTTCGCTATGCCAATACGAATTGCTCAATATCCCAAATACCTCAAATTTTAAAAGGAACTATACAGTTTTATACAGTATGTTTTAAGAAAATGATGAGTAAAAATGTGGCAAGCAGCAAAATTAAAATATTCAAGATCTGTCTTAAGATCGCCAACCACTGTTCACTTTTGCAAATCACTGAAAAAATATTTCTGTAAGGTCGGTGATATATGTATAATGATTTGACTAAATGCTTAGGTAAGAGATTGGGCATACAGAAAAAAAGCAAATAAAAATGACTATTTTGCGTGGGATAAAGCTAAACAAACCTTGCACAAATTAGGACATCGTAGGTGGTTTGGGTCCTTAATGCCCAATTAATTTATTACTTGCCACGCAATGATATTAGTTTTTTACAACATATTTTCTGGCCAGAGCGCATACTACTAAAGAGTGTGATGAATTTTACGTTTAGAAATATGATGTCTTGAAGCACTTTTATTGTCACACCATACATATGCTCATCGTGAACTTTGCGACTTTAATAAAGCTACATCTAATTGGAGGAAAACTGCCGCCTGTAGCCTTGTCTAGATCGAGGCTCGGATTTGCAAAATGTGAATCACACTGCCCAGAATCGGTCAATGTCATCCGTTTCGCACAGTAAAAACTTGCAAGAAGTGTATCTTGTATATCCCCAAGCCTTCGAATGAAACGCCGCCTTAATCGTGCTCATATCACCCAGTAACACCATGAGTACCTGATGGGTGACAATGGCACACGATGTAAGAGCATCACGCGATTACAGAAATTTTATCCTTTTGTTTCAACGTTCAATCATTATACTTATCGCACAGTAATGAGATTCCTATGGATAGTTCAAAAGAATAAGCATCTGTGCTCAATAACGGAATGAACTACCAAATATAATAATTATATATACTCAGTGCATAACCAACAGAGGGCGAACAAGTGCAGCAGCCTTGAACGCGCGCAAAAAAAGCTTTGGAAGGCTCTGAACTGCTAACTGATTTACACATCTCTTCCATAAAGCATGTGTTTAGAGAACAGAGAATGTAACAAGTCCTAAGCCTGTGCTTGCAAGGTACCACTAACGCATTATTCTTATCAAAATGAGAAACAAATACCACTCCCTTGTTGCCGCAGTTGTATTTGTTCGTAATTATTTTTTGGTTAATTTTTGATGTAATGAAGCGTGATTGGGATAGTGCAAAATTGGCTGGACATTCTGAATACATTGTCAATGGGAAGGCAAGAAAGTAAACAAAAACATGGATAGGAGTGTTTTGCATTAAATCAGCATGTACAGTGTATATTGCTACACGAAGATGCACAATTAGGCAGGATCTATGAAAAGTATGCATAATGTATATTGATCTGTGGGATAAAAAGCGTAGGTGTCAAACAATCCCAGAAATGGCAAATTTGAAAGTGTCCAAACTGCGCCAAATGAGTCTAAAACATACTTTTATTTACACAATGGCAACCAAAAGAAAGTGATTTGTACAATGAGTAGATGAAATGATAAGTCCTATTTCAACGGTGCATCTAGATATGAAATGAGGAAGCATTGTTTTTTTGTTTTTTTTTTTTTTTTTTTTTTTGTTTTTTTTTTTTCATGTTTTAAAGAGATATTTTACACAAGACAAATTGACATATCATGACATAAAGCTACATTTTACACAAGTGGTATGGTAATACCAAGGCATCAAGGAACATTTGTCTGTGAGGTCACGGGCTAAAAGGCACAGGACACGCTTGATAAATAGAAATAGTAGATTTTTTATAAAGAAAAAATTACTATCCAGTTTAACAGTACTGTAAACCCTGCCAAATCTAAGCTTACAGATACAGGTTCATGTTCTGCCTCCCGTCGATTTCTAGAACTTACTTTCCTTTATTTATGGCCTTCAGCTGCTTCTTGATTGTCTGGAAATTGTATCTGTCATCCTCCTGTTCCTGCCAGCAAACCTGCATCAAGTTTATCATTCCCTCTGTGACGTCACTAGGCCTATTCTTCGGGATTTCTGGTCGAAAAGGTGGCAGCTCGCCATTACGAACACGATCCACTATATCTGTGAAGTGAAAAACATCAGCACTGCTCAACAGATTCACGGGGGGGGGGGAAGAATTTAGTTAACATTAGCCAGGTGGCTTCAGAGTATTACCCCCCTCTGCCATTTGAACCCCGCTGTTCCAGTCCACTGAACCAAAGGACCTTCAAGATGTGCCACAACATTCATACAGGTCACCTCAGTCTGTCCTGGTCTACTCATGCATCCAAGTAACTCCAAGTTGTACTTGTCCACTCAATCTTGTCGTCCCAGGCTGTACCCGTCCACTCAACCTGGTGACTCGATCCTGACTGTATTAACCCTTTCAGTTTCAACTCCTGTTATGAGTCAACAGCTTTTCTCGGCACGCATTGCACCCAATGCGTGCCGAGAAAAGCTGTTGACCTGGGATATTCTCTCTGAAACTAAAGGCATACTGACATTTGAATGAAAGTTGTTTTTTTTACGAGGAATACGAATCTGGGATCCTAGTAATATTTCAGACTAGTTTTAACTTAAGTAAATCGACTCAAGACGTGATTGGCACTAAAAGAGTTAATCTAATCAATAAGGTTAACCCATGCTGTACCAGTCCACCCAAGCAAATTACATCTGGGTTGTAGTGGTTCACAGAGCTTCTTCACCCCAGGCTGCTATCTTCTACTTAGTTATGTGCTCCTAGGCTGTAGACCCCTACTAGTCGTCTACTTAGCTAGGTGCTCCTAGGCTGTAGACCCCTGCTAGTCGTCTACTTAGCTATGTGCTCCTAGGCTGTAGACCCCTACTAGTCGTCTACTTAGTCATGTGCTCCTAGGCTGTAGACCCCTACTAGTCGTCTGCTTAGTTATGTGCTCCTAGGCTGTAGACCCCTACTAGTCGTCTACTTAGTTATGTGCTTCTAGGCTGTAGACCCCTACTAGTCGTCTACTTAGCTATGTGCTCCTAGGCTGTAGACCCCCACTAGTCATCTACTTAGCTATGTGCTCCTAGGCTGTAAACCTGTACTAGTCGAGTGAAACGGGCGACAACAGGACACACCACCTCAATGAGCTGAGCAACCCCGGCTGTACTAGTTCACTCAGCCATAGTGGCTGAAGCACTATTACAGTTCTGGGACAGTATGGCCAAGAGGGCTGCCTCGTTTTCCATTTTTATGAGATGTTGCCTGGACGTGGCAAGGTATGTCAGTGTTGTGTCAACAGCTGTTAATGTTATCTTGCATGGTGAAGATGAAAATTACTGGACGTTTTACTACAGATGAAGGGTGCAAGAAATGCTGTTCAGGGTAGTTGGAATCCAGTGTGGTTGCATCTTGTTAGGAGCATATATTAAACTGGTGTAAATTTGTCATTTCTCTCAGTGCTCATGAGTCACCAGGCGGTTACACATCACGAGGAGTAACGTTTTGTTTTCATCATGGCAAGCCAAATACAGGGACTGCAGAAAACCATCTAGACTACAAATCCTTTGCCTGTTTCTGGCTTAATATGTGCTAGGTACCAACCCCTCTAGACAAAACCAAGTGAATAAGTCTTGTATGACTGAAATATGCTCACAACTTTTTTTACTGTAAAGTTGTAGAAAAGAACACATGCAGCGAATATTTAGGGGTGTATAGCAACCAGATTCATGGACATTGCAAATTGTGTCACAGATAAATACATGTAGCTTTTAAGCCACCACCAGGAACAATTACAACACTTTTTTGCTTTCATAAATAGAATATTGTAAGCTACTCATTCTCCTGCTTTTCTTCAATTAGGTGATGTGAATGCAAGTTCGGGACCCAAATCCTCACGTTTCCTTCTTGCCACATTTGTGGAAAGGCACTAAAATTTATTAATATAGCCATTAAGTGCCACAATTGTGACAGATGGTAGTGTGTACAGCGTATGAACATGCCTTTATTTTTTTTTCTAGCAGAGCATCATGGTTGTGTCAAAACATGGGGTGTACCCAACTCTGCATTTCATCTTTCATGCCGTCTTACATGTCAACAACATGCTCCTGACATGTCAACAACATGCTCCTGACATGTCAACAACATGTTCCCGACATCAACGACATGCTCCTGCTCCTTTAATGATTTATTAAATACGGACTGGGACGAATCACTATCATTGTCTATTGATGGATCCTCACCATTGCAGCAAGAAAAGTGGTCTAAAATCGTAGTAAGCTGTTGTACAGTGTCAAAATTAAGTGAAAAATTATCGATTGTAATGCATGCTAAATTATAAAAAAGGACATTTCAACAGCAACAATATCCAAGTGAGACAACCCCCAAAATAATGGTGAAAAACTACCTCCCACATACAAGATATTCACGAGGGACAGGAATATACATCAAGCTTGCTGTTTGTTGAGGGAACTAGTCTGGCTTCACTATCTACTGTATTGTATATGGGTGCACGGTTGTCTGAGCAGTAAGACGCTCGCCTTCCACCTCTGCGACCCAGGTTCGATTCTCGTCTTGGGCAGCATGTGGAAAAAGTTCCTACCACTTTAACCGTGCACGGTGGTTTTCTTTGAGTTCTTCGGTTTCCTCCACCACTGACAAGATAGGAAGTCTACGCCAACATCTGTGTCATGGAGAGTGACTCGATAAGTCAATGCTTGACTTCTTTCACAATCCATGTAAAACAAATGTGTCTATACTTTTTTATACATGGAGGGTGTGTTTTCAATAAAATCAGATTACATATTTAGACCAGCTCCAAACCTTGATGCAAATCCTGGGATTATTTTGGCAGAAGTGCATCTGGAAAAGAATGTGAAAATCTTTGTTGGTGCCTTTAACACACCACCAACTTCTAGCATGGAACACACAGGAATTATAAAAATCATGTAAACGAAATAGAAATATTCATTGCTGTAACTGGGTGGGGATTTTAACATACCATGGGTTAACTGGTAGTGCTAAAGAAGTGAGAAACATCCACAGGATTAGAATCGAAACGAAAAGTAGATGTGCATGAGAAATGGACTGATATCAAAATGGACATTGAGACAGTTTTTATTTCAGGCAGCAGGTGGAAACTGTGCACAAAACATAACAAGCCCATTTGTCTGCATATGCATTTTAATCATGAATTCATCGAAAGAAATATGAAAACAAATATTTTATAACCTCATTCAATATATACTAAACAAAGCAAGGACAAGCTCAATGGAATAATTGGAAGCCATTTTCAAACAAAAGGGCTGTTGGAACAGCCAGTGCTGAGCCGACTCAGGTACACATCATGCTAAGGACCCTGTGACCTTGGGATTGAGATCACAGTCTCCCAAGCGCCACCTGTTGAACAAATTAAGGTTAATTAAAAAAAATGGACAAAAAATTCAGAGAAAATCCAAAAATCGTTGGAGCATGACCATTTAAATAAAGTTGATAAAAACCTGTCCAAGGTACATTCCAATCACGTTTGAACTGAGTATGACCGACGGTTTTGAAAAGGAAGCCGAAAATGTCAAATGTGAACAAATGGACGACGGATTACCACCCATCCTTTAGGGTCAACTGACTGACAAGTCAGTTGAGCTAAAAATGGATTGCCCTTGAAATCAGAACTACATAAATCAACACCGAGAGTACACCAGTGCAAACTACAACAAAGTGTTTTTGCACAGAGTCTAATAGGCATTATGGGAAGGGTTATTTCTAGTACTTAGATACTTGGAGGAATTTGCGGGTATGATGCCGTATCAGGGCCATCATTTTGACTGACCAGTCTCTTCAGCCCCACTGACATTGTCAACATGTCCCAATAAAAGGGTCATGCGTGCTCCCAATTTGAACCATGTTTTCTTCAAAAATGACATTTCCTTCCTTTTATCACATTGTCTCCTTTGTAATCCATTTAATTTATTACATAGCTGGAAACAATTGTTTATAGAGATGAATGTACGTATAAAAACCGGGCCATTCTTCAAGTAAAGTGAAACACTACACCAGTGATTCATAAACTGGGAAAGGGTCATCAATTTTAAAACCGTTACATCATGCAGATCACAAAAATCACAAAACATCGTTTCTATTACATGTTTGGTATGGGGGGGGGGGGGGAGAGGTGAGGTATTGCATGAAGCTGACTCCAGCCCTTACCCCGGAGTCACCATCTGTAACAACCTGAAATGGAGTCGATATGTAAAGAATAAATGTCGGAAAGCAAAGAGTGATTTAGGTTTGTTTAAACGCAACCTTATCTCACGCTCCTCAAGCACTCAAAGAGACTGTGTGCACCTCTATGGCACATTCCCAACTTAAATACTGCAGTGCAATGTGGGCGCCCTCTACAGACAGAATATTGCAACAAAACTGAAATGTTACAAAGGAGGAGGCTAGAGATGTTTTAAACATATTATATGGCTCACATATCCAAGCCCGTGTCTTAGAAATGCCGCATGAACTAAATTAGGGATTTCCACAAGACCATAGAGAGAAGAACGCTTTGATCTTATCGTATAGAATAACAAACAATTCGGTTGCAGTACCAAACTCTTATTAGTCTCAGGAGAAGAAAATTTAATAAAATGGCCAAACCCATGAAGTATTGCCAATCCCTTAGGATATTTGTTTCATACAAATTCTCTTTCTTTCCACGGGCAATTTCCCTGTATAAGAGGACAACGATTACCAATGATGCCCCGGATACCATTGACACCTTCAAGGATTATACTTATCTTCTATTTGTGTAAAAAGTTTTTTTATAGTGTATTTATACTCAATTATTGCCGTCCCAAAACTTTACTTGTTGTGCACATCAGAGTAATATCTAGTCAGATACATTGCTGATCAAAGAGAAGAAGAAAAAGTAGAAGGAGAAGTAGCAGTAAGTGCTCACCTGGTCATGACATATCTCATTTAGTACATTCGTTCTAAAGAATGATAACATTTACACTTTTTTTAATTGTTCATTAACATTTCGCACACTAGCAGGTGTAAGCTACAAACTTATTATGTCTCTTTGTTGGCTGTATAATAATAATAATAATAATAATAATAATAATAATAATAATAATAATAATAATAATTATAATAATAATAATAATAATAATAATAATAATGATAATAATAATGATAATGATGATAATAATAATAATAATAATAATAATAATGATGATGATAATAATAATGATAATGATGATAATAATAATGATAATGATAATAATAATAATGATAATGATAATAATAATAATAATAATAATAATAATAATAATAATAATAATAATAATAATTATAATAATAATAATAATAATAATAATAATAATAATAATAATAATAATAATAATAATAATAATAATAATAATAATAGGTACCGTAGCCCGTGTCTGCTCAGTCTCCATGGTATTTCCGATTACCTTATACCCAATTGTACAATGGTGGAACAGAAGTTTTCGAGTGCACTGCATCCCATTGACATGTCTAATTGTGTAGCCTACGACCCACTCACTCTGAATTTGCAAGGATATGAATTTGGAAGTACATCTACCTTCTGGCACAGCTAGGAAGGAGTGCCTGGCTGTGGCGAGTCACATAGCTTATTCGTATACGCACACATCACAAAAAGCCACCGCCATGTGCACGTGCAAAACATTCCAATAAAAAGTGTTACAAGGATAATGCACATAGAGTCACTAGTTGTGATGGGAAACACCTGTTGCATAAAGGTAGTCTGGGACAATTTAACATATTCTCCATATTGCTCTTGTTTGGGGGTGGGGGTGGGGGTGGGGCATATCATGAGCAGTGAGATTGCACGTACGTATAAATGAATTGAAGTTACAAAAGTTTAGAATGTTCAGAGGTGCTGGCGTAAGTTTACTTTATTCCTTTTGAAACGGCCCAAAGTGGCAGGACTGGTTTGCGCCAGGGTGCAATTGTCAGTTGACCATGCATGGAACGATATCACACTTTGTAGCAAAGTTGTCCAGACAAAGCTTGAAAACCAAATCATTTTTAAGAACAGAAATCACTCAAATGCCTGACGATAGCCATCATGTGGCAAATAGTGCAGACTGCATCACGTTTACCAAGTTTAACTGAAAACAGCACGTGGGAATATATTTTGTGGTCGGAGGTACACCTCTCAGGAGCAGTAATCACTATCCGTCAGGAACGTAAACAAACAAACCAATCTTTGCCTTGTGATTGTATATACAAACGATATGCCAGCTCGAAGTGAAAAGACTGTGGGCCTGCACCTATCTCTGGCAAATCTTGCGGCCAGTGCAGCAGTATATGGAGAACCCCTCGATTAGTAAAACTCTTTGTACTATTGGGCAATCCAGTTTGAAATAAATATGTTTAAACTCAACTGGTTGCTTCAAAAGATCTGTGTCTTGGTCATGGCATGCTGCAACTGTCAAGGACCTCATTATTCAGGGAACCACAAGAAAGGTGGTATACTGTTGATCACCAAGTGGCATCTTGCCAGCATTGTCTTGTACCAAACTTTTATCAAATCAATGCCACTGTATTTTATTCACAATGGTGACACGCAATCTCCTCACATGTTGTCGTGACGAAAGAAACCCACGAGAGATGCCCAAAACCAACAGTATCTATTATCTTTATGATAGGAATGTCACTGTGTTGTAAATCCATACAGAGACATGACATGAAAATGGTACAAAATTTCACCTAGCGCCATGACAGTTGACATTGTGCTCCCGTCTTCCTGTACTCAAGCAGACACACACCTGATACAGTCGTGTCACATGAGATGTTTTGGTTTGTTAAAAATATTTGACGTGACATTCAGACAAATTTCCTTTTGCCAATAATGCAGGAACATTATACAATATTTACAGATAAATTCATCATGTAAATGGATGTTCAAGTCAGTGTCTGAATTTAAACTTTAATATTTGAGACATGAACCAGCTGGAGTGCTGACCTATAATAGTGCCCCATGCAAGGTTGCGTCATTTCTAATTTTAATTCCATCGCACTCAGCAGAGTTTGCCCTTGATGGACTGGTCATAGCACTAAGAAATTATTCACTAGTGGTAAGTTTCGCATGTGGTAAATTTAGGTGTACCGCAGGTTTAGATGGATCGAACATAAACGCTCAGACCACGTGGACTTGTGGCTTGTTCCTTCACAAAATATCTAGTTGTTGAAGGAACTATGGGCGGTAGATTTATTCCAGCCAGGTGGTTCTGTGGCTAAGATTTGGGAGCGTGTCTTTTAAGTCGAAAGGATGGTAGAAACTAAGTAAAAACGTCTTGAAACCTGAAAAGCTTGAGGCAACATTTTTAGTTACTTTGTGGCGTATGTATATATATATATATATCATTTTTACGCAGCGTTCTCTATATACCTGCGTGTCCATCCAGTACACGTTTTTGTGAATAAAAATAAACTTTCAAAATTGCTGTAAGTCCGTTTATTGCTTAAACATTAGTTCCATGATCATCTGGGTCTTTTACTTGTGTTTATAGTACATGTATAATTGTATCCGACATGCTCATCTGGCGTACATTCCAATTCACACCAAGCTGTCAACAAACTACCATGCAGTTCTCCACGGATTTTAACCGACCACATCCATGTGAATGTTACCGTGAGTGTGGAACAATAAGAGCATTTAAAGTGGAATTGTCGGCTCTGTTATCTGTCTGTGGCCATTTGCAAGTACTGGCACACTTGCTTACGAGTTACAAACTCCGTGCATGGAGTAAAACATCGTAACCGGCATTTAGAGCCAATGAAGTCACGGGGTGGGAGCTTGAGTTCATGATGCTTTCAACATACTTAAAGAAGGCATATTTGGGAATCTTGCGACATACAACCACGAACCCCCGGCCAAAAAGGCCGTACTCGCTGGTCCACTGAGCCCCCCCCCCCCCCCCCAATATGAAATGCAGAGTTATTGATCAGGGTTTAAAAGGAATATCACCAGCATGCTGTACCTCTAATTACTTTTATTTCTGCACGTATGACTCTTATATGTAGTGCTGTGTGTTCTACGGTGAATCATTATAATCTCCATCCGTCACTCCTGTATTATTTAATCTTTTTCCCCTTAAAACAGCCAAAACCGATTGGTGGTCAACTGTCGTCTTCTTCAATTGCAGTAATTTCGACAGTAATGAAAATCTGAAAGAGTAGATGAGACCTAACAAGATCACGTGTCCCAGGTCAACAACCTTCCTTGGCGTGGATTGGGCACTCAGCGCCCAATCAGCGCCAAGGAGAGCTGTTGACTCAGGTTTAATTCAAGAGGAAAAGGGCCAGGCCAACCGAACGCCCAAAATATGACAAGTGCACATGGTGCACTTCAAAACCAACGGGGCATGATGAGCGCGCCAAAACTTTTTGTTCTTCGATCGATACTTGTTACCTTGAGGTGGCGCTGACTCCAAGAAGAATGGCAATGCTCTGAACAAAATCTCCTGCATAATAATAGCAAAGCTGTAGACATCGCCCTTCTGGGTCCCATTGCGTGGTTTCTTTTCCATGCGCATTATTTCTGGAGCGGTCCACAGAAAACCTGCAGAAAAAAATTAAAACTACATGATAATTGTGTCTCTTTAGTAGTGTGTGGTGGTATTCCTTGGTATACATATGCTTGCTTCTTGGTTTTTGTTTTCTAAAAGCGTGAAGGCGTGTACAATTCTTACTCTATGATATTGTACATTATCCATGGTACCTACATGATATTAATGCATGTTCCATCAAGTATTTGTGAGTTTTATTGGAGAACTTCAGACGGCTATGATATATGGTTGGGCATTTTATTGGATCATATAGATTTTGAATCTTTAACGTAATTAGTTTTGTACAAGGTACTGAAACCCTATGTACAAAGGCCATTACAGTAAGTCAGTTTGCCTGCAATATATATTTCTTACCATAAAAAATATATTGCTATATGGGCATACCAGATGTAATGTACCGAAATTACTTGCCTCTGTAATACTCATATTCTCCCACGTCGTCGCTCTTCGTATTGTCTTTAAATGCATGCAATCCATAATCTGACACTTTTAGTACCCAGCGAGAATCCACTAGACAGTTTCCACTTGTTAATTTTCCATGAGAATGTAGAACAGTGTTATGTAAATAAGCCATACCCTAAAAATACGAAAGAAGTCAGAGCAATAAATTTAAAGACGAAAATCTAATGAAATACGGTTTCTCTATGAGTAAATATAGCACAGAGCTACTTTAGGATAAAAACTTGACAACGTTTGCAGAAACCTAGGTTCTTGTAGTTGAATGTCGAAGATCTTGAAACCCTAATTCAATAGACATCGTCTAGGATCGTCACTTTTAAAACCTTTCTATTGGCAATCACATTGGGCAAAAACGTGACAATCTGACAGCCCAAACAGCAACTATGTCATTTATGTATGCAGTTCAAAGATTTGCTGAATGTTTGTTCAAAACAAACGTGAGACATTTCCATAGAGACAATACCATGAGCGCCAGCAGCAAAACAGCTACACAGAAGTAAGGAATATATAAAAGAGGGCCGAAACGTTTGAATGCCGTACCATATAATGTACTGTATTGCGTTCAACACGTCTTAAGATAGAAAACACTTTGAATCACAAACATCAGGCAGTAGAAGAATGTATTGAAGATTTTATGCAGTGCTTCAGATGAGAGATTTCAAAGGAACTTTACCTAAACATTAAAAAAGCAGTGTACAACACCGACCAAATAGTCAATACACAAGGTAATGCTAATAGAATACAGATAGAAAGAGAGCGAGCGAGCGAGAGAGAGAGAGAGAGAGAAGAGAGAGAGAGAGAGAGAGAGAGAGTAGACAGAGAGAGAAAAAGAGAGAGGGAGAGATAGAGACACACTTTTGTTATTTTGCACCAGAAATGCATATGGTAGTGAACCTTGGTTTTTAGGCAAATGATGCTCCTTACCAATTTCCTACAGACTTCTGTATACAAATAAAAAGATCTTTTAAGCTCAATATTCCATGAGTTATGTAATTGTCAATCATAATCTAACAAATGGATCTTATGGTTATGTAGTCACTGATATACAAAACACTCTCGACACCATAAAGCAGAATTATTTGGCCTGTACTTCAAACAACACGACTAGCTACTACCAAACCCAGTTAATAATCCTGTGTCTTCAAAATATAGATTGAGGGTAAAAGGGAAGTTATGGGCCACGTGCCATAATTGAGAAAAGGAAAGAGTGTATTTTCCTGTGAGGCAGGGTTTGTAGCTTTGAGCGTTTTTTTTTTTTGTTTTTTTTTTTTTGTTTTTTTTTTTTTGTCAGTTTTAGAGACATTGTTGCCAAACAATGGTTTGTTACATCTAACGACATTGACCACAAAACAAAAACCAAGTTAATATTTATTATTACAGCCATAAAGACCTTATCATCCGAAACCAGACTTTTCGATTGAAATGTTACGAAGAACACAACACAGTGGACATTCCCCATTCAAACGATCCTAGGAACTGAAGAATGGAGCCTCACCGGGAGCATGTCTTAAGGGCGTGGTTTACTTATGACTATAATGTATAAATGTTTAATTTATGTCTATGTTGCCATCTAATATCCTAAAAAGCATATTTTTTTCTGAAGGAAAAACAAAACATCTGGTTGGGCGTGATTTACTTTATGACTCTAATGTAAAAATGTTTAATTTCCGTCTATGTTGCCATCTAATATCCTAAAAAGCATATTTTTTTTGAAAGAAAAAAAAACATCTGGTTGATTCTGGTCCTGAACTTAAATTTTCAGTTTCACTACTGATATAATTAAATTTTAATTAATGATTTTAATTTTTGAATAAAATTTAAAATAGCATTTAAAAAATAAAAACCAGACTTTGTTTGGTGTCAAATGAAACAACACATAACGCATTCAAAAGGTATATTTCAATTTTTTAAAAAGCTTAATTCTTTATTTTTTTTTTATTTTAAAATTATAACCTTGATTCAAACTTCTGTAAATTTTGAACTTAGCCCTTATCTCAAACTTAAAATACGATTTTGTTGCTACGAGTGTACTGTTCATTTCCGATGAAAAATATTTCCCATTTTTTGTGTGTGTGCTTTTTTTTTTTTTCTTCCAAAACAGGTACAAAAGTAATTTAAGTAGGCATTGAAAATTCAATTTCCTGACACTTACAGAAATAGCATTATTTTTAACAGCTTGATCCAAATGTATACTTTCAGAAAATATATAGTTCTTATGATCTCAAACAAGAAGTCTGATGTATAAACGGATGTGTTAGAAGCAAAGTCGTGTGTTCTGCGCAATATGCTGTAGAAGTACCGCGCCTTGGTATGATAAGGGTGTAATGTATTACAGATAAACAAAAATGGGACTGTATATTGGTGGTTTTAATATAACATTCTTTCGGGCTATCCGCAATTTCAACCTGTATATTTTGATTCTGAAATACTTGGATTTAGCTTTATTTTTAAAGTGCTATTATGAATTTGATTTATGTCCGAAAACGTTTTATGTCAAGTGACAAAGTGATGCCTTACATAATTAAGTCATAATCGATTAGATTTTATATTCACAAAAAGTATTTCTTCAATGGTATTGCATGGATAATATCGGTAATTGCGCGGTACCCTGACCATAAAGTGCACCAGTTCCGCGCGGCACGTTCATAGAAAAAGTTGGCGTGGAATATAATACCACCAGTTTGACATTCAGGAACGGTAGGCTTCATAAATTATCAAAATTACCTAAAAAAATTACAGGAAATATTTTAATGATATCATTTTTGAGCTCTCTGAATAACGTACTTCAAGGTGCGATTCACGGTCACATAACGAGTGCAAAAGTCAATATCTCTAGAAAGACTATTGTTGTGTGATACCACAGCAGCAAAAAAACTCACATCGTTCAGATCAGATATCAGCGACCCTTTAAACATGGCGTCCAATTTAATCTCTCCGTTCTCAAGGATATCCTGTAACAAACCATGATTAGAAAAAGTCGGTGAAGTCACGAAGTTCATAACATAGACTCTGACATTTCTGTACTTGCTTTGATTCAATGAATGGACAACAAGCTTCCAAACGCTTTTGAACAGTGCAACAAGGTCGTAAGTGGCCCCTCCTCGAGAGACCACTCCAATGAGAGACCAACCTTCTTGACAAACCACCTTTTCAGGATTAATCGCTTGCATCTTTCATCTTACAAATACCTCCTATGAGAGACCATCTGTCTTTAGAGACCACAATTTGGTCATCCCAGGGGATGGTCTATTAAGGCAGGCTTCAGTACATACAAGATTTCTGGTGGAGATGACATGCGCTCAGTGTTGGCATGCAGATCAAACAACTCATGAAAGAAAACTTCTGCACCAAGATATGTTGATACACAGGGAGATGGCTGCCATTGTATCTTTAATGTATATTCGGATATTTTTGGTTGAAAATTTTTTGAGCCAAGAAGTAATACAAATAAAGACTTTGGTAATATTACCATAATAACAGGCAACAGTACGTGCAAGTGACTCCCAAAATAGAAAATATATATTCTACGCCAATATTCTACAGAAGAACGTGCGCAATATGGACAATAGTACTTCTATACGTAAACAAGGTTATAGACAGGGACAGGTTAGATATGGAGAGTAAAGAATTCGGGCTGCGGAATTAGGTAAAGACTGCTAGGAAGTGGTTCTGGACAAACAGACATAAATAGAATTGTAATGGTGCCTTCCAAAATAGCCAATGTCAAATTGTTTTGGTGTTCTCTAAAATAGCCAATGTCAAATTGTATAGGTGTCCTCTTAAATAGCCACAGTCAAAATTGATTAGGTGTCCTCTTAAATAGCCAATGTTACATTGTATAGGTGTCCTCTTAAATAGCCAAGGTTACATTGTATAGGTGGCCTCTTAAATAGCCAATGTTACATTGTATAGGTGGCCTCTTAAATAGCCAATGTTACATTGTATAGGTGTCCTCTTAAATAGCCACAGTCAAAATTGATTAGGTGTCCTCTTAAATAGCCAATGTTACATTGTATAGGTGGCCTCTTAAATAGCCAATGTTACATTGTATAGGTGGCCTCCAAAATGCCAAGTCAAATTGCTCATGTTTCATTTTAAGATGTGACGCCAGACATTACAGCCACTGTATCCATAAATAGTCCTATGGGGGAGTCAGCCAATGCAATACTCAGTACTTGCGATAAAATTCAACTGAATGGGGAAGAATGTACATAGAGTGCGGCTTTTAATGAAGTTGTCCATTTTCTCCATTTTCCTGCCACAGGAGTTTTGCACAAATGTTACACATTGTGTCGAAGTTTAGAGACAGAGATATATGTGTGGTATTTTGGAAACTTGAAGATCAACTGTCCATCAACGTAAGCTATGGCTATCTACGTTATGAAAATGAGGCCCCTGTGGACGTTAGTTTTGCTGGATGATGCCCCGCTTAGTAACGAGCCAATGTGAACAAAAACGCATCACTTGCGTTTTGGGATAAGATATTTATTGACCAGAAGCAATGAATTATACAAAGCATCGCCGCATTTAACAAATATTTCGTTGGTTGACTTTCATGTGCCATTCTTTCACATCATGAAAGGACCGCTATCCAACAGTGACTTACCTGCAGACTTCCTTTGGGGCAATACTGTGTCAATACACAGACGTTGGGTTGCTCTATGCAGGCTCCGATAAAGGGATTTATATTTTCGTGACTAAAGTCTCTCATCTAAAACAAATATATATATATATATATATATATATATATATATATATATATATATATATATATATATATATAATGAAATTATCAATATTGTTATGTATTTTACCTCTCTTAGCATTCAGTGTGTGGACAATCAAATATGTAAAGGACCAAATGAAAAACGCACGCAATTGTCAGTGCTGATGTAATCATGGCCATTTAACTGATACTTGAAGACAATACTCAAAACATTAATCCTGGTACATCAGGTAACGCCACAAACCCATCCAATTAACGCCCGTATCTTCTTGTGATCTGATCCAATCGAGAAACACATTATTTTTATTACACACATTATATTTACCTAAGAGTTTAATTTTTTGAAAGGTAACATAA
Organism: Hermodice carunculata; assembly: GCA_964020975.1. NCBI lineage: Eukaryota > Metazoa > Annelida > Polychaeta > Eunicida > Amphinomidae > Hermodice > Hermodice carunculata. The sequence goes on from OZ026620.1 coordinate 2,333,892, forward strand.
AATTTGCAGATAAGTGTCATGTTCAGTTCAGATTTATGGTAAATTCCTAAATAACGTTGGGCCCCGTGCATCATACATTGTACTACGTATAGGACAGGCAAGTTGCTTGTAACTTTCCAGAACAAAAGAAATGGCCAACAGACCCTCTCAAAAGTTCAGCCGAACGTATTCTATTCGTTATAACAAAAATATCGAACAATCAAGTTGTGACTGTGTTTGAAGCATGCATGGTTTTATGGATGTAAAAAAGCCATGTTCTAGTAGTTATGACACTGACACGTCTTGGAAAACAAATCAAAATCTTACTCCAGTGTACCTGGGCATTCCCCAGGCCACTACTGTTTCAGATTAATTGGATAGACGCAACCAAGGAACAAAGCATAGCTTCCGTGACTTTGAAATTGCGATCTGCAAGGAATTATTTGTATTTGTCAAAGTGTAAGTACAGTCACTGTTCTCTGTTTGAATATATCCCTATGAAAGATGCGTGCAATGATTGAAGTCCTGACTTTTACAGTGATATATATTATGCTTCATTTCAAAGTAAGCTGAATTAGGCCACAATATTCCAAATACTCTCAGCCACATAACTGCTGAAAAAATCGTGAAGGCAATAATACACTCAAACAATTAGGCGCGCGGGAAACAGTTTAAAATTACCATCTATCACGCCGGAAAAGAACGTACCAGTTTCAGTTCTAAAAGATCTGCACGTTCCAAGGAGATAGTCTGTTTGTGCACTTGTCTCACAGCCACAAGATTGCCTTTATATAAAGCAAGTTTAGTAAATATCTGCCCTTGGCCTAAGCTGCCTGCTTGGTGTGATCCATAATACAGGGAGCTCCTGCTGGACGCCTGCGATAATTGACTCATGCTCTTCAGGCTCCACATCTTTAGATAAGAGAGGAAACAGACTAGAAGCAAAACACCATGCTCATGACCTCATACAAGTGTCTGCTGGTCACTGAAGTTAACAGAAATACTAAAAAACGTCTTAAACGATAAACACTGTACATATCAACAAACAAGAACTAACAGCAGTTTACTTGTAGATTAGACACAAGAATTATTCACCAACAAAATGTGTGTTTCGTCCTCGGTCGGTAAATAACAATAAGAACTAGAAAAGATGATTTGCCGCATAGGAAATCAGTGTGTGTCTTCAAAGCATATTCCATAACACGGGAGTAGAAGTTGGAATGACATCTCTATCTATTATAGCTTTGAAGTTACTCAAGATTGAAAATTTCGAATACTGCTAATTAGCATAACTTAAATTGCTACAACTTTTAGATTCATTACATGCGCGATGGTCAAAAACCCCCTAGTAGAAGTTGAAATGACATTTCTATCTATAATAGTTTTGAAGATATTCAAGATTTAAAATTTGAAATGCTGCTAATTAGAATAGTTTAAATTGCTACAACTTTTGTTTTAAATTCATTAGATGCACAATGGCCAATAACCCCCTAGTAGAAGTTGGAATGAAAGCTCTATCTTTTATACTTTTGAAGATATTCAAGATATAAAATTTCAAATGCTCCTAATTTGCACAATTTTAAACATCTAAATTCCTCTGTATAAAAAGGCCCAACTCCTTGTATGGAGGTACAATCATGCCAAGTTTGGAGTTTTGATGTATAATAGTGTCCGAGAAAAGTGTCGGACAAACTCGCTGGAACAGGAGAAAGAAAGAAAGAAAGAAAGAAAGAAAGAAAGAAAGAAAGAAAGAAAGAAAGTCAGGAAGAACAGAATGTGTGTGTTGACACACACACTTTAACTATGGTTATTTGACTGCCTGTCAGTTTTTACCACGGACACTATTTGAATGTATGGCGTGCATTTAGGTGTTAAAATACTGTTGTAATCTGTCGATCGTGGGTTGGTGTCGAGTTATTAAAGAGATTTATCGCATGTAGGGACATGCAAAAGAAAGCGGTCATCTCAATGAACACATGAAATGTGATTATTGAAGACATTGCGGGCTCAGTTCACCTTTACATCCATGTCAAAATGTTTCATTAACTGAACAGTACAACAGTCAGCATAATGTCCTCGTCCCGCGGCTTGTCACATTTCTATACGCCCAGGACCATTGCGGCTCTATGCTACATCCATTTTTATGACTAGTTTGCCACATGCCTCGACTAACTGTTAATGGCATCCACAGTAGGATAGTAATAATAACCAAAATAATTATGAGAAAACAAGTTCCTGTGGTGAAAACAATTTAGTCTTTGAAACTATGGGGACAAACCACCACACATTCAAACCATGTTTGAATACGACATCTAAAACAGATGCGCGATAGTGTAATTAGTCATAATACAGTGACCGCATCAATCATATATAATTCAACATTAAAGGAATGGATGCATATTTTTTTCCATATTCAGTTACATAGCTCTATGTGGTCCACATGAGACGCACATCTTATATGGTATATCAAAGCACATTGATATAGCACAGCGTATATTACATTCGAGGGGGGGGGGGCATGGCAGATATTTCAGTATTCGCAGAAATAGTAGATACGTAGACTTTTGAGAGCTCTTTTCGTAGTTCAATGACCGAAGCCTCCGTCGTTGTGTGTGATTATGTCGTCAGTGTATCGCAGCACATTCAATTTGCTGATAAAATGTGTATTAGATCCATGTGGGAATACGGATACCTTAGAGGCATTCAGGAAAAAAGTTAATTTCGCAGCTCTATAGATAACAATGCCAACACGGCGTAAAACCATATCAAAATTCCAACCTAGTTCTGTCGCAAAATTAAGGGCTCAAGGAATCCTATGCCTGTCTGTATGATATTAAGACGTAACGCGAGAGTCCTGTATGTATGATAGTAAGATGTAACGTGAGAGTCCTGTATGTATGATAGTAAGATGTAACGTGAGAGTCCTGTATGTATGATAGTAAGATGCAACGTGAGAGTCCTGTATGTATGATAGTAAGATGTAACGTGAGAGTCCTGTATGTATGATAGTAAGATGTAACGTGAGAGTCCTGTAAGTATGATATTAAGATGTAATGTGAGAGTCCTGTATGTATGATATTAAGACGTAACGTGAGAGTCCTGTATGTATGATATTAAGATGTAACGTGAGAGTCCTGTATGTATGATAGTAAGATGCAACGTGAGAGTCCTGTATGTATGATAGTAAGATGTAACGTGAGAGTTCTGTATGTATGATAGTAAGATGTAACGTGAGAGTCCTGTATGTATGATAGTAAGATTAACGTGAGAGTCCTGTATGTATGATATTAAGATGTAATGTTAGAGTCCTGTATGTATGATAGTAAGATGTAACGTGAGAGTCCTGTATGTATGATAGTAAGATTAACGTGAGAGTCCTGTATGTATGATATTAAGATGTAATGTGAGAGTCCTGTATGTATGATAGTAAGATGTAACGTGAGAGTCCTGTATGTATGATAGTAAGATGTAACGTGAGAGTCCTGTATGTATGATAGTAAGATGTAACGTGAGAGTCCTGTATGTATGATAGTAAGATGTAATGTGAGAGTCCTGCTCTTTCTGATATTTTATTGCAGCTTTTGTCATATTCCACGTTGAGAACGATCCATGGCCTGACATCAGTCTAATTTACTTTGTTTTATTGAAGCAAAGGTTTTGGATAAAGGCTTATTGTACTGTGGGATACCGACTGACGTGTACATTCTCGCTGGTTATGGAAATAAAGAAAAGTTATAGAAAATCAAATAAAACTGTTTTTACCAACAGCTATATTGAATGAAAAAAACATTTGCAAATGATATATACATGTAGAGTACCACATATTTCGTATCACAATTTCTGTAAATGCTTTGAATAAAAGATCCTTGAAGAAAGTACTAAAGTTGTAAATTGATGCAGTTTTAACGAATAGGCACACACACGCACAAACACACACACACACACACACACACAGACGCACACACACACACACACACACACATATATATATATATATATATATATATATATATATATATATATATATATATATATATATATATATATATGCATGTGTACAAGTTGGTTTTTACCTTGTTTTCAATGACGATGTCGGACCAACTCTCTTGGATATGCATCATCCTATGTCCAATGTAGGGCAAAGCGAAAGCCGCCATATTGTCGTAAATATTTTTATATGTGTAGATGATGTAGAGGTGCACCAAGGAGTTAAAGTGTGGTATTGTGCTTCAGAAGAATATGCACCATAACTCGCATAATTATACAACACGTGAACTTACCAGCCTTAAATTTGCTGCAAAGAGGACACATGAAATGCCTTTTCCCTATTGTAAAGACATACTTTACCATACTACCCAAGCCTTTGCCCTTTGAGAACTCAACCTCCTCATATTTGACCTTCCACGTCATCTGTTGCAGTTCCTCTTCTAGCTTCTTGCGTCTGGTGAAAAGAAGACTATCAGACATCATGCAGCTAAACACCAGTGCAAATACACATCTTACAGAGAAGCATCCATATGATCAGAATGTGTGTAGGGTTGTACTCGATAAACCTTAAAAGGTATAATACATCAATTGCAGAAGTTCTTTAGGACAACAAAGATGTACCTTTCCATTTCATTGGTTCCGTTTGAAGACTTTTTGTGCTACATAGTGCGCATAAAAATTGAATGATGCACCGAGACATCATGCAAGCAATTATTTGTGTTGTGTCGTGCAATCGCAATTTGCCCATCTGCTACAATTTTTTATTCATCATTTTTCTAGGTCTATGTTAATGTTTGTAAGTTGCCAAAGAATTCAAACGGGAGCAACAAATATTGAAGATCACAGCACGTTTGGACCAATTATAACTTCATCAAATCGGTTCATATACTGTCCATCATTTTGACATTTATATTTCACCAAATTGGTTCATACATTGACCATCATTTTGACATTTATATTTCACCAAATCGGTTCATATATTGACCATCATGTTAACATTATATTGATGTTGCCTTGCTATTACGTTCGTGTACTTTGGCTGTTAAGTCAAAAGCCACCATTTTCTGACAGTACAGGGTAGACTTGATCCAGCTTCTGCTACACGTAGCATAGGTTATCTCAATAGACAGCAAGGGCCTCGCATAAAATATTCCTTTTGTCAAATTCCTGACCAATTTTTACTCGATGTAATCCTTAGCTTTTCCGGTTTTTTGTCTGGTTACGATTCTATCAATTAGAACACTTTATTTTGTTTTTACTTCATAACCCAGTATTATTCGAGACTTTGTCCATTCATGTGTTCGTTACTTTGTTTCGTTTGTAAGATTGACAAAATGACGGAAACAAAATATATTTATTCTTATTTAACTAATTTGTCAATGTCATGTCACTTTTTGTACTAGTATTCCATCGCTCCGGCACTGTATGGTCGAATTTCAACTTACAAATTGAAGGATATTCGACAGTATAATAATGAGACCACCATTTAATCTCAATATCATAAAGATTAATCAAGGCACGTTGAACTTCAAGAAATAATCATCTTCAGGGCGACATTGGGCATGCGCAAACATAGAAATGAAATTGAAACAAAGTATATATGATAAAACAAATGATTTTGACACCAATGTCAGTAACACAGAAACATTTTATTTGGTCTGCCACGTTTTGCTTATCTCACATAAAGCACACCACACCTTTGTATAAGAACCAATATGATGACGGACGCTGCTATCAAAATGATTCCCACGCTCAGCCCACTTGCCAGGGCAATTTGACCTGCAATAAAAATGCTCGATTAGAACTGAAATAATACAAAATGAGTATGAATCCGATTTAACAATTCTAAATGCTACACGATCATAACCTTGGAATCTTTTGCTCTCAAGGACGTGAACACTGATGAGCCAGCGCGTGAGCCTTGCAAGACGTTTCACATATTGAGAGAATTAAGAAAACGGATTTAGTATTCGGACAATAACAGAAATCACACCTAGAACTATTCTAAGTCTTTTGCACTCATAGACGTTTTTTAAAATGTGCAACACCTGCAAACATAGTCGTGTTCATAAAATTGTTAGTACCTGCATTATCCTCTGGACAGAACTCGTTACGGAAGCCACATTTAGGGACATCTGGTGGAACTGAGTTGTCTGTTCTTCCCCAGAATGTCTTCTCCTTTGGTTTAATTCTCTGTAATGTTAGTTTATTGTCACTTTTATTTGTAGATATAAACACATCTGAATATATTACGTCGCTGTCTGATTTGATATCATGCACATAACTGTCGAAAACCATAGCTTTCTGATGTTTTTGAATAAATTTCCATCATAGCAGCAGAATATTTAGAGTCTATGATGCATGGCCCGATATGGCATCATTTGACTTGCAAAAATTGGTGATTTCGGATGCAGAATCGTGATACATAGTGTCAAGTCAGTACGCGCATTTTATAACTTTCAGATGCTTGGCACCTTTCGGACAAAAATATTGTAAATGTATTTGTTTTCAGGCAGATATTTTTTTGCGGTTTTCTACGTTTCAGGCATTTAAGTGAAGTTTAATTTTACGGTTTTCCACATAATACAATCCAACATACATCAAAATGCTATTTCACCATGTTTTTATTTTTGATTTGTACCGTCAGCGAGATGAGCTAAAAGAAGAATACAACGAAGTCAAGAGAAGTTACATGATGAGGCTTATTCTATTTTCTCCTGAATTTGCCTGAACAATAAATGACCCACATGAGCCAATTTTTACTGATAACATTGATGAGCCACATAACCCACTGTGGACCGCGATATTTAAATTTCAGTCTGAAAATGAAAATTCAGTCCACAAGGTGAAATATGCGTAAGTATATCATAGTTTTTACTGGATCAAGGCTAAACTACAAGAACTCAATTCACATTTCATTGCTGAATATTTGTGATTTAAAATGCTTAGTAACGCTTAGGTAGCTCTAGTGCAAACTTAAAATGGAGAAATGATCTTGAGATGCATTTACCTTCCCTGGTGGATCTGTTAACATAACAGAGGTCCAGATTTCAAATGTCTGATGCTCTGGCTTCATATGCCATATCCAATAGTTTGTCTCTCTGTCCGCATGCTCTTCCATCTTCACCTTTCCTGCCTTCCCTGCAAATTTTGAAAACATTCCTTGCATAGTTCCCACTTGCCTGGCCACTTCTGTTTTTTTTCTTTTGTCTGCCCAATCAGGAGAAAAAATAAAAACCTCGTGGAATTTAGTTACAGTAGGAATATGTTGTTTTGTTTTTTTTTTGTTTTTTTTTTGTCATATTTTTGGTTGTTTGTTTTTGGCCAGATCTTCTGGCTTCTTGTTTGTCTGCTGAGCTTGCAGGATCAGGGCACGATTTTTTTAAAGCACTCGTCGGCATCGCAAGTAAATTTTAAAATCCACTTGTCCGTATGCAGAATCCACTTGTTCGAATAAAACCTGGTGCAATAAACATGGTTATATTTTTTTTTATCAATCCAAACATAAGGCCTGAAAAACCGTTCATCTTAATTTGGCATTTATTGTCGCTTGCAAATCGTGAGAAATGTTTCCATTTTTACCACTATTCTACTTTCTAGCTATAAATGTAAACAGAAAAACTGGCAAAATATTAAAAATACAAATTGTAAAGTAATATTTGCATAGGGTGACTCACGATGAAAAACACTCTGTAATTTCTGGGAGTCACTGTTCCAGGTAAATTTAGTAGTTTAATAGTTGTATTGGTTTTAGGACCGGTTTTCTTGTTGCCGCTGATGGGATGCACATCAACGCCATCGTTAGCGTATTACCATGAATGCTATCGGTACATCGTTGTAAATTTGTGGATACAGTATCGGCAAGTTCGTGACAATACACGGTGTCCTAAATTCAAATTCAAACGAAAAATTTCAAATTTCAAATCAGAAATCGGTCTCCTTGTAATGGCTAATGCACATCGAATGTGCAGTCAACATCTTTCCTGCCACTGTATACAAACAGCTGCATTGGCTATGTGGTCTGACGGAGAACACATCATTTAATTGGTCAATTGAGTCACATGCAAAAATGAGCCAATGACGGCTCACGTTACAGTGTGTTCATCATGGCTTCCACCCTGTGAACATGTGTGAATCTTCCGAAATTTACAGAGGGAACACACAAACAGGGAGCTTTTTTTTTTATATTGCAGCATGCTAAAATAAAGATTCCAGTGTTTATAGCAACCATTGTTTGGAGTCAAAGGCAAATACGCGAAGGTAGGGGACAGAGAAATTGCCGAATGTGTGACAAATCAGTCCGCATGATGCTAGGTTCACCGTAGATTACTCCACGCGGTCACTTGCGTGTGACTTGCGGCTGTGTGTTGTGTTTGGCCGGAGAGTCAACTCACGGCACCTTTACATGATCTTTCCAACACTGTTAGAACCCACTGATGAATGGCATTTGATGCTAATTTGCACAAGAAGTCGCCATGCAAGTTTTAATATTTTTTTGATGTTGCTTTGTCATCGTTCGGGCAGATTAATACTTTATTGAACCTCCGTTTCCGGAGAATAAAATGATACAGCACAGTACATATAAACAAATACAGACGATAAATAAAATACAGTCAAGATATCACAGGACTATGTACATGTACAAGATTTCACTGATAACAAAAACTTATTCTACTAAAAACACCACATACTAAAATACCTATATCCAGTAACCTCGCCGACATAAAATGCAGTGAATTCCTGCTATTGAAGAATTTAAGGACATGGAGACCGAGATACTGTCCTCCCACAGAGGTCCGATCGGAGCCGCCTGATACAGGCAACTCCAAAAGGACCCGTGCGGGAGGCAGATCGTAGTGTCAGCAAGAAGCATAAGAATAGAACCAAAGGTTAAAAAGCCTTAGTCAAGAGTCTCACCAGCTTATATTGCTGGGAGTCCCTGTTACTAATTAGACTGACGGTGAGGTGTTCTGACCTTGCTCCGAGAACGGGCTTGAGCCTATACGTTGCGATACATTACTGCTGGTACTTTTGATCTCGTAGTCGTATATGGTATGTACGCAACGGTGAAAATATCTGCTTGTTTTGACAAAAATCAAGTAGGTAGTCAAGTCCTGTTGAATACAACTGCTGACAATGATATAATTGTTTAAACCTGGAATGTTTCCAGGGGATTATCATCACGTTTTGGCGTCCCCAAGCACATGCCTGCATTGGTCATTTGGTGTGTATGTTAACACGGAACGCAGTAATCGCCAGCATATCGAGAGTCGCGAAGGCTCTAACTGCTAATTATCACTGTTACTGTGCAGGCAAACAGTCGTAATTCGAGTCGATTTTTCGATTTTCTGTGTGCTTGTCCGCAGGACAAGTTGAATTTGAAAGTCATTTGTCCGACAAGTGCTTTAGCTTGTGCCGGAACGTTGGATCATGGGAATTTTCGAGCCCTGCAGTGAGGATGGTCAGTCGTCCGTCGCCCGTCGTCTGTTTACCTTTACATTTACGACCTCTTCTCCAAAATGCTTGGCCGGGTCCTCTTCACACTCAGAGGGTAGATCTCTTCCAAGTTTGCCCAGATTTTTTTTTCATCTTTTATGATTTTCAGGGGGTGAGGGGGCTTCAGAAATCTTCTCTAAAACTGCATGGGCACAACGACACTTCAAGTCCCCCTGACCTTTAATTTATTCAACAGATGGCTATACAATTTTTCGATCTTTCAGGAATTTTACTCTTTTTTTGGCTAGCTTCGACTTCTTCTCCAAACCCGACACTCAGCCTAATATGTTGATATTTGGCGGAAACGTACTTTGCGGAAAGGACAAACAGAGGACCTCTCATTCCATTTATCGAAGTTTTCAATTTTGGAACTTAACGGTTGCCTGACACGTTCCTGTCCATTAGCACTGGGGATTGCAATTAAATGGTAACTCACCTTTTTGACTTCTTCGAAGCCCTCAGCCAGTCTCATTTCCAAGCTGTTAGGGATGTATTATGAGTGGGTGTTTACTGTGCTTCTTCCATTTATCACAAAACAGTGGATTTTTTAAATATGGATTTTTGTGAATATATCGGCATTTCACAGCAAATCTTTAAAAGTTGCTACCAAAACTACTACGCCAATTGCTTTAACATTGCACAGAAAAACTTAAATGTCAGCTTAGACGGAGACTGAGAACTCAATCTGTCACACTAGGATGCATTTTTTAAAAATAGCGTTGTTAGTAAAGCTATTTTCGACTTTTTTCCCCGCAATGAAAGCGCTGATTTTCTTTCAAATGAGTTTTAATTTAAGCTTTGTTCAATAAAGCTTATTAACTTGGTAAGGAAATTTAAAAAATCTGCGAAATATTATGACTCTGAACTTTGATGGCAGACATTGCATCAGTGTACATAAGTAGCAATGGCTTTTATCAGGGTAATGGTGCTTCCTGTGTGCAGATGTACAATGAACATGCAAGAAACACGCCCATGCAGTTTCTTCTTGTGTTTTTACTTTTGTTAAGTGACCTTGGGAAGTCAAATTGTGGTCAGAGACTGTTAAAATCAAAATTTCCAGGTGCTATCTATCTGTGTCCTTCAATTCAAACTTGTTCGGGATGCAGTTTATATGGGCTGCATAAATATGTTGAAGATGGACGACCTTGACCTGATTTCCAAGGTCACGGAGCAATTTTGTCTTTCGTTCCTGCAAAAGTGTTACTCAGGTTGAGCTGAACCTTAATAGCAGTGTTCTTAATGAGAAGGGAAACAAGTTGTTCACAAGATGTTCTTTTGGTAGGAACATGCAGGTCAGCTGCAGAAGGGTTGCTCACACAGCCATTTAGTTCTTAGTTAAGGTTGCATTGGATGAAGGCGATCAAATTTACGGAGCGACCATGGGCATATTTTTAAATATACATATTTCTTGGTTAATGTTTATACCTTCCTCTGAAAACAGATGATGTCGATAACCTACCAATAAACTCTTTGTGTTTGACTTTCTCAAAAATAGTGAGTCCGTCGTGAGGGTCTTTGTCTTCTTCTATGGTCTCGTTGAGCACCAAGAGGTACAACATAGTTGCGTCGTATAGAAATAACGTTATCAACGATGTCTGCAATACGTAAGAGAGAATTTATAAATCTGTTTAAATCCATCTCATAAACATTTCTTTCACAAAAAATAATAAATATATAAAGACAAAAGCAGAAACAAACCAAAAATAAAAAACAAGGAAAAGAAAACAAAAAACAAAAAACAAAAAGCACATACACACACAAAACAGAAAATCTGAACAAACAAAAAAAGAAGGAAAAAATACTTCGAAAGACAGTCAACACGACCGATGTTCTTGGTTCAACTTTTTGAATGCAAATTTTGACAAAAGTCGAAGTGCTCTAAGTTGACATGACAGAATTAGATTCAAATTCTTTGCACACCAACGCTCCATTTAAGCACCAGAATGCCCATTGTTGCAGAGACCATAATAATTGTCCATATTACCGGTAAGTTGTCCCTGGACGCGCTTTGGGCGCAGTGTAACTCCCAACCACCTTTACATTTTGTTTTTCTATATTGCTCAATTGTAAAGTACCCTGATGGACACAAGTGGGTAATTCGTCCGGTTATCCGTGTCTTGTACAATCATTTTCCTTTTTAAATAAATAGAATTTTTGTGCAAGATTAATCTTAATATATTCCAGCATTGCTAGTGGTGCATATATTTACAAATGAGAGACAATTACAATAACTTATACGCAAGTTTTTATGTATGTTATATAATTTAAGTTGATATTTGTTTGTGCTTTTAATCTGTCAGTGTAACAATGATATTTGTATACAATTACTGCGCATGTCACAACTGTCATAGTCAATTTCTTTTCACTTGGTGATCAACCTATTTATTTATGTTTATTTACGTATCCTGTACTTGGCAGTCCAAGTTTGTCAGGAATAATATATTTTATCGTGTGATGTGTTATATGTGTCTCCATCTTGATGCAGTCCTGTATTTCACATAATAAAATGAAATGAAATGAAATGAAATAAAATAAGATAAAATTAGATTAAATAAAATTAAATTGAATTAAATTAGCTACATGGGCATATGCAATATATACTAAGATTTACCGGACAGTTGTGTTTCCTGGTGGAAGCCAGATGTGAGCATAATAGCCAAGACAGCCACTTCGTTTTAAGTTTTCAGAGACTTTATCCAAAAATGTTTCATCTTTTGACACTCTCGGGGCCATAAAGTCCCTATAAGCTACTGATTGTTGCTCATTTGTTTACATATAGAAAATATTTAAGTTTACAACGAGCCGGGACATAACGCCTCTATTAACCACTTGTTGTTCATTTGTTTACATGCAGAAAATATTTAAGTTTACAACGAATTGTGTTGCATCCAAAAGAGTAAAATAAATTGGGCGAATTGAAAGAAAATTGAATTGCATAAAAGAAAAACACAACAAGGCAAGATGGCGTGAGTTAGCGTTGCCTTAAATTGGTTATTTATCACTGTAACTACCACGGAAAACAAAGTAAGGAGCTTGATCACCACACCTACTAATCATTAAATCATAAAATAATGAAATATCTTTTGTGTGTGTTTTTTAAACTTTATTCAAGTTTGTAGTTATTGGCAGATCCTCTGTGGCTTTACAAATATGCGTATATTTTTAAATAATCCAGTCTTAGCCCAGCGTGGAATCGGTTTTCCGATTCAGTTGCAATTACGCTGGCTGCATTTAGTCGTGCGCACTAGGCGAAAAAGAACCAGGCATTACTACAAACTCCTGATTTGAACCTGTCTGCATATATTGATCTGAGATATAGTTTGAGGCCTTAGCATGTGAATACTATGGTTACATATAAATACCGAGCTAAAAATTAAAACTTTTCAAGGGACATATATTTTAAGTGATACATGATATTGCATTCAGCGTCTCTTATTTACGTACCTTATTATTTCCCTTCTCTATATGCTTCGTAATGTTCCACGGTGGCTGGGCCACTTCATACGGTAGCTGCTTCAGGAACTCGTCCACCGAAACGCCAAGCACTGATGATAGCGTTAACTAGAGGAGAATTTTAAATGCCTGTTGCTCACGTGAACACACTGGGCACACTACATGTCAAACATAAAGTACCGAGGCTCATATGAGTCTTGCCTGCTAAACCGACCACTCTCCACATTTCCCTTATCCCTTTTGCATGCTAAACAGACCAATCTCTATGTGTTTGTCCACTCAGCTAGTAATAATTTGCGGACCTTGGTGTGCTTTGGAGGCAAAACGTGAATCCTACCGCACATAAAATCTCGCCATAATTGACTCACTAGTTTTAAAGCAATGAATGAGAGAGAGAGAGAGAGAGAGAGAGAGAGAGAGAGAGCGAGAAACAGACAGACAGACAGAGACAGAGACAGAGACAGACAGAGAGAGAGACAGAGAGAGAGACAGAGAGAGAGAGAGGGAGAGAGAGAGAGACAGAGAGAGAGAGAGAGAGAGAGAGAGAGAGAGAGGAGAGAAGCCCCGGTAGTTTGCAATGATGACCATAATATCAGAGCAAGATGCATTAAGTTTCACCAGATTTATATGTCGATTTTCTGTCATAATACAATATTTCATGATCAGGTGTAAAAGGTACAAAGCCGGCCACAGACACACAGAGGTACGTATGTCGGTGAGATGACTTGTAATAGGCTGTTTACCGGGCAGAGCCTGTGTGTGTTTGTGCGGAGGGGGGGGGGGGGCTACTACATATGTTGTATTGTAATAGGGTAATAGGTATTTAGGTGCCGTAGGAATGACTGCTCTGCAACTTGCAGTTTTACCCACCATTTCGCGCACTCAGCTTCGAATATCTCCACTATTAAAGGAGAGGAAATTCCTTGATTTTACACAAAACTGGCCATTTTGACTAGATTTCGCACTGTAGGAATGAAAAATGTGTCATTCATTTTACGGAAATACAGAATTTTGCCATAGCTTTCTAGAAATTTTGTCCTTTGGTGCTTTACATTATGGCTGGATGAAAATTTCATCTCAATGACCTTGACTTTTGGAGGTCACATGTAAATTACAGAAATGTACAGTGTTACAATAGCAACAATTTCAGCCCAACATGAAGCAAATCAGCTGAAAATTGACCAAGTCATGGATAGATCTTTGACCTGTAGAGGTTACATGGTAATTACAAAAATGTGCAGGTTTGCAATACCTATAATTTGAGTTCAAATGAACTTGACCTTTGACTTTTAGAGGTCACATGTAAATTACAAAGATGTTCTGTGTTAGAATATCCTTTTTTTAAGTCCAACATGAACCAAGCCAAATGAAACTGAATTAAGGTATGGCTAGACGAAAATTTCAAAAGTCCGAATATGTGACCTTGATCTTTGATTTTTAAAAGTCACATGTAGATTTCAAAAATGTGCAGTGTTACAATATCTACAATTTGAGCCCAACATAATCAAAAGTGGATAAAAGTTGACCGACTTATGGCTAGAAGAGAATTTCAAACGGCAAAATGACCTTGACCTTTGACCTTTAGAGGTCACATGTAAGTTACAAAAAAATTGCACTGTTACAAACATATGAATTGAAGTTGGATTGGTTAGCTGTACCTATGATAGTTTTGGAGACATTTAAGACTTAATTTTTCAAATGGCACCCATTTGCATAATTTTCCAAAACACCGAACTTCTTCACAAAAACTCAAGACTTCTTGTATGGAAGTATAACAATGCCAAGTTTTGAGGTTCTACGTATAAGAGTTTTCAACTGAAATGTCGGACAAATTTATCGGCATAGAAAGAAAGAAGGCAGAAAGAAAGAATTCCTAGAAAAACAACATATTTGTGTTGGCACACAAGCATAATAATGATACGATACAAGCTACGACTAGATTTTGGTGTGGTAAATGTTGATATGACCTACAATCTTTACGTTCTCCACAGCTTTTCTTTTCGCCTCGAGTTCGCCAGCCGGACCAGTCATATGGGGTCTTTTAGTGTCAGCTGTTGGGAACTCGTAGTAAAAGAAGAAAGCGTACTCCCCGTTGTTCAAGCCATACCGGTCAGCCTCCATCAGAAGTCTCATAAGCCTTGAGTATGCTCCAACACACAGGAATACCACTGCCACCAAGATATACAGTGATCTCATTAATATGCTTAATCCATATGCTTTAGTCCGAGTTATTCCAAATGCTGATACGGCTACATTCATTTTAAACAGGTACTCAAAAAGTAGGCTGTTAGGATGATGGGAAACTACATAAAACATCCATTGATTCGTTGCATTGTGTTAAGAATATTACCTCAGGTTTTTATGAGCAAGATATGGTGGTTTAATTACCTTGCATGGATGCCCCGACATGATTGCCATGGGATTTTGGAGGTTAATTTTGAAACACTTAATATATGTAAAAGGATACCTTATTTTCAGTTCAAGGTGACCTTGCAGATGAACACAAGGGCGTTATACAGAACTTAAGGTCGAAGATGTGACCCTAGTGTGCAGTGAGACTGGCAACTTTGGATCAATTTTACCCATTTAATTTTTTCACAAGTACATTGAACCTATATATTTTCTGATGACTACATATCCGTGGATTTGTATCCATAGCTTTTGTTTGCAGGATTGGATTTTTTTAGAATAGATTTTATAACATTCTTACTGACTTGGTAGGATTTTCACATTTTTCGCGCAGAAGTCACACAAAATTGTCTTTTTGAAAACGGCCTAAACGCGCTGCAAACCCATTCATCGCCCTGGTGTATATGTACACGTTGTTTGGTTTGCTGAATGCTGAATTTCTCACTTTGCATATGTTTCCGAGGGTCAAACAGCAGGATCAACTGTTTAGTTCCTCCCGTGCCGGGGTCAAATAACATCTGATGAGTTGATTTGCGCTTCTTGTAATTTAGTCCCAGATAAGTTAAGACGCTTGATTTACAAATTTACAAGCACTTCAGGAAACAGTTCGTGACACACGCCAGTCTGTTTGATTTGTCATGCTTGTGCTCGTATTTCATATGCTTTGACATATTGTGACCTGGATGCAGTGCGCTACATGAAAACAACATATTTCCGAGATTTTAAAAATTACAATTGGTGATAATGGACTTCTATGGCCACTAAAAGTTATCGGTTACAAATTTTATTTCAACTTTCTTTCCAGTTTTTCTGACGTACTTTTAACAACTGTATGTTTGACTAGATTACATATTTGCTTTAAGTCATATAAAGCATATTAATAATGATAACAAGACATGCACGGAAATAAGAATACATCAAGATGAAATAATATATATTGTATAAAGTCAACAAAATTGCGGACAAAGAAAATTAGAGCATACGGCAAATAAAACCCTCATCAAATTATATGCAAATGTAATTAACAGCATGAAAGCCATGCAAAATTAAGGTTTTACACACACGTAGCCCAACTTACAACAGTGATAAAGGAAACCATTGAGTTAACATAATGTAAAAATCAGAATGTGTGGTTAAAAACTGAAGTCAATATATGCTATTCTGGACATGGTTGGAAATAAATATGCGAGAATACCTGTATCTGTGGGTATTCTGTCGACAAGATTTGAAATACATATATCTAAATAGAGTTGTAGCAAACAGATGCAATCAATTCATTGCATGAACTAAACAGGCTTATTACAAGTCAGAGGCAAGATCTGACACCTGCTCACTCAGGGATGCGTAGTAACCCCGAGTTACAAATAGTCTAACAAAGCATTAAGCTTACTTGTAATATTTTACATGACTGAGGTGAGAATCAAGTTATGTAATGCATGCAAGTAAATAGAATACTATGTCTCTGTTACTTATAAAGATGTAGTCATCTGAGTGGAACAAGTACCTCTTCCATTTTCTTTTATTTCCCTCAGATATTCTAGCATTTGTTGGGCATTGGGTGTTCGCAGCATGTGCACGGACGCTGCTACTGTTATGTTCTTGTTTTTCTTTACGTGCTGGAGCCCAGAGTAGCAGTCCCCGTACATAGTGTCATACAACATGATAACTCTCCTCCACCCGAAATGCTGTATGACCTCCAGGAAGAGATGCCCAACGGCTTCAGATGTCGGTCCTACCCGGGTGAGATATTCGTAAACGGACTTGTCGCCGAGAGAGTCTTGGCTGCAGTCGTTGGTAAATACCGGAATCTTCCAGTAGGAAGTGAACGGGCTTATAGCGATACAGGCTGCAACATGAACAAGGATTGGTCAGCGAGTTTGACGGGCTTATATTGATGCCGATCGCAAGGTCCGTGATTGGCTAGTGAGATGAGCGCACTTAGATGTATACAGGTTGTAAGCTCAATGATAGGTTGACGACGGAGAACATATTAGGTGGTTACATGAACAACATAACCAATGATCAGTGAGTTCTGAAATTCGTTGGAAATGCAACCTGATTGGTAAGTTTTATAATAAATTTAAAATTAAGTATAATTGCACTGCTTTAAGCTAATCGTGAGAAGAACAACGATAGATAAGTTCTAAAACAAGTATCACACTGTATTGACCTAAATTACATGTAAGAGTCCCCTGTACCATTTTTAAACGGAAGCTCTTGCTAAACCATTTTACGTCAAGCATCTCTTATGCTATCCATGTATGAGTAGACCACAGAAATGGTTCCAGAATTATCTTGCTTTTCAAACTCTCTTGTCCTTTGCAAGAGCATAAGAGAGCACACTTAGCCACAAATTATCATGATGGCATTGGACGAATCTAGGAAAACTTATAAATCAAATTTTGTGGAGTGTTTGAACAGCTACTCGACAATGAGAGAATAATCACATGAATGGCAGCGTCTGAGAAAAATATGAAAGTCAGAATTTTTTGTAAATGGCCTGAGGGGCAATAAATGAAGTCTTGTTTTCCGTTTACAAATTTTCTTTAGCTTAAAATCACTGTAATTTCTACATTCATTCAAAATCTACCCGATTCGATCATCAACTTACAGTCAGTGCATCTGGGACCAAGAACGACATCCAGATCGTATTTTTCTTTCCACTTGATGACGCTTTGAACCGCTTTCTTGGCATTGCATTGGTCGAAATCCCACACTATCCTGTTTAAACAATAACATATGTTGAAGAGAGCCAGAATACGTTATGAATAGAAAGAACCACTTTAAGGCCGCGTTAACATACGGACGTACATACAGATATGTGTGTATGTATTATATTTTGTGGCCACGAAACGGCCGGGTCTCGAACCAGCAACTTTCGGTACCAATCGGCTAGCCGAAAATGGGAAACGCATATACCAACTGCTACAAATCCCCGTGTATGCATATTTTGTCGTGTAATTTTTGAAAGTAAAGCAAGAGGACAGCGAAACATAAAACCCCAAACGAGTTTCAAGCCTGTCGTGAATCCAAAAACAAGCAGAGATACAGTGTAGGAATAGCACATGAGTATGGCGGCATTGGCAAAAGTGATTGTTGTCACTGAGGCAAAGTTCTTTGAGAACCACTAGCTTCTGCGTGGGTCTTACATGAAAGAAACTGGACGGCAATGAAAAACAGCCGGTACTTAGCTGACCTACATTTTATTACCGAACGTAAGTCCTCATTTAGTTAAGCAGTGCTAAGCTTAAGCTGTAGCCAGTTTTGCAGAAACGAAATACAAAATTGGTCTATGACATTAGAGATTAGGCCAAGGTCACTTAACTTTTACACAGTCCCGCCTGTTACATCCCGACCAAGTTTGAATTGAATCCAGTATATTATATATATATATATATATATATATATATATATATTATACAGATATTGGATGGCAGGGAGTCCAATATGAAATTTACGGGACGATGAAACGTTATATTGGGTGAGGCGAAGCCGAACCCAATATAACGTTTCAGAGTCCCGTAAACTTCATATTGGACGACCTGCCATCCAACATCTGTTATATTCTGCAATTTGTATGTTTTCCTTGTATAAATACAGAAGTCTGAAACACTCATTAGTTAAATCACAAAATTTATTTTCCATTGACACTCTACACATTCTGCCTGGAGCTAGGGAAAAGCCCCAGTGAACGTCATTTGCGTTATGACGTCACGCGCGCACGGGGATTTTCTCGAGCTGTCCAATATAACATTTACAGGGCAGACACGTGGTACAAATAGAGACAGCTGATTGGCTACTAAAAGACTAATGCAGTATATATATATATATATATATACATATATATATATATATATATATATATATATATATATATATATATATATATATATATATATATATATATATATATATATATATATATATAGGGCACGAATGTTTATTTTAAGCACTCGTCGGCAGGGCAAGTAAATTTTAAAATCCACTTGTCCGAAGAAAACCTGGTGCAATAAACATGGTTATATTCTTTTTCATCAATCCATACATAAGGCCTCGTACAACTGTTTATCTTAATTTGGCATTTATTGTCGCTGCAAATCGTGAAAACTATTTCCATTTTTACCACTATTCTACTTTCTAGCTATGACTGTAAACAGAAAAACTGGCAAAATATTAAAAATACAAATTGTAAAGTAATATTTGCATAGGGTGACTCACGATGAAAAACACTCTGTAATTTTTGGGAGTCACTGTTCCAGGTAAATTTAATAGATTAATAGTTGTATTGGTTTTAGGACCGGTTTTCTCGTTGCCGCTGATGGGATGCACATCGACGCCATCGTTTGCGTATTACCATGAATGCTACCGGTACATCGTTGTAAATTTGTGTATACAGTATCGGCAAGTTCGTAGCAATAAACGGTGTCCTAAATCGGAATTCAAACGAAGAATTTCAAATTTCAAATCAGAATTCGGTCTCCTTGTAATGGCTAATGCACATCGAGTGTGCGGTCACCATCTTTCCTGTCACTGTATACAAACAGCTGCATTGGCCATGTGGTCTGACGGACAACACATTATTTAATTGGTCAATTGAGTCACATGCAAAAATGAGCCAATGACTGCTCGTGTTACAGTGTGTTCATCATGGCTTCCACCCTGTGAATATGAGTGAATCTTCCGAAATTTACAGAGGGAACACACAAACGGGAAGCTTTTTTTTTTTTGCAGCATGCTAAAAAATAGATTCCAGTGTTTATAGCAACAGTTGTTTGGAGTCAAAGGCAAATACGCGAAGGTAGGGGGATAGAGAAAAATGCCGAATGTGTGACAAATCAGTCCGCATGATGCTAGGTTCACCGTAGATTACTCCACGCGGTCACTTGCGTGTGACATGCAGCTGTGTGTTGTGTTTGGCCGGAAAGTCAACTCCTGGCACCTTTACATGATCTTTCCAACACTGTTAGAACCCACAGATGAATGACATTTGATGCTGATTTGCACAAGAATTCGCCATGCAAGTTTTAATATTTTTTTATGTTGCTTTGTCATCGTTCGCGCAGATTACTAATTAGACTGACGGTGAGGTGTTCTGACCTTGCTCCGAGAACGGGCTTGAGCCTATACGTCGCGATACATTACTGCCGGTACTTTTGATCTCGTAGTCGTATATGGTATGTGCGCAACGGTGAAATTACCTGCTTGTTTTGACAAAAATCAAGTAGGTGGTCAAGTCCTGTTGAATACAACTGCTGACAATAATATAATTGTTTGAACCTGGAATGTTTACTTTAGGCCAGGAAATTATCATCACCTTCTGGAGTCCCCAAGCACATGCCTGCATTGGTCACTTGGTGTGTATGTTAACACGGACCGCAGTATAGTAGAATTATATATATATGTATATATATATATGCATGTATGTATGTATTACAGGGCACGAATTTTCTTTAAAGGGCTCGTCGGCACGGCTAGTAAATTTGAAAATCCATCGAATAAATCTATGAAAAATAAAGAAAAGAATTGCAGCCATACCTGTTTAGAAAAAAGGTTTTGCGATTCCCATGCAATTTCAAAGCAATTAGCTTGGTGATATTGGAGCAAGAGAGTATTTTTTAAGATTTAGATGGGTAGATAGATATGTTTATTCATCAAGATACATCGTTGAGCATGGATTGTAACAAAAGATTGAGGGTAGAAACCCGTCTGGGCTTATATTTACCTTCATCCATGGGAAAACAGTAGGTTGATAGAAAAGGTCATACAAATAAATCTATATGCATGTAAACATGTGCGTCATAAATTTTCCACCCAGACAAGGCCAAGTAACTTAAAAAACGATTTACCATAAAATACATGAAGAACAATCCAATGCCCAACATTCAAACTCAAGAAAACAAATAAAGTTTACGTAACTTTTGTTTAAGTAAAGTTAAAGACATTGTCGGCCAAAGGCTTAAAGGTATCTGATTCCATATCTTGGTCCCATGGTGTTTAATGGAAAAAGACGTGAAAACACTGCCACAAGCAAAAGTAAATAAATTGTGTCTCAGTCTTGTAGAATACGAATGTATATTTAAGTTTAAGACAAAAATACCCTGAAAAGATTGTGGAAACATACCATTCATAGTTTTAAACATAAAAATGGATGTCAAAAATTTGTTTATAATGTCAGATTTCATGATTCCATATATCTGAAAAAAAAAGCATTTGCAAGAGCATAAAAATCTGAGAAGCTCATAATACGTTATATTTTTTTTTTGTAATTTTACCAGACAGTCCAGATTACTTTTTTAATTGCTTACTCATGTTATATCACAATATATATAATATGGATTGACTAAAGCATAATTTAAACAGAGAAGTACCTTACTACTCACAGATTGTCTCAATTTCTTCAGAATACCAATAATTGTGCTAATATTATTTGCAATATAAGTAATATGATCTTTCCAAGTGAATTGTTCATCCATCCAAATTCGCAAAAAAATAATCTCACAAACTTGAGAAATATCATGATTATTAATTTCAACATGAATGTTATGAGGAGCAAATTTCTTCTTTGTCACATGATGAATTATAAAATGTGTTTTGTCAACATTCAAATACAGTTTGTTAGCAATGCACCGAGCTGTTACCAATCTTAGCGTTGCATTGTTTCTTTGTATTAAGATATCAACGTTGATATGAGAAAGCAACAAATTTGTGATATCTGTGAGTAGAAGAATAAAACAATCTGGGCAAGCAAGAAACAAATCATTGATGTAAAGTAGAAATAGGAGAGGCCCTAAAATTAACTCTTGTTGTACTCCACATGAGATATCCATAACATCAGATTCTTCATTTAGGAAAGATACATATTGGGATCTTTGAAATAAAAGTGAAGTGAACCAATCCAGGGGTACACCCCGAATTCCATAGTAAGATAATCTATCAAGGAATAAAACATGATTGACTGTGTCAAAGGCTTTGGGTGGATCAAGAAACACGCCTAATGCATATTTACCTGTCCCCAAAGCCTCCGATAATGTCTATGTTAAAAACATACAGCAAGTTCTGTCCCATCATTATTTCTAAACCAAACTGGAATTAATATAAAATGTCATTTTTCTCCAAATAATCAAATAATTGGTTCTACACAACTATCAAATAACTTAGAAAAAACAAGATAGTAAAGATATAGGCCTGTAATTAGAAAAATACTCTGGGTCACTTTTCATGATAAGATGAACAAGTTAATCATCTTTAAGACTATCAGGAAAAACACTCCTTTCTGAAAATTGGTAAATGGTCAGAATTGTCAGTTATAAAATGCAATTTATAGGAATTTGAAGCATTACAGAAAATATCGTCGATGAGATTGCCAACACCCCCCCCCCCAAAAAAAACCCTGAAGAAATAAAAAAGCAAAAATTCTTGCAGCGTGACCAATTGAACAGACCTGGCAGATACGTACCCAGGATATATCCCGGCCAAGCTATAAGAGGATACGGTACCACGGATAGATCCCCCAACCTATAAGAGGATACGGTACCAAGGATAGATCCCCCAATCTATAAGAGGATACGGTTCCAAGGATAGATCCCCCAGGCTATAAGAGGATACGGTACCAAGGATAGATCCCCAGGCTATAAGAGGATACGGTACCAAGGATAGGTCCCCGTCAAGCTATAGGAGGATACTGTACCAAGGATAGATCCCCGCCAAGCTATAAGAGGATACGGTACCAAGGATAGATCCCCGCCAGGCTATAAGAGGATGCGGTACCAAGGATAGGTCCCCGTCAAGCTATAGGAGGATTCGGTACCAAGGATATATCCCCGCCAAGCTATAGGAGGATACGGTACCAAGGATAGATCCCCTAAGGTATAAGAGGATACGGTACCAAGGATAGATCCCCGCCAAGCTATAGGAGGATGCGGCCAAGATTGCTGGGAAGTCCAAATGCAGATATGAACGGAGAAAGCACCATCCAAAAAGCTCAGCTAAGCAACAAGTTAAAAAGCATGATGTCAGAAAATGTTGATCTGGAATATAAGGTATTCCAACAAAGCTAGTGATTACATGTGTTTCTGATTCGGCAATATTTAACTCCTTACTTTTTCATGAAATTGACACAAGAACACAATCTCTGTATAAATATTGTATTTGTGCCTTTTTGTCCAGAACCATTTCCAAGCAGTCATTACCCTATTCCGCAGTCCGAACTCTTTATTTTCCATAAACTAACCTATCACCGTCTAACCTATATACATATGGAAGTACTGTTATCTATATTGCGCACATTCTTCTGCAGAATTTTGACATAGGCTATATTAGCCCAAATAAATTAAGGGTTCTTCGGCATGTAACTACTCAGAACATATTTCGGAGCCTTTACCCGTACATGTCTCTCTGAGTAGCTTGTCTAAGCTAAATATTCAGTAAAAACAACCCACATACACTGGCATATCCAAGGCGGGGAGGGGGGGGGGGGTCCTGGATGCGCGGAAACCCCTCTGGCGGTTGCAAGCAATCAAACAATACTCTTTAATAAACAGTGTTATCACTTATAATATTCCTACTGAAAACTACTAACACATGATTGTGATTATCTATATTGAAAAAAAGAAACGAAACTAAGCCATATTTGCCGCTAGGGGTGCCCTATGAGAGTAGTCCTGTCATTCAAAAGACGCAAAAGTGTGAACACGGTCCTTTCTTAAGCGTTTATACCTTACGCCTGCTGTTAGCGATTTTTGTATGATAATGAAGCTCAAAGTGGAGGGGCCCGCCTAGAAGAAACGAAAGCAGAATCAATTCTAGGGTATTTTGAGAAAACAGGTACCTCAAGAAGGTTGATGATCCGATAATCAAGCTTGAACAGTAAAACAGCACGACACAATCGCGAAGTTTAAGCGTGGGATATGCATATGGAAGTAGCAAATGGTCTCTCTATGACAGTCCAATTAAAATGCCCACAGGCCTATATACGTTTGGCCTGGCAGATCTGGTAAGGCAAATGTGACTAGGTCAAGCTAGTTTTCCTATTCGTGCCAAACGGCTTGAAGTTGTCTATTATAATGAGGATTAAATGGACAAAAATCACCACATTGTATTTGGTGCACTCACTGAATAAAAAAGTGCACTTTTGAAATAAGTAACAGAGCTGTATTTATTGACAAATGGATATTAAGGCCTAAGTGAGTCATTATAAGTTAAATTTGCATTGATTCTCTGTCAGATGTGACATCTTGTGCGGCGTGAATTCAAAGAAAATGACAAACGTTGGTCCCGCGGCTCATGGTACACGTTAAACAACCTTCAGCACTACATTTGACCTGAAAAAATGCCCAAAACTAAAGAAGGATGTTAAGTTAAAAGACACAATTAATATTATATAGCGCGGCCCACATTTACATTTAACAATTAACGAAAACTTGTATTGACTTTAAAATTGGTGTAAGCTTTTATTAATTATAAAGGGCACGGTTTTTGACCGTGATGGACTCTTTCCTATACAGATACTGTCCTTCAGCGAATTAAATTACGTGGTTATAATTAACATTCTTCCTCAAAATATCCCGAGAAAACGATGGCTTCACATTCTGATTCCTCATCCTTTAAAGAGCTTTCATTCAAAGTTCAGAATTTGTTGACGTCAAAAGCTTTCGCCTGCACATTTTGCATTAAACAATTAATTATGCAGGTCAATAGCTTTGTTTTCCCATTTTAGACTGAAATACGCAAAGGAAAGCTGTTGACCTACAGTAGAAGACATTTTTCGCGGACTACCTGTTGTTTCACTTTGAAATACCTGTTTTTACCTAGTCACATGGATAGTTGTTATTATGTATATATTTCTGTTTTTATCATGGACATATAGAATTAACTCTGTCAGTGCCAATAACGACAAAATTCGCACCCCTCTTCACTACGTACAAAGTCGTTGTTAAAGCATCTTGTATTGAAAAAAAACCAGTAAAACTTCAAGAAGAATGGTCCAGATCAATAGGCCGCCTCGGGGCACCTTTGGTGACGTAAGACATGACAAATTGTGCCCAATCCGCGCTGAGGAAAGCTTTTGTCCCACTCAAAAACGTGGCATTGAAAGAGTATGGTTCCCCCTGGACTCTTTATGTTGATGTTGATAGTAGGGCCAAATATAATCCAAATTTTCTATTAATTTGCATTTAGGTGATCACCTTGGAAAACTAACAGACAACGTGATTGTCCGTAGCAGCATCGCTGATGACACTGTGCCACAAGAAACTGAAAATAGTTCGGCTTGTCTTCCAACATCTCTAGTATTTGCTCCAAAGCATACAACATGTATTTTTCCAAATGTGAAAGTGCTCTTGTACCTTTTCTGCACTCTTCCGGTCACGTCCTGTGCTACTGAAACTAAAATATCATTTAGCGGGTTGAAACGTATCAAGTTGCCATGGTGATCAACTTTGGGGAATGAGCGTTTGACTGGACTAGCATTAATGCACCAGCACAGGTATTTTCCTGCAGATTTGGAAGAAATAACTGTAGTG
Organism: Hermodice carunculata; assembly: GCA_964020975.1. Classification (NCBI taxonomy): domain Eukaryota; kingdom Metazoa; phylum Annelida; class Polychaeta; order Eunicida; family Amphinomidae; genus Hermodice; species Hermodice carunculata. The sequence continues at coordinate 2,359,736 of OZ026620.1, forward strand.
GATGAATTTGCTAGACGGACGCCTAGAAGGCTGCGGCGGGTCCACATGCTGTCACAATCATAATTAACATCTATGACCATGCTGTATACATATAGGGATAGCTTATCGTGACGGTCAATACACCTTTCAGAGTAGGCTTAGCTTTACAATAAAATACAGTTGTCAAGTTGAAATGATATCCAGTTTCGTTCATATCATTGCCAAAATTAGCACCATTGTCACCACTATTTGTGCAATGAAGAATTCAAATTTGAGCTCATGTATACATGGTATCAAATTTTAGCTCATTTTTCGCTGCATCAATAGTATCTATGGTGCTAATTTTGGCTCCCAAAATGCTCCATTTATGACTGTAATTTCAAAATTTTCCGAGGGGGGGGGGGGGATACCTTCGGCTGCTTGCACACACACGTACATTTTGCAAACCACCCTGGCTGAAATCCTGGATACGCCCCTGACATAATAATGACTAAATATAGACGTGACAAATGAATTAGCTAAATACGTAAAATTTTGCTAATAAATGCCGAGAGAATCATTTGACGAAAACCTCAGCGCCGGTACCCAATAATATACCATGATACTTGTACCCACTAATATACCATGACACATTACCATGATACATTGTATTCAAAGCTCTGAATTGTCAATCCAATGACACAAGTAATTAGCAGAATATGTGTCAGATATGAGTCAGCCGACTGAGATGCGGATACTCTTTCTAATAGAGTGTCCTTGTTGCACTCGTCATGGGTATGGAATCCATCTTTCTACAATGACGAACAGAAACTGTTGTCTGTATTTGCCGGGCAGAATATAAAAGGATTTTATTCGATAAGTAAGGATGAGAAATCTGAGTTTGATGCCGTTATTCCTTGTCTTGGGGAAGTAGATATCATGCAGTTTTAACAAACGCATGCCACAGAATAGTGCTTTGTGACATTTTGCTCAGCATATAAGTGGTCTGTGACTCCTTTTCGTGTGAATAAATTCCATGCTGGATGTAAATTGATGGTTTCATTCCGTAGAAAACAGTACTTGCTCTTCACTCAGGGTAACAAAGCCTCTTCACTCAGGATTACAAGGTTTCTTCACTCAGGGTTACGAGGTCTCTTCGCTGTGTTACAAGGCTTCTTCACTCAGGGTTACAAGGCTTCTTCACTCAGGATTACAAGGTTTCTTCACTCAGGGTTACGAGGCTTCTTCACTCAGGGTTACAAGGTTTCTTCACTCAGGGTGACAAGGCTTCTTCACTCAGGGTTACGAGGCTTCTTCACTCAGGGTTACAAGGTCTCTTCACTCAGTGCTACAAGGCTTCTTCACTCAGGTTTACAAGGTTTCTTCGCTCAGGGTTACAAGGCTTCTTCACTCAGGGTTACAAGGTCTCTTCACACAAGATTACAAGGTTTCTTCAATCAGGGTCACAAGGCAAACCCAGGGTGGAGATACTGACGTGCTACCTGCTGTCTGAACATCCTAATTAATCAGACAAGAATTTTTACTCTCATCAAGATGCCAGTCGGAAGCAGCCCTGTTTTTGTCTCAAAGAGAAAGTTGCTTTTATGTAAAAGCTTGAGGAGGGTCTTAGCATATCTGTCTAATTACCACCAGATAAATCATCACTATAAAACGGGATTGAGAAGTCCTAAAGGAGTAACTATCACATACAAAAATGACCTTCGCCATGTTGCATTATTTCTGGCAGGCCGTCAACAGCATGGTTAAATCGTCACGTGTGTCCATTTTTGATGTGCTTATTGCTGTTGTGGTTGTTGTTGTTTGCATACATATGTACATCGTGCATTTTTGTTATGGTGTGGAATTGCGCCAGTAAACATGTTGTCTTCAGTCTTGTATAATTCTGATATGTATGTATTTTTGTATTGTACTGAGAAATTGGTTAAAACTGACACTGACATGTTGTTATGAAAAATGAACGTGCTGCTAAACTAGTACTACTACTAACTACTGCTGCTACTACTACAATATTAATCAATGTTTTATTCAATATTATATGTCCCATCAAGGATTTAGTAACGAGGGGCATGAAAATGATAAATGTATTTAAATATCTGCAGTTTCGTTATAGCAGAAAGACCCTCTAAATTCTTTATCTATCCTTCATCCGTCCACTTCTTGAATACAGGTCAGTTCTTTGGGCAAATGTACCGCGCAGGAATCCGAACAACTAGGAAACGTACAGTTAGCTGCAGCAAGAGTTATAACAGGGGCCACATCTGGCACAAATCATGACTTAATTTATTAAGAGTCTGGTCTTGAGAAATTGTCTGAACGTCGTAATGAAAGTAAACTTATTCTATGTTTCAAAATTCTCCATGGAGATGCCCCACAATATTTGCAAAACCTTGTACCTAACACTGTTCAAGATGGCAATAGATATAATGTTTGCTCAAGGGCACATTTATCTCTTATTCTAGCTCGAACAAATTTCTTTAGCTCTTCTTTTTTCCATCCGTCGTCCGACAATGGAACAATCTCCCTGTATCCACTCAAAATGCTGAGAACCTCGCCGCTTTTAAGATAAAGTTAAATTGCGACATCAAACCCGTCAACCCATTATATTATCAAGGTGAAAGAAATCTTGCTGTATCTGTATCCTTTCCCTGATGTATTTTTGTCACCACGACCATCATTGTCACCATCATCACCGTAACCATCATGATTTTTGTCAGCATTGTCATCCACATTATCATCACCATGACCATTATTGTCCCCTTCATCATCATCATCATCATCATCATCATCATCACTGATTGTTGTTTCATCTTCGTTTTCAGTTGACTCTTGCTTACCCAAGAGTTTAGGTGGCAAAGTGGCACATACACAATTGCCAGCTGTGGTAACAGCACGATTATGTACCCCAATGTTTGCAATGGAAATACGAGATACTCGTGGGATAGTGGAAGTTCTTTGCAGTGGACAATTTTTTTCCATTGAAAAGTTCCACCATATTGACAAAACACATAAACTGGACATAATAATGTTGTAATGACATATAATTTTACATCTGATCCACAACTGATAATTTTGCCATATGTGTTGCCAGTGGTGATCAAAATTGTCCACGTGTATGCAGAGAAGGTATCTCTGTGGCTCCTCATGAATTGACTGGTTTTGAAACGAAATACTTAATATCGTGCTTCCATTTGGAACAAGAAACTACCAACTGCCCTAAAAAAATAATGTACATCACCTTCAACACGAAAAATAACTGTATCTTCTTTCTGCATAAATGGTGAAAATATATGCCTCTAGTCATATTTTTGACTTACCAGCAGTGACCGGTACAGGGGACAAACCGTATTTAATACAAAGAGAAACTTAACAAACCTAAATCTGTGAGCCCGTGTACCGTTTGAACGTATGACAAGAGATAACTGCAAAAGGCTGTATGTCTGTTATTTCTGGTTGAAACATGTACACTCACTCATGTTAAAAATATTAAAGCTGTACAAAAATCAATTTATGGAAAATAAAAATAAATTGAAATATAGTGAAAGTTGTCAGATTTTATTTGTTAATCAGTGTTGTACTGAATTATGTTCTTTAATTATTTGAAGAGTTACAATTGAAAGACAGCGTCCTTCGCAAATTTAATATAGTTGTGGAAAATACAAAAATTCGAATGAGGAAGTATTGGATATGGCTGTTTTAGTTAGGGGATATGGGTGATAAAAGTAAGTGAGACATTAGTGTTATTTGGTTTTCAGTATTAATCATGAAATGAGTGCATGGCACAAAATTATTGACTTCTAGTGCATGTAGGCCTACACTGCTGCAAAAGTTTCTTAATTGTAATTCAACACAGTATGTGAATAATCAATTGGGGAGTACTATTTGGATATTTTTAGTTTGGCAAAAGTGGGAAAAAATTAACCACAGAATGTAAGGTTTTCAGTAAGTGTCCCCTCCCCCTCTCTCCACGGCAGTTAATTGAGACAAGCACACTTAATTCTGCTTGGATGTGAATTTCACCCCGCAACCTTCCACTGTGGTAACGACTTGAAACAACTTTAGTTTTACTTTTACGCTGGGACGGAAGGCAAGACTCAACAACTTCCACGCTGGGAAGGAAGGCACTAACACGCTCAGGAAGTGACTGCAGTGTGAATATCATCTGTTAGAGCTGTGACCTGATGCAGAGAGGGCCGCACATTATAATCCATTATAGGCCTAGGTCTAGTACTAGTAGAGGATTCCCAAGCGGATTTAAGTGATGCGTGTTCGTCAATATTCAATACCTGTGAACTGAAACTGAAAGAGTGTTAATCTTTTGTCTGTGAACAGTGACAATATTAAGAAAAGCATAATCGAGATTTTTTTGTATAGGCCTATAATTTCATGACTCCTTGAAGCGCATTTATTTCATCTGGTGAAATGCATTAATCGCGATGGGGTTAAACTCGCCTCGTATTTCCACCATCGCATATATATGACGTTAGCATTGGTGGTCACCGCAATATTTTAAATGAGATACATAGGCCTACTATTGAAGGTATAGACACTCACGTCTTATATTTTACGAAAAGTATAAAGTGCCACGCAATTAATTACCGTAAGCGTTAGACTGGAATATAAAGATCGTGAATGTAATTTGTAGGCCTAACTTGGTAAATCGAAACTGAACAAGTTCAAGCATCAATTTCGTTTTCCTTAAGTTAAAATCATAATACAGACCCCAGAAACCCTTTGGAAATAAGGACACCTTTCATGAGATACACCAATATTTAGTATTAATTATCAACGAATCTGAGCAAAAAGACGGGCTATTAATAGCACCGCCACACTCCAGTAGATCAACACTTTTGAGTGTGTGTGTGTGTGTGTGTGTACTGTCTGCGCTTCGTGTGAAACCCCAGCCTGGCCAGGTGGTCATTCCTCCAGTTTTCCAGGCAGGGGCACGTCCTAGGCCTAGGTTCCTCTGAAATCTGTCCTAACAAAGCAGTTTCATTAAGAAAACATAGACAGAGTACAGCGGTTACCGTTTGCTCTTGTAGTAGGCATATAATGATTTTCTGCTTCTTCTATGCAGTGAATTCAGTCTTTGTAAGCAACTTTGGAATCGTGCGTAGCGGCGAGTGCATGTGGATCGACGATCCGCCAACACCAAATCTGAGCTGGCAACATGTCGTTTTGGGGCCTTATTGAACTTTAGGGGACCCGGGCCTCTATATGTAAAATCCCATAACGATGTCCATGTTCCTACCTCAAGCGAAGATTATTGCGCCGCAGGCATTATGGTAACAATAACATTCCTATATGTTTTTTCTAGCAGAATAGATGTTTGCACCGCAGGCATTGTGTCATTAAAATATAAAAAACTCAAATTTATTCCGTGAAAGCATCGATGGAATCGATTATCGCGTCCACCATTTGCATATGCACCGAACGACTTTTTACTGGAATATTACCCACAATGCAACAACGGAACAAGGTTTTAACCAATCGCGTTACGTCCACCAAATGAGCCATGGGTGCGTGTTCACATTTGCCAGCCAGGTGCCTGCGAAAAACCTGGGGAGGGTCTCAGCCTTCATTCTTTCTTCTAATTTTTTTTGGCGCACTGTTTAGGCTCTTTTTTTTCTTGCAAATTTGATCAATATTTTCGTTTATAACAATTTCTTTTTATTCACGAAATGAATTTCTTTGATTTGGCCGAAATTGTTAGGGATGAGGAGAGCACCATTAGATTTTTGAGAGGTGAAAAATTATTAAAACCTCACAAAATTTGTTTTGACTGTAATAACTGGTGCTCTCAGGTAAAAGATAGGTCCAAAGTTGATGGTTATATTTGGCATTGTAATTTATGTTGAAAGAAGTTTAGTGTTTGGCATGATTTTTTTTTCAAAGTCTCACTTGTCTTTAAAAGTGTTACTGTCTATAATTTATTTCTGCTGTTTGGATTTACCTTTGGATAAAATTTCACTTTTACTGAATTCTTGTGTTAGTCAGCATACTCTTGTTGACTGGTTGAATTTTTGCAGGGACATTTGTTCTAGGTATTTGTTAGAAAATGTTTAAAAATTGGAAGGTGTTGGGGACATTGTGGAAATAGATGAATCAAAATTTGGGAGGAAAAGAAAATATGGGAGGGGAACAATTAGAAATGAGGGTGGGCCATGGGTGTTTGGATGTTTTGAAAGGAGGAGAAAGAAAATTTGTGGTTTTCATGTAGATACAGATTCATAACAGCCATCTTGGATTATCGGCAGAAATGCTTATGCTTAATTTACATGTTAGGATCGGTCGGAAGTCGTCTCAGATAAGTGATTCGTGTTGCTAATGATAATTTAAAACACATCCAGAACTTTCGTGAACTTTGAATCATTATTAGTCTTATAGGGGCTCGGGTCCCCTAAATTTCAATAAGGCCGCTAAGGCGTAGTATTTTTGTAAGGGATATACATGTAATAATATGCGAGTTGCGATCTGGCAGGCCTCCAGAAGCGACCTGGTGACTGCACTGAAGACATTAATTAAGGTAAGACGCAACCTGAGCAATAAATGTGACATACTTTGCGATGTTCATTTAGGTTACCCTCACACCTGTTAACTTTTTCTAGCCGGCGGAAACACATTTACAGCCCGGGAAGCGTGTTTGCCAGACCAACGTTCCAGCGAGGTTTCAACAATGCGAGTTCGTGAATCGTTATCATGTGTCACACTTTATCGACGTTTCCTGAATAGGCATGCGTTATTAATATAATTTCCAGTATGCCCGCTAAGTTTAAGACTTTGGTTTAAATAAAACTCTGGACATTTCCTGGGATGCATAAAAATTGCGTTAATTGGCAATGGCGCTTCACACAGGGAAAAGTTCGTTCACTGGTTAGCCGCGACAGGTAGACCATGATTTGGAATCATCACCATGCACTCCACATGATAAGAACATAGATCACATACGTACGTAACCATGAGAGCTCGCTTGCGCTCGCTAATATGGAAGTAGGTTCAAACTAGTAGTAGCGAGGGGAGCATCTTTTTTTCTTCTTTTTTTTTTTTTTCATATCAAAAGCCTTGACGTCATGATCTACACGTTTATGCAAAAAACCACGCCTAGATAGCTACGTCACACAGTAATTGGCATTCTGAAACTTCTGCCCTGTGCAGTTGTTACCAGGCTAACTGGAAGCTTCAAATTCCATGGAGGACAAAATGGCGATAATCGGCCGAGAAAATTGTGACCTCGGATGAACACAAATTCATCCAATTGATGTTAAATCTGGGAAATTATAGATGCCAAATACAATAAATAAGAGAACTGAATGTGAATCAATGATTTACGTGAATGGGTTCCAAACACTGCGCTGTGGAGCTACTGAAGAATGACAATGATGATAATTTGGATGTGACCACGTTTTTCAAGTTGTATAGACTGTAGGTTTGGATTGATGAATCAACTTACTTTTTGAAAATACTCATGTGTTATAATAGAGCTCGCTCCGCTAGCTATTAATATTCAAAATATGCCCGCATAGAAATATATACGTAGCAATGCCGTGGTGTTATTTTCAAATGGCCCATGACCGAGGATTTCAGAAATATAATATAGGCAAAGGGATAATGATAGGCTTCAGCTTTGATCATGAAATCAACATTTGCACACACTGCAGTAGCAAGCCATAGTAAAGTAAAGCTCAACTTTAGCATGAATTGTGACAATTGGTGCATCTTAATCAGCTATTGTTTGAAGAAGCTTTTGATGTGGAAAATGCAGTTAAGTAGAAAATGAAAACAAAATAGTTCCCTGTGTAAGTCAGTAGCGCAGGGGTCCGATTGGTCAGATTGGTTGGACCAACATTTAGGTCAGACGTATCACTAAAAGTAAAACTATGTTAACACATAGAAATTTGCTTTAAGTTTCCAAATTTCTGGCCTGACTAACTATAAATTGAAGGCTACAGTACTGCTGTGTCATTTCAGGCAAAAATTGAGAAGTCATTTTAAGCAAAATTGAGACTTGTAGATCTATACGCAACATTCTAAATGCACAAGGTCTTGTGAGAACCCAAGTGTTACCTTTAATTGGATTAAACGGGGGGGGGGGTTATTTTATTTTTTTTTTTTTTTTAGTGTATCAACAATGTCATGGTAAGTTTTGCAACTCTGTAAACGGTTTTTATGCCTTGGCAGATCAGAGAATATACCGATTTCATGTAAATATTTCGTGTAATAAATATGCATTTTTATTCAATTTAAAAAGTAGCCTTTGGTTGGTGTTTTGATGCTGGGCTGATATGAACAACGTGTTCATTTCAGCAAGAATCCATGATATTGTAACTGATGCACAGAAATAAACATGTATGCATTATGAGTGATGTTTGCCGTATCAAGTTGCCAATTACTTTTTATCAGAATTGGTTACCAGATACTTAAGGCCAATTGATTCATCATACATTCAAATCCATTGAAAGTTGGATGCTTTTTGGCTCATTCATATTAAGAAACAAGCCATGTATTAAATATCTTTGACTCGACTTGTTTCATTTTTAAATCCATGAAGATCAAGCAAGTGGGAAATCGGATCAAATGCATCAAAGGAAGCCTGCAACTGTCTATATACAGACATCCATCTCAAGTGGTGGTGCATCATGCTTGGCCACTGCAGGTGTTATGGGCCATAAAGTCAATCAGCAAAGTGTCTGCCATGGGCCTGAAAGCCTAACAAGATATTATGAGACACTGATACTAGAAAGATTGAAAAATTCAAAATTTTGCTGCAGTAATGAGCACCTGTCAAGAGAAAACATGACAAAGAGGATCGCTGAAGATATAACAATGGGCATGCATTATAAGCTGTGACAAGGATCGCATCCTTGTCTGCTATAACAAGAACACTGTGCACCTACTCGAGTTCCAGATATCAATGGTACAATGAATATGGTGTACATGTACCAAAGAATGAAACGTATTGTCAAAGTAAAGAGAAGATATCGGACTTAATTATTTAATCAGTATATTTTCATTTCCAGTATTTTTGCACTCCCTGACCTATTTTCAGAGGACAAAAAAGTTCTCTAGGCTCAGGCATCGTTCTGTGTTTCGAAAAATATTTCAAGACTTTTAGGTGTATTTTACATGTTCAGGAACAAGTGTTAAATCTTTTGAACGTTCTTATCTAAAAAAAGATCAAGTGCCCTTAATATATATCCGATTACTTTTAAATTGCAGGTTTTGTCATTGTGAAATTTCATGATATTTGCAAGGTAACAAAGCTGATTCGTGTTTATAATTTTAATTGAAGTATTTCGTCAAAATTACCATATTCATAATTAAACATTTGACAGGGTTTTTTTTATTTGCTATGCCTATTTGTATTCCATCTCCTTGTTCCCAAATATCACGATGTCCATAGGTTCTGCTACCATGGCTACTGTACATTTATCGTATTTGAAATAGCAATTGCGATTGTGGATTTTGTTGCAGATATTCAAAGTAACAATGCTCTTTATACCTACAGATGGTAGTCCAACACAATACCCGGTGAAACAAGAATCCCATCTTAATTACAAAAGAATAACCCAGATCATTGAACATAAGAATCTGAATGATATGCATGGAGCACAATTTCTTTTGTCATGTCATCACTATTAAGTTATATTTTTCCTTAACTTAATATGCGGCTAGAGCACACAGTCTCTCAATTGGGTATTATATTTCCTTCAGTAATTAATTATATTTCTTTTGATTTTATATTCCTGCCCAAGTTCTCTCATCCATGTGCCCACAGGTGAAGCATTTTTGTAAGAACTTACCCATATTTAAAAGATCCATTACAGCTGAGAACACATTGAGAATAACCAAGATAATAATATAAGATTGTCTGGATATGAAAGCTTTGTGGGTTCTGATGTCAGAGAAAGGAAAGAAAGATGTACATGCTGTTGTTAAATTTTATGTGATGAATGAATTGTCTTACATTTAATATACTCAGTAATGTTACAAGATAGTGTCAATGCAGGAATCTAATCACTAAATGGGCAGCACACAAATTGCACTAACCATTTAACAAGACTATAAACTGATCTTTTTATGTAAATTTTCATTGAAAATAAACACGTCCAAGCAAGTTATTGTAAAACATTGTCAACGTTAGTGTCAAACATTACGGATACCTTGTTGACCTGTTCTGTGTTTCATAGGTAGCAAATTGCTGGTATATATTTAAGTCTATAGCGTAGGTTTTATTTGAGCAGACTCTTTAGTCTCAGTTTTTTTTTGTGTTTGTTTTCTTCTTCTTCTTCTTCTTCTTCTTCTTCTTCTTCTTCTTCTTCTTCTTCTTCTTCTTCTTCTTCGTCTTCTCCTTCTACTACGTTTACTTCTTGTTTTTCCTCGTCGTCCTCTTCATATCCTCATTTTCCTCCTCCTCTTTATCCTCTTTGACCTCGTCCCTCTTCTTCCGCTTTACAGCTTCTTCTTCTTCTGTTGCTGTGTCAACTTCTTCCTTTTCATCTACCGTGCGATAACTCTTGAACGCAACGAAATTGTATAAATAATCCCCATTGGTGAGATTATACATACATCTAGGTGAAATTTAGGATGGGATCGTACATGGTTCACCTTGACTTACTTCTCAAGGTCACGGGATTGCTAAACGTGAATTTCGTTTCCGTGCTATAAAACCTACCTGCAGAAATTAACAAAATTTGATAAAATTATTTATGTACATAAGAACTAAGTTAATTGAGATTACATTTTGATTATCTTGGCTTCATTCACAAGGTCACAAAAGTGTCTTTCATCTTAAAATTTGTTGAAATCCGTTTTTTTTTTTACTTGTATGAGGTCACAAATTCTGTAAATGTATATACGCGTGCAGTAAAACCAATTTACTGTTCCAGATAAATTGTGGAGACGTCTTTTTGACACCTCACATACACAACAAAACAAATTCTGCATTATCATGCCTTTTCCTCGATACATGTTGTAGTGTCATCAGTGCATAGCAGTACAGCTCACATGATAATGTTTTGAAATCATTTGGTGCTTGAGACTTAACTCAAAGGTGAAGACAAATTTTTACACAGTCTCCCTTACCGGGGTTTGGGATTCCACTTTTGGTGCACACACACACACACACACACACACACACACGGAGTATTGTGCATCCATGTTCGAATTTACGACTTTTAAAAAACAATTTAAGCTATGTGATGCTTGTGTTTTAACCTATTTTGAAATCGGGCTAATTAGGAAAAGTGAATTTCTGTGAAGCCCATTTTGACGACCTGTGCTTGTTTTTAGAGATATTCTCTGGCTTGTTACGATGCAATTAAGTCGAATGATTGGCGGAAAAAGTCTGCTTTCTATTCACGATACTCCCCGCTGTCTTATGTGTAATTGTTGTCTATTATAAGGAAAGAAATATATCGTTTTGTAATTACTTAAATTCTTTAATGTCTTTAAAATGATACCAACTTCCTTCTTCAGAATCAATCATCATTATTAGTATATTGTTCCATTTAAGGTAATGAGGGGTATTTTTATTCGGAACCTCTGAAATATACCTTATGATAATAAATTTATAAATCCTTATAACATCAAAAGTCTTGATAATCTACTCATGCCAAATTGGACTTTTGAAATAATTTGTTGCACAAAACCAACAATTTGCAAAACGGATATTTTCAACGATTTGTTTTATGTCTATAGAATATATTTCACAAAATTGGCTTTGTTCTTGAATTCTAAATTGTGGAATTTGTTCAACAGAGCGCATCATCCATTTTTCCAATTATATACATTTCCATCTAATAAGGGAAATGCAGCGAATTTGTTTGCGTTTTGATGTTGCTCCGAGAAAGGATAATCTGTCCAGTTTTTGAAACCCCGTATGTTCCTTTAAAGTCACTTCATGATTGATTTAATATAAATACTTTCACTTTCAAGTGCCTTAGAACCAGATAACACACACACACACACACACACACACACACGCACGCACGCACGCACGCACACACACACACACATAAAGAGAGAGAGAGAGAGAGAGAGAGAGAGAGAGAGAGAGAGACGGAGAGAGATGAATTTCATGGTTTGCAATATTTTGATATTTTGTAATTTGTTGATCCAAAATTGTCAGTGGAAATGAAAAAATATTAATGTGTCAGGGACCAAAATCTTGCCTGCCCCCAGCCTGCCCCCAGACGTTCCAAGCAACAGGAATGAAATGGTGAAAATGACAACAGACTATGCAATTAATTAATTCCAATTTATTAGGAATTTGAAATGGCATATAAATTGGGTAAATAAACATTGATTCTTCTTCGGTGTAAAGTCCACAGTTTTTTTTTCCTTTCCCGGTGATGATAATAGTCGAGAAAGTTGTTGATCTGCAGCATGCTGTCCTCGTCTGATGTTCAATTCTCACTCTAAATGCTTTCGCTGCTTATATGTTTAGCCAGAAGCCTATCTAACAGCAAGTGTGAAAAAAAAAAAAATTTCATTTCTATCTACTTGCGTTCATTTTATATCTAAATGTATTGATCTAGATATATTTTTCCTCGTGCCCGGGGTTTTTAAGAAATTAATGAATTAATTAATTAATTAATCAATAAGTAAGTAAGTAAGTAAGTAAATAAATAAATAAATAAATAAATAAATTGTTACCCATCGTTAGAGGGCCAAAACAAGACAATACATCGAAAGAGTTTCACAAAGGTGCTATACAATTTCTCAAAGTATATTTTGAAAAAATACTGTCGAACCTTAACTAATTTCTGCAGATATAATATCCATTTTTATAGCATGATCCCGTTTACCAGTTTTCTTTGGCACGTCCAGACCAAGCCAAGGCAAGCTGTGGATTCTGACTCATTCTAACCAGAATGTGGGTAAACCGGCAAATTCTAACATTCTGACGGATGATGATTGACTTTAAAAAATAACGTTGATTACATGGCATATGACCTATTAAAATATTTCGAACAGTTTGATGATGTTATAGTTGTTTTACATAACTAAGGGGAGTGGCTACTTGCATATTTAAATGCAGTGGCTGCTTTTTCATTACAATTTGTTCACGAAAAGGAAGTGGCTACCTTTTCATTTCAGCGTCAACAACGTCATTCATAATAGTAATTTCACAGAACCCAAAACTATTTGTGTCATCAGCAAACGCTGCTTGCAGGAGTTGGGTGTGTAAGTTTTGCACGTGAGCAGTATTTTGGTGTTGGGTATAGTACTATTTTGTGACAAGTCACGGTTATTCATAATGACACGTCATTAGTATACAAGTACTTACTAACATAAACATACTGCACCGTGTGTTGCTGTAGTGAAACATTCATAATGCAGCAAGTTAGATTATCTAATCCCTTGCCGTCTTCCCAAATTATGTTAAGAATTAACGCTTATTTCTCAAATTGTTGGTCTTAAGAGAAAATCGCTGTAGTATCGAAGGTTTTGTGCTAATGTTAAAGTTTCATTTGTACTTGTATCTGAAAGCACGATAAAACAAGTCTTGTTTGAAAAAAAACAACAACAAGGGGTCGTGGAGATCAGCAGGAAAACTTCAAAAAAATGAAGGTACGTAATATTCATAGTTACGTCATAGAGCAGTCCAGCATGTTTGGGGTGACGCAAAGTAAAGTTGTGTGACATCGATGTGACTAGGATGTCATAATGGGATCACGTTATGTTTGGCAAAACGAGATACTGTAGAACGATACTGTAGAATGAAACTTCATCAGTGGCATGCGCAATGAAGTATTCAGAAAAAAAAAACCAACAAACAAACAAACAAACAAACAAAAAAAAACAGTAAACCCAAGACATAAGGGGTCGGCTTCAGCCGACCCAAAAGGAACTGTTCAATCCAAAGTGTGATAGCAAAGGAGCAGTGTTACCAGTTTGTGACAGCGAGGTAACCGTGTAAGTCTGTGACTTACATCCTGCATAATTATGACAATTTTATGTCACCATTTCCAACTTACAGTGTATCTGACCTGCTGTTGCTCGTCAACAGTAAGAACAAACAAGTATCAATAGAAATACGTGCAGTTCATAACACCATCCCAAAAAATGTGATAAGTTAGGGATGGTAATTGGCAAACCGACCTAAGCAAAAACAATGCAGAAACTAGAAAAGAAGATTTGCTTCAAAGCAAATCTGTCTGTGTGCCTTAAAAAGTTGTAAATATTAAATGCTACAACTTTCATCCTTTGGTACTTCACATTACATTCAGCTTATGGTTTGATGCAAATTTCAAAGTCCAAATGACCTTGACCTTTGACCTTTATAGGTCACATGTAAATTAAAAAAATGTACAGTTTTACAATACCCACAATTAAAGCCCAACATGAACCAAATTGGATGAAAATTGACCAAGTTATGGAAAGATGAAACTTTCACAAGGCCAAACGACCTCGACCTTTGCCTTTTTGAGGTTACATGTTCTTACAAAATGTGCAGTGTTGCAATACCAACAATTTGAGTCCAACATGATTAGAATTGGATGGAAATTGGCCGAGCTATGGGTCGGATGAAACTTTCAACGGTCCAAATGACAATGACCTTTGACCTTTAGAGGTCATATGTAGTTTTAAAATATGCGGTGTCACAATAGCTACAATTTGAGTCCACTATAATCAAAATTGGATAAAAATTGACCAAGTTATGGCTAGAAGAAAGCCACCATCGAAAGTGGCCTTTGACCTTGAAATGACATTTGACCTTGAAATGACCTCTACCTGAAGTGAACTTTGACCTTTAAAATGACATTTTGGCATAAAATTGACCTTTGACCTCGGCATGACCTTTGACCTTGACATGACCTTGACATTTGAGATGACATTTGACTTGCTATGATCGTACGCCTATACTCTCGGGACCACTTCTACTTTAGTATATAAGATATTTAAGATTTAAAACTTTAATTAGCCCTCATTTGCATAATTTTGAAAATATGACCTCTCATTATAAAAAGGCAAGACTTCATCTATAGAAGTATAATTGTGGCAAGTTTGGAGTTTCTACGTATAATACTTTTCAAATGAAATGTCAGACAAATTTGCCTGTAAAGAAAGAAAGAAAGAAAGAAAGAAAGAAAGAAAGAAAGAAAGAAAGAAAGAGAGAGAGGAAACAAGAAAGAAAGAAGAAAGAAATAATTTCTAGAAAAACAATATGTCTGTGTTGGCACACAGACATAACCAGGTGGACTTTTTGTGTCCCTTACAGATTTCTGCTATAATGGACCATGGAACTGTACATGTATATACTGAGTGACTGATGTATATATACATTTTTTTTCCTGATTGTCTATTTTTAGGGTCTTAAAGTAGCGTGTACTGAAATCTACATACATAAATACACACACACAAACACACACACACACACACACACGCACACACACATACACACATTATATGTATATATATATATATATATATATATATATATATATATATATATATATATATATATATATATATATATATATATATATATATATATATATAATACCGCGTCAGTGCTCACTGTCGAGTGGAAAGTATCAACTATACTTGCTTCTACTTTAGACAAGCTTTCATGCACTAATTTGATATGAGCTACCTCCATTTGAATTTATCCATCATGCATCTCTCTTTATAGCGACTGCTTATTTCGTTTCGTCTCCGGAATATCGTGACAGAACGACGATTTGATTTTTATAGCAAGTATCACGTGTTTCTGCTGATTGCGTTTGGGTAATTGGAACTAATCCGGAATAATGTCAACCTGCATGCCACAGACCTTTCACATATCCATTATCACTAATTCTATAAGACAGCCTTGAAAAACAGTATAGCCCATAAAATTAAGGGACACGAGAGAACTTAAGTGGTGCATCCGCGTATTTTACTTTTCAGTGAAGAGATACTGTCTTTATGTTTCCAACACGACCGATCCAATTGGAAAAGCTGGGATTGGTTAATGTGCATTATTTCATCTTGTGTGACATCTGCGTCTATAAGAACATGACCCCGGTCTGTGAAAAGTGAGCGAAATTGTTTTCATTTTACCTTTCTTGGCATAAAAGCCCCCTCATTAGAATTTCTTTCCTGGAATTAGTAGCTTTATTTGAGATAAAAATCGTTCTTTCCGATACATTTCCGGTGGAACGCTGACTACAAAGCGTTTCATTGTCAAATCCTATGCTTTCTTGGCAATGTATTTTTCTGCGTGAAAGAACAACGGAATGTGTTCGTTGCTAATATATGGCCTGAATATTTAACCGTATCAACCTATCGAAATCTTTATATTACCCATATTGCAGAAAATATAAGTTCTCTAATAAAACTGTCTCCATGCCTTTATCCAAATTTACGTAAAATTTACCAGATTTTCTAATCATGAGCGCGACAATATATCAAGGACAAGGACTGCATGGTGTATGTCAATTCTGGCACTACTGTAATTTTAAATGCAACATTCTACTCGTATTAGAATGATTTTCCTTTCTCACAGATCCAATATCATGAAGTTGGCGTGCGGCTTTCTGTTGTGTAGTACTTATAATATCCACTGATAAGCGTTTCAAAATGACACTTCATAAATTGGACCAGCCTTGGAGACGCCCATCCCCCAGGTTACTTCGACCCCCAAAATCGCGATACAAATTGAATGTGACCGTTTAATATGTCTAATATGTTCGTGCCACAGGCGCAAACTTCGTATGGCACACAGACCTTTTGGTGGAGAGTGGCAGTCCAGAACACGCCATGTTGGACACGCAGAATACTACACTATGCAGCCGAGTCAGAATTATTCAGTTAAGAGAAAAAAAATGTCACTTTCAACATAGTTTAACGATTTAACAGCTCACGTTGCACATACAAGTGAAACTTTTGATTGCACTCGACTGATTAGTGGTCGTCGGGAGCACTTCATTTGTATTTCTGAGAACTCACAAGACCACCTGTGAGGATCATTCACGCCCAGGAGAACGCAGAAATATATGTTATTTCGTTGTAATGGACCACAGGATTTCAGATTTCCTTTATAAATACCCGAAGTTACGGAACAACTGCTGAAGTACACCTCCAAATTTGAAGAGAATTCAGGCACTCCTTTCGTAGAAGTTGAAAATGTGAATTGTGGACGGACGGGTGACAGATCAGGCGAAATGTGACTCGCAAGTCAGCTAAGCTGAAAATAATCTTTATTTTTTTTTGCGAAAAGTAGTTCCATTAATCTATTCATGAGACATGTATGTCTACATATTAGACTTCAACACACACATACGTAACATTACATGCATAGATACCACACACACACACACGTATATATATATATATATATATATATATATATATATATATATATATATGTATATATATATACCTACATACATACATACATACATATCAAAAGATTTTTTTCCCATCGGAATACATATGCGCAGTACATTAGGAGGTGGACTCCGATAGTCTGTACTACTTTTTACATCACCGCCAAAGGAGCGCAACGTTATCATTGTGCTTTAAGCGATGTCGTCGTCATTTCCATTGGACCAGATCATTGCGCTGACAAACAGATTCTATGAAATAGCTTTAGCTCTGCATTTGGTCAACTCCAAGGGTTGTGGGCCCTTGAGAGTATACACAAATGAATCAAATGAAATAAAAAGATATGCAAGGTACAGTCTTAAGAAATTGCAAGACGTTGTACAAATATATTATACACATATCGACAGACCAGCTGCGTCAATGGTCAAACACCAAGTGAAGGGAAAGAGTTTTCAAATCCAGAGAAAATGCTAATTCCCCTCTAAGGTCATTGTACACTGGATATGTAAATAACAAATGTTTTTGGCATTCAATAGCTCCTTAATCACAATAAATACAAATTCTGTTTTCTAGAGACTCATTTATATATCGTCCAGTTTCTATTTTTAAACTGTAACTTTTAACAGTGATTTGGAGAAAACTTTATGAAGTTTGAAAACTATAACGAGTTTTAAATAATTCTTCATAAAAGGCAAATAATTTTCGGCTATGAAAAATTCTTTAAAAACATGTCAGGAATATGAAAACAATAGATAAGGCACGGTTAATATCAGAGGTGGAAAAAGACACAGCTAAAAGGACAAGATATAGTTGTCTAAAGACTAATTCTTTGTTTACTCAAGAGAACCTTATACTGAATACATTTCTGCGGTAGAATGGATGTTTTGTTTTTCTGGTATTCTCCAATCTCATTATTCTATTCCTGGATCATAGATATTAAAAACAGATGTGTCTGAGGTTATAACAACATTTAAGATTAAGAGATGTACTGCTAATATCACAGATCAGACGCAACATATTCTTCTCAACAGAAGAATTATCATACGCTGTAAAACTTTGCAAAACAGAAAGCAACCCAGTCTTGACTTAATTACAACGAAAATGGCTAAAACAGCTGGACCTTTGATAACAGGACTTCTTCTTTCTTTGTTTAACAATCTTCTCGCTTCAAAAATACACAAAGCTGTGGATACGTAGTTTACGGACACCGATTCATAAAAAGGGTATGAGGATTACGCCGGAAAATAACGTGGTATCGCCTCATAACATGTCTTGGTAAAATGTTTTCGCCTTTGATGAAAAATAGAATATATAAATATTTGGCAGGAGCAGGTTGTTCCATCACAGACAGTTTGGATTTATAGAAGGGCGTCAATAATGAAAGTACATCGCCTCTTCTGCATCGTAATTGTATGTGCAAGTCACTTCTAAAGCTAAGTTATGGAGGAATACGGAGCAGTTTACTATGGCACTTACGTATACTTCACACGAAAAATAACTTTATTTCTTTGTGACAACCAACTGCATGTGGCCACATGGATCACGCTTCGATGTCCAAAACAGATGGCGGTGCCTCGGCCTCTGCATCATTGCTCACAGTACTTATAATTTTAAATCCTAAATATATTTCATCAATGCTAGGGAAAATGTTATGACATCGAATCATTATTCATGTACGTCAAGATGCTACTTTTAAATAAATGTTTTATTTATATCTGTATTTATATACTTTTCTTGGAATATAATGCGATAAGATGGAAAACTTTAACTACAAGATGTCGTGTAATTAATACAGCTTACTTGAAATTCACTCTGTTCGTAATCCCTTGTTTCTTGGCATCTTTCATAGCCAAAGTGATCGCCGGGGCCATTTGGATCCAATCCCATTTGGTTGAAATCATCTCCAGGTATCCGACCGTGATGTTGTATACCTTAACACCTGCCGTTGGTGACATCAGAAGCAAGAGCAGAGTGGGCAGCATCGTGATTGATGAAAGCTTGGTTAAATGGTCCCTCAATGAATCGCATCAAGAGGACCTTCCTTGCAGCGGTCTTCGGCAAACGGCATCAGCTTAAGCATAGTAACCAATCACATTACAGATATACTGATGTGCATTCTTTAATTGATATGTTACATACATGCCCAGCACCATTCTGTCATGCAAATAGGATGTCCCGAAATAAGTTCCTATCGCCAGTACATTTGATAATGATGATAATAACAATAATAATAATAATAATAATAATAATAATAATAATAATAATAACGATAATGATAATGATAACGATAATAATAATAATAATAATAATAATAATAATAATAATAATAATAATAATAATAATAATAATAATAATAATAATAATAATAATAATAAAAATAATAATAATAATAATGATAAAAGACTAACACCAAAGTAAATAGTTTTACGGTAAACTGTAAAATTAATGAAATGGAAAATATGTGTATCCATCATGAAATCGTACTAATATGTTTGAACAAAACTAAATTAGACCACACTCTTCCACACAATATATATTGCAATATCATGTTTTAGCCGCCCGTAAGACGGGAGCAACAGAAATGGGAAGGGATTCTAATAGGTTAAGTTAATTTTTCCCATATTCAACATTTACGTGAATACTTTTTACAGGCCCCAAGACAATATGCTCTGCAGTGTCAAACTTGTCCTGACGGTTTTCAGAAATAAATGACTTGATTGAAAGTTCCCTGGCACACCAGGAATGTTGAATATTAATAATTAATATCAATGTTCAATAATATTCCGCGGTTTCCATTCATATATCTCGATTCTTTAGACATAGCTAAGTTTGTACATTTGTCTGTCACTAATGCAACTAGTCATGATGACCCCCTGTCAGTCGATATCCTTCAAGATGTGGTAAAAACAAGAGAAAAAAGGGATTTTTTAGGTTTTTCTTTCCATGAAGTCAATAAAATCATTCACTTTGTAAGCACCTCTTAGCCAATATGTTTATTATCATTGATGATGCCGTTTTCACGTGTAAATAATGGTTCCTTATTCTGATGTGTTTGTGTCATAAGATTCTTGTATTCGTTTTTATTTATATTGTACTGCTCGTTATTTTATTGTGTGTGTGTGTGTGTGTGTGTGTGTGTGTGTGTGTGTGTGTGTGTGTGTGTGTGTGAAGCACGGATAAGGATATACATATTATAAATTCAGGCGATTCCTGGTACATCATGGGTATCAACCAAAACTTATAATTTATTTTTTGA
Source organism: Hermodice carunculata (assembly GCA_964020975.1). Classification (NCBI taxonomy): domain Eukaryota; kingdom Metazoa; phylum Annelida; class Polychaeta; order Eunicida; family Amphinomidae; genus Hermodice; species Hermodice carunculata. The sequence continues at coordinate 2,380,281 of OZ026620.1, forward strand.
TCAGCAGTTTTTTAATGCGTTTTGGGGTTTCAACTGAGAAAAGTTGGTAACCAAGCCACCGAGAGGCCAATCGCTCTTAGATCTTGTCTTTAAAGTAAATGACAGTATTTGGAGTAGCGTGTGTAACGTTAGAACAAGTGTCAATGCGTGATCTTGAGCCAATCTTAAATATTAGACCTTTTCGTTTGTGCTGACAAAATTCGAGAAATAAAAATATTTACAGTGGTTGTGCCACCTTTTACACGTGAGTAATTCAGCAAAGTGTTCTACCTGGTATACATTGCATTCTTTTATAGTGGCTTGACTATACTTTGCTTTAGTTATCATAGTGGCTTGACCTGTCATGTAATTCACATTTCAGCATAGTGACTCAACCTGTCATGCATGGCATAATTTGTCACACCTCTTATACGCTGCATAATGTGTCATGCTGGCTCTACTTGAAACAGGTTGTATAATATAAAATCGTTGCTGTACATCTGACACCTTGATTATATTTATCTTGGTGGCTTCACCTACTCTGCACTGCACGATTTGTCACAGTGGCTCGTTCTATAATTTTGCATTGTGGCTCGAAAGTTAAGCGATATACACAAACTAATGTGACTTGATCTGTTGCGCACAGTACCAGCGCATTAGTTGAATCTGTTATACTATGGACAACTTGGCACAGTGCGTTTACACATATATATATATATATATATATATATATATATATATATATATATATATATATACATATATATATTATCAATATAGGTGTCATTCAATCTAGTATTCAGATAGCAATGAGACGAAATGCAACTTTGTTGTGTGCTTTCAAAACTATTTTTCGATAGTTCTTATTCTAAATAGTTTAATATTTGTCACTACTTGGTCAATTGTAGCAATGGTACAGAGTATTTGCAACATTATAAAAAAAGCCAGGTAATAAACGCACACATGGGGAGTCCTTGTTTCTCGTAGCCACCAATTCGTCTAATCATGATGTAACCGGTCTGTCTTTTGTCCATCAGGTACCCATTGAAGAAATGATCAAATGCGTCGGTCTAGGCAAGTGAAGACAGTTCGTGTTTTTGACTTGTATGGGTGGTTGTTTTCAAGATGCCGTAATATTCTTACCCCCATTATATCAATATGCAACAAAAACATCTGCTTGCCAAGGGAATTAGGAGCTACAAATACACGTTACTTTTAGAAGCACTATATTCGTCCGATTCCAGGATATACTGCTCCTGTCATCGATCTCCTGTTCAGTAAAATCTTATGCTGTGTGGATGTCAGTCTGATACAAAGCAGCACTATTTATCGTAGGGCTAGGCGAACCTCTAGTCAAACAGAAATCCTCAATGGTTTTAGCTGGCCGAATATTGTCAAGAGACGTAACTATTTGGAATTGGCCAATTATTTCAAGATGATTATTTCATTTTATAATTCTTTCAATCCCGTGCAAGTTTCCGGAAAGTAAATGTTTTCAGACAAACCAATGACGTGTCGACTCGTATTTTCTTTTTCGTCAACTATCCACTGGAATCGCGACGCAAAGTTTCTTTTTTTTTTCTTTTTTTCATGGGTATGTTTTGCAACCATTTTGAGATTACTGTGGTGGCATGCTTGCGGGGACGCGGTCACATTGTTACATGGCTGTGTTGATAATATCATTGCAACAATACCCCGTGAACAATGTCGAAAACAGTGAGCTGATAGACACCAGTGCTGCGTTTAAAGTCCCACACTGTTTAATCCATATCTTAATGATTTGCCATATATATTTGACCAGAACTGTGATCCCGTTACCTTGTACAACTAAAACCTAAACTGTTTATTTATATGCCGATGATTAGATTCCCATGGCAGATTCTGAAAGGGATTGAAACATTGTTAAATGTTTAGAAAAATTACCAGAGTATTGCAAGAATTGGATGCTATTTATTAGTGTCCCAAAATCCAAGGAAATGATATTTAATAAAACAGGCAACTTGATCCATGGCAAATATGAAATTGGTGGTAAAGATCTTGAAGTAGTGAAAAATTAGGTATATCAGGGGATTGAAATTTCATGAAAAGGAAATTTGACAGGGAAATAAATTGTGTGACAAAGCAATCAAAGTATCGGAAAGATTAAAGAAAATTTTATACAGCAAACAAGTGGATATACGTACAGTGACTCTAGTAGGACGTATTTAATAATATTGTTTGGCTTGGAAAAATAATTTTTAGGTGTAAAAATTCTTTTCAGCTTGAAAAAATATTTGAGAGGTTCAAAAATATTTTTTACCTTGAAAAAATATTTATCAGCTTGAAAAAATATTTTTTCAAATTTAGTTAATAACTCGCAGGTGTGACTTAATAACTCGCACGTGGGCGTTAATAACTTGCACGTGCGACTTATTAACTCCCATGAATGACATATTAACTCCCATGAGCGACTTATTAACTCGCGCGTGCAACTTAATTGTCACGTGGTGTGTCACCCATGTTGAAGAAGACCACACAGATAAGGTTGCTACTTGTGTTTGCTTCTTGGATTCCATGACGTTTACAGGAGGAAGGTGAGTAGAAATTATGACATTTTCGGTTCTATTATGACCCATATGCCTACATTATCATTCTTGTTTACATTTCAAGATGGCTGTCGCACCAAGTGACAATGTGCACGTGACAATTAAGTTGCACGCGCGAGTTAAAAGGTCGCTCATGGGAGTTAATAAGTGTGTTTGGACCAATCATCAAGCGATTATAAGTCAGTATGCAAGATGTCAGATGCCGATTGAAGTGATGTGTCATCGGCAAATAACTTGATATTGGAATGAACAACATCAACGATGTCATTAATAAAAATTAAAAATAGAAGGGGACCAAGGACAGAGCCTTGAGGTACCCCAGCATTAATAGTGCCTCAATTGGAGCCTTGGCCCTTAATGACCACACGCTGTTGTCTATCTGAATTTTAACTACGGAACCAGGTTAATAATTCACCGGATATGCTATTCTTTTCAAGTTTATGGAGCAAGGCAGAATGCCACACTTTATCAAAAGCTTTGCTTACGTCTAGGAATACAATTCTTACATCCTTACGAAGATGAGTAGCTAAGCAAAGCTCGTGGTAAAGGGACAAGAGTTGGTTGATGACAAAAGTCACCCGGGATGAGACCGGATTGCTGCGAGGACAGAACACGATTATCGCAAAAGAAATTAAAGACATGTATAAATATAATTCGTTTTATAACTTTACTCACACAGCTGAGAAGAGAAATAGGTCTATAGTTATAACAGGACGATTCTGAATCCTTTTTGTGAATAGGTATAGCATTAGCCTTCTTCAGGGAGAAGGAAAGGAATTTTAATTTAAAGATAAATTACAAAGTCGTGGTAGGGATGTCTTTCAGGTCAGACTGTTTTATTTCATTCTTCCATTCAGTTGATATTGCATGTATTAAATGATGTAAAGTTTTAAAAATAGTTTTTCATCTATGGATACTTTTTACAGAATTCTTATGATTTTTGTTTGATACTCAAAGTTAAATTAAATTTCTGCACATAAGATCAAAATGTACAGCGGAAGGGAAAAAAACTCGACGCATATCTCTCGATTCAGTTACCAACCCGTTATATAACTTAGCTAGTAATGCTGTTGTATCGACTGTCCTAATGGTTGTCAAAATTAAAAAACACACACACACACATTTTAACAGGTCAAATGCTTTTTCAAAGTCTGTAAAGCCTTCCAACATGGAAACATTTTACATATCTGTAATATTCTAATAATTCTACTTGTCTCATGATTTTTTTCCTCACTGCATATCTGTTTTTCACGAAGCGTATCTGGTCAGTATCAAGTAACATTTGTAACACGTTTTATCTCTGTATGCGATACATTTTGAAATCAATTTATAATCAGTATTAAGTAAAGACACAAGACTCCAATTTTTTAGTCTTAAATGACATTTTGTAACCTTGCTTTTTTAATTCCTTTTCTCAGAGAAATTTATATGTGCCCGTTTTGGTGCACAAAGTCTGCTTCTTTTATGCACATTTCTTTTGTATTTATCCAGAACATCTTCTGAAGCTGATTGTGCCGGCCATCCGCTCCAGGACTATTATTGTGTTGACATGTTATTGTTACATTTTTTATTTCTTGAAATACTATGGCTCCCTCGTAACCTCCATATTCTACATTGTCAAATTTTGGCATCTGATCATCATACTGTAATAGTTGTTTTCATATTAACTTCAGGTGGATTCTTGGTGGCATATAACCGTTTATTACAATGTCTCTTGGCGCAGGGGCTGTTGTTTATCACTTGGTGTGATGCCATTGGCTTACCTCATTATCATTCTTTTTGTCTTGTTATCATATTTCCCTTTTCTGAATGCAAAAAGTATTTGTTAGGCCTCTTTCCCTCTTCATGTCATCTTGCCGTGCAGCTTATACGTGCATAAAAAAAGTTTCGAATTCAACTTGTTTATTTGTGTCATTTTTCCTTCAATTTCTCTCTCTTTCTATAACTTATCCTCCAGTCTGTATCCTCCAGTCTGTATTCTCCGGCTTTTCTTGGCAAAACAGTTTTAATTAATCGATAAATTAAAGAATCAAACTTTTTTTAGGTTCTTGGCAAGTGGCAATCTTGATATGGAAGTTTAATTGCCTGACTTGAGCATTTATGTATCGTAACGGTCCCACGTGTATATGTATAGATTATCGTATGGTTTTCCTTGTTTATTGATTTTACCAACTCGTATGATATCATGTTACTGCACTCGATCATTATCGCTCACTCGTGCAGTTACACGATATCGCACTGGTTGGTGAAATCAATAAACAGAGAAAACCACATGGTGATTTTGAATCTGCAGAGACACCATAAATTCAGCAATACACTCTTTTTAACTCCTTCGGATTAAATTCATGCATCGGCCAAGCTTCGTGTTTTTGTTGCGTTGGGAAAACCCATTAATCGGGGTTTTTGCAATGTGGCCACACGCATTGTTAAAATATATATTATTGTAAAGATACCCCCTCCGCCCCCCCCCCCCCCCCCAAAAAGTCCAAAAATGTGGCCACATATCTGGCCAAATTTGTAATGGTGGAAATAATGGAATATGTTGCCGAAATGCTAACATTGACTACAAGCGTGCCATATTGATGTGACGGCTAAAGTAAGAAAATGTACCCCAGCAGAGCATAAAAAAATTATTGGATATTCCATTATTTTCACAATTATAATTGTGGCCAATGTGGCTAGAATTGTGTCCAGACATGTGGCTACATTTTTGAGCGGTCTTTTTAGTATATTTACTATGTAATAGGGGGCGCAGCCTGCTCTTACGGTACAGGTACAAGAAGGTGGGAAAAGCATGACTCACAGTCACATAGTGTTGCAACATTTCAGAAACCGTACCAGCCGAGAATAACTGTTCCGGAAACATGACTTTTTTAACGGCAGTTCAGCACTTAAATTGTTTTTTCCAGCCGCCAACATCACATCAAAAATTAATCAGTTGCTTCCATTTCAATAAAAAACACAATCTAAGAATATTGTACTGTCCCTTTTGAAGACGTGTTAGAATATCTATAGACTTTTCTTGCCTTGCATTTTGGTCAGTGCTGGCACCAAGAGAAATTCGATTCATCCAACATGACACGAGCTGGCATACGTCACGACGAGTGCTCGGTGCCGTCCGCAAGGCATGAATGAGCCAGGCTGCGAAAGCGGCCTGGCGAGCTGCAAATGAAGTTGGCAATGGGATGGCTTCCCCCACTTCTTCTGTGTTATATCCATTTTATATTATAGCGAGCGTCGGCGAGTTCTTAACATAAACACATGTGAATGTAGGATATAACAGAACGGTAATTAAATTATCTAATCAGAAGAGAACTCAGTATCTATCCAACGAAGTTGATTTTCTTTGTCATCCCTTACTGCGCATGCGCACAAGGGCGCAGACATTGCTTTTTTTAGGTACCCCGGAAATTTTCGCAGTTTTGTTTAGCCCAAAGTCTCAAACTTCCCGGCTTTAATGGAAATCATGTCAATAATTCATAACTGGGCTTCAGAAAACGTTGTCGGCAGAGTGTAATGAATGATAAAGATTCACCGAGTTGCATTGTTAACACCTCGATGGAACGTGGACCTGGCAAACACACTTCTGGGGCTGGAAGTGGGTTTCCGCGGAATAGAAAAACTTGACAGGTGTGAGGGTAACCTAAATAAACATCCCAAAGCATGTAGTATTTGTTGTGAATGTTCACATTGTTGTGTCTCACCGTTCTTACATCTGCACACTGTGCAGTCACCAGGTCGCTTCTTCGGGCCCTTCCAGATCGCAACACTCAGTCACACTTATCACCCCCCCCCCCCCCCGGGGCCCCAAAACGTCATGTTGCCAAAGTCTGCTCCGATTTTGGTGTTTTCGCGCAACAATCCAACAGTCACTCTCCGTAAGCACTACGTCTCTTCTACAGGATACGGCACCAGTTCAATGGCGATATAAAAATCTTGAGAACAATACTTAAATTTGTGGAACAGTGTCTAACAAAAAGAAAGGCTATACGGGAGATAATTTCGTTCATTTGTTCAAGGCAGTACGGCTTCGCCCCTCTAGACTGGTTTAGTAAATGGCCGCTAGAAGGACCTAACGACCAGGTGCTATGTACTGCCTGATCCACCGACGTTATTATCGATACTTTGTAATGGTGACGCTCGCATCTTAGGCTATGCCTACAACGTATTATTTTTACCATACGTGCGGCCACATTTACAATAGACCCGTGCAATGGGTTTCTCCCTGACGATTCTATAGCTGCGCAAGGCGAAAACCCAAGCACACATGGCAGACGACATCTTTGTGTCTGGTTGAGTTGCCGTTGATGCCCCCAGCGGCAGATCGAGATACTTTCAAGCGTGCAGAGAACAGCGTTTCAGTGCAGGGACATTTTAATGGTTCATTGATACCGTATCAATGCACACTTTTCATTATATCGCATATCTGTATCTATAGGGAATATAAAATGCCCTATTATTGCACTAAAATACACTTGACCATAGGATAAGTTTTCTAGTTTAACGTGTGCACACTTTTGGTATTTCTTAATTTTTTGTCAATGTGTGCTGCTTGTTTTATGAGTTATGCCTGTATTGTATCATCTGGTTATGCACTTGAAAAGATTGGTGTTAGTCTGTGGATATTTGTCTTATGCTCCCAAAAGAACTAAAGTATACTGCCACTACTACTACTACTACTACTACTACTACTACTACTACTACTGCTGCTGCTGCTGCTGCTGCTGCTGCTGCTGCTGCTATTACTACTACTACTACCTATACTACCAATGCTACGTTAAATTAGTTTATAGTCGTGGCTGCAGCATAATGCCTGATTAATCTGTGTTCGGTCATCATAGATGAAATACATTCCAACAATACTCATCTCTTCTGATTTCATTAGTTACGCCCAGTTAATGGGCTTACTTTGATCTTGTATCTTACTTTATAATTGTCACACTGTTCATTATCCATTCTTTTATCATCTTCCCTCTGCCTGCTTGGTTGTGGCCTGCCCTTTATTCTCTGTCCTGTGAGCCACATTTTGTAGTGCAAGGAAAGTCGCTTAAATAGGCGACTAATTAAAAGTCTGAAGTTGCAATTATATAACCACTTGACTGTTCTTTATTGGCAGGGAATCGGAGCTGAAGTAAATCTTAGAAGCAAACATAATATGACAGGAAGCTCTAGCGAATGAGAATGCAATGCAGATCAAAGCACTGAGGCTACATTTATAATCTAATAAAGTGTGAAGTCTCGCAGACTGTGGTCATACATGTAAACAATATTGCAAAAGACTCCACGCCGCAGTGTCCCACCAACTTTACTGTAATATGGTAATGTTCTTGTTTAACACTTTCCTGGTCAAATCGGTCAATACCGACAGAAAGTTTCAAAGAGCGCTTGCTTCATCCAGTTGTTTAAATATTTACCGTAATCAAAATATTTTCAATGAAAATTTTATTGGCGACTTACCAGGATACTATGCCCATAGTCCTTCCGAATCGCGTCCTATGCTCATTCTGGGCGCCGAACGGCCAGGGTTCGCCAAGAAAAGCTGTTGACTTAGTTCAATAGTATGTCTTTTTAACGGTTAAAAATGAACGTGCTAACATTGTTTTCAATTCACTTACAAAACAAAAACAAAAACAAAACAAATAATCGACACGTAGCGCTTCGTCCCTATCAATTTTATATGGTATTGGTGTCCTGGCAGCAAAATTGCCGGTAATATAGGGTTAGTTTCAAGAACTTTACAAAGTGTGCGTCTGAAATGTAGGCCGTTCGTGTGACCGTAACCTGTCACTGTGGTACTTGTAATCCGTTCGTGTGACCGTAACCTGTCACTGTGGTATTTGTAATACAATATCATCAAATTATGTGAAGATTACAGAACAATGTCAAAATGATATTGATTCTTTTTGTAGAATTCAGCATACTATAAAGATACATAATTTTTGAGTGCTAATTTTCGCTAAATTGTCACTTTCAGTTTTTCACAAGTTGTTGTTGCGAATTTGGCACTATATATACGAAACCTTTAATTATTATAGCCTCGCTATAACCTCACTTATTATCGAGTATCGTACCTCTTACTTTTCATGTTGAACTGATGTCCAAGGCCCAAGTAACCGAGTGGCCCTGTCACAATGCTGCTAGCTTCAGGGTTCAGTGTATACGTCATGATTGTGTGCAGAAGAATTGTGCCTCACTGCCTGCAGCTCCCAAGTCTACCCTTGATCCCTAGAGCCCAATGGGCCTCTGGGTGGCAGCCCGCAGTGTACACAAAGCAAAACAGTCTTCCTGTCCACTACAACTGTTTTAACAACTTCGTGAATTTATTAACACAGTGTTAAACAATAAATCTGTGGATTAGTGTCAGCTCTGTGATTTCCCGCAGCCTACCATGGTAGAGTTTGGTGTGCTTGTCTTCTTGTTAGCAGTGAGATATGACCTGCTCTTTGCAGGTAAGTTAGTGAACACGTGATTGCTATTATGGACACCGCCCAGTTCATTGAAGTGTGTGTGTGTCAACACACACTTTTCTGTTTTTTCCTGAAATTCTTTATTTCTTTCTTTCTTCTTTCTTCTTTACCGGCAAATTTGTCCGACACTTTTTTCGAACACTATTATACATAGAAACTCCAAACTTTGCATGATTGTACCTCCTTACAAGGAGTTTGACCGTTTTATACAAAGGAATGAAGATGTTTAAAATTATGCAAATTAGGCACATTTGAAATTTTAAATCTTGAATATCTTCAAAAGTATAATAGATAGAGATGTCATTCCAAACTTCTACGCGGGAGTTATTGACCAGTGCGCATCTAATGAATGTAAAGCAAAAGTTGTAGCCATTTAAATTATGCTAATTAGCAGATTTGAAATTTTCAATCTTGAATATCTTCAAGACTATAATAGATAGAGATGTCATTCCAACTTCTGCTAGGGGGTTGTTGACCATTGCGCACCTAATGAATTAAAAATAAAAGTTGTACCAATTTAAATTATGCTAAATAGCACCATTAGAAATTTTAAATCTTGAATAACTTCAAAGCTATAATAGATAGAGATGCCATTTCAACTTCTACTCCTGTGTTATAGAATAGTTGTACATTGCCATACCAATATGCTTTGAAGACACACACACACTGATTTGCTATGCAGCAAATAATCTTTCCTAGTTATATTTATTGCAGCACAAATGAAGCACTGGGTTCGGAGTTGTGCCAGATCGGGGACAGTACATATGTAAGTCCACCAGCATCAAAGAAGCACCACAAATATGTGTGTTTTGTGACCACGGAACGGCCAGGTCTCGAAGCAGCACTATATGATTATAAAGGAACAGAGACAGTTATTACATGTATATATTTCCCTTTGTGTTATATTTTATGGACACATTGTATATGTGTGTTTGAATAATGTTGCGCCTTTACAGGTACATTCTCAGCCATACCACCCAAAAGGACTGATTGTCCCCGGACTTGGTACATCCCTAGAGTATGCACTTTTCCAAGTTCCAAGTGTGCCTTAATGTGATAAGTTTTACTGTAAAAGCATCCTTCATCGGAGGCACATGACTCATACCAGTCGCTGTATATTTGAAGGTATCCTTCAAAATTTAAAGTTTCGAATCGTCCCACTATTCAATGGAGTATGCTTAAGTCTCTGGGAAGACATACTAAATTTGTCTGAAGTGTTACAGATAGATGTGCCAATTCAACTTTGGTTCTTTGGTTTGTGCTATGGATGCATTCAATGAAACGAAAATAAATGTTTTAAAATTTGAATTTATGGCAATCATATATCTTAACTTTAAATGTTGAATGTCTCAACTTCAACTCATTGGTTTGTGACATTGGTTTCCTAAATTTTGAACCAAACGTGATGATATGTTAATTTATAGGATTAGATACAGAGAGTGACTGTATCGGCTATGGGGCATAGAGAGATTGGATTGTGATATATAAGATATAACTAAGATGTTGGCACTGTGTTCCTGTTTTTATACTATTGCAGACCTTTTTAACTTTCTGGTTTGTTTGTTAATGTTTGAGCTTCATTTACTTCTTTCTTTGTTAGGAATGAGGAATTGTTTATTGCCAACTTTGACAAAGGCAATGGGCTCTGAATGGACATAGCGTTACTGGATTCATATTCTTTGTAAACCGACTTTTATTCAAGAATCATCACACCTGTAATTCACATACGAAAACAGAGACCATAAGATTGGTCCACATCAACAGCATTTTTTGCGCATTTTGGGCGCATTGCACGGGAAGCGTGGAAAAGACATCTGTTGGTTCAGCCAAACTTTTGCCACTGAAAGATTTAAATGCACATTGCGCTTCCCTTGGTTTTGTTACAGATTTAACTTTACCGCCAGGCGTCGCAAATTTAAACAACTGGCGCCTAATAGTCCACGTTGTTTGTTGTGTACTTATACGTGCTGCAGACATGGTGAAACAGTTGGTCTTCGTGGGCTAGCGAATCAGTATGATTTCAAATCGTGATCTTTTGAGCAAAGAATATGTGATTTGGATGATTGTAATTGTGTCTTGAGTGAACAATGGCTTCTGGAGGCGTTTCATATATGGAGTTCAGAAAATGGTATTTTAAGGTTAAAGTGTGTTGCTTTGAGATATTTGTAAAACTTGGAGTAAATCGGAATGCGACTACATGTGCTGCTGAAAGCTGTAAACATGTGTGCGTGTAAGAAGCCCGATGAATTCTTAACGCCTTGGAATAAAGAATCAATAAACGTAACACTCCACTTCACAAACTACCTCACGTTATCACTTATACCTTTCATGTGTAAACATGAAATAGTAAAGCATCCAGTCAGCTGTTAACAGAGTTGTAGCGGGCATTGAAGTTGTAACTGTAACCATTATATAAAAGAAAGGGAGAAGACGAGAGAGTGTCCAAGGGAAAATAAGTCCACGTAACTGAACTTTTCTTTTCATACAAGCTGAAGTTAAGACTGAATTTTACAATGAAAGAGCTATAGTATGGCGGGTGACAAGGAATCGGGAATCTCTGAGCGGAAGAAAGCACGAAGTAGTGCCAAAGCTCTGGTCAACAGACAGAAAAATGAGCAGTTTAGTATTGTTGACAACGACAGTCAGTGACAAACAGGATCAGCTTATTGCTAGTGAGGCAGAAGAATTGAAGAGAGCTTTGCATAATTTCGAACTGGCACATGAAAACTTTTGTCCTTCCCTCAGAGTATTTTGTCCCGAAATCACGATGATCATTGAATGCAATTGCATTAGACAAATGCGCCACAGGGGCACGGCTTCAAGAGCGAGTTGACTGCTGCCGGGAGTGAGGCCTTGGTTCATGCAAGGAAGAGTTATTGATACCTGCCAGGTGGGGCTGCAGTCAAATAAAACTAAAGAGGGAAAGGTAAGAAAAACGAAAACTGGGTAATCCGACGGTACACGTACAAATAAGATCTATTGTCCGGAGAAAAGTAGCTATGTTTCTCTTAGAACGACGTCACAATGAGGTTAAACCCCAGCCCTATAGCGCTATTTTTGGAAGGCAATAATTTTTGGCTTCATCACATGTATAGCCAGATGTACTTTCTAACTGCAACCAAGGCCTCCATTCCCACCTACTAAACCGGCTGCTCATCAAAGTCTGTGTCTGTGACGCATCGATGTGACACAATCGTATAACTTTTTACCTCAGCTAACATGTCAGTCAGCTGAGCAAATGCAATGTGTCTCTGTCCGTCGTTCGTCGTCCACAATTGGACTTCAGCCAATCAGGATTGCAATTGTGATCCACATATTTGACCTCTTCTTCAAAATCGATCCAGAATCACTTCACACTTGGTGGAACTGCACCTTGGGTGGGTCTCTGCTGAGTTTCTTTGAATGGTTACGCTCTATTGATTTTGCATTTGTTAGCTGAGCCGGCTTGTCAGCTAGCAGAGCTTGTGTTATCACCCTTCGTCCGTCGTAAGTCGTCCATCGTCCGTCGTCCGTCGCCCTTTCACAAATCACATTTTCGACTTCTCTGAAACTGTCTGCCAGATTCACTTCAAACTTGGTTGCAATGTACCTTGTATGTGTCTATACCAAGTTTGTTCAAATGGTCGTGCTCCAGTGGTTTGTTGTTTTTTAGGATTTTATTATTCATTTTTTTTATTTTATTTTATTTGGTTTTTTGGTTCCTTTTTGGGCACATCTAAAAAAATCTCTGAAACCACTCAGCCAATTGCATTGATATCATGAAGGAAATCCCTAGGGACTCCTATTTCTTAATTTGTTCACCAGGTGATGCTGAATTGTTTTCATTTTGTTTTATATTTTTGTATGTTTTTGGTATTTTCGTTTTCTTCTCCAGAACCGTCACTCAGATTAAGCTGAAACTTGGTGGATATGGCTCTTGTGAAATAATCAAACCAAGTTGCTCACTGCGTGGCACTGCTGTGGATTCCTGATTTTTAATTATTTTTTTTTTCAATTCGGGTACTTACCGGTAATAGACCTTTCCTGTTGATTATTATATAAGTCAATGGGCATTTTGAGGCTCAATATTATGTATTTTATCTACCACGCAGTGAGGTTCTTTTTCAAGTTCTCTTGAAATATTTTTCAATTTCTCATGCTCCCGTTAAATTCATATTTTTTAAGATTTTGTTTAAGCAAATCTTGGAAATACTTCTAAATGCCATATGCACTCAGCTAAAGCTAAACACAGGTCCATTCAGTTCCAATTTTTATTTTGTAAACAAGCTTAGGTCAGCTGAGCACGGGCTGTTCACACGGCCCTCTAGTGTTATAAAAATGTGCTCGCCTTGCCATTAAGTCTGCTTTATTCCCTCTGGTTGATGCACCCCTTTTTACAAGTTCCTTCTTTAGATCAACTACTCTCATCTTTCCATAGTCTGCCATGCTGGCTCATTACAATCTAGGCTAGTGAATAACCTTTGTGACCTGTACTCCATATGTGGCAAAATTGGTAGAATGCCTGTCCTATCGTTTTTTTTTTCATTTTTAAAAAAATCTTTTAACAAATCGTTTCTGAAACCGCTGGGTCAATTGCTTTGCAAAACAGCTTGGCCGATTGATTTGAAATTGCACAGTCACACTGTTGGATACCGCTAGACCAGAGTGGAATTTATTATGGCTTGAAGTTCAAGGTCAGCTGAGGACAGGCTGCTAACACATCTTTCTTATTTCCCAGTATTTTGAAAAAAAATCAATCTGATGGAAGGACGTCTTCAATGCTGCATCAATTGGCCCACATTCCAGAGCTTCATCGTGAGTATCATTATCAATCTCAATCCGGTGAGAAAGTAGGGCTGGCGCCAGGAAGGCAGTGTTTGAAGTGAAGGCTTGGTTGTTATGAATTAATCAGGAGCTCGCCAAACAACAACAGCAGTTGAGACAGAGACGAGAAGAATTCCACTTGGCCATGACTATCACTTAAGCAGATGCAGCGAAAAAGAATTTTTTCACAAGTGGACGGGTAAATGGACTGTGGTGATATGTATATAAGATGATGAGAAAAATGGGTGTTAAAGGTGATTAGAGAAGTGGAAGTCGGTGGATTTGACAACCAAATAAACAAAAAAGTCTTGATTCTGTTACTATACCACTGTTGAATATTGATGCACCAGGGTGAACAGATGGCCCTGCATACAACATATTGACATGCCAGAGATACAAGTACAACTGCATTAACTCTTTCAGTTTTACGGAAAGAAGAACCCCAATGGAAGTTTCATACAGTTCGTATGGGTGACGATAGGGATGTTGACTCCCAGAATTATCAATTAATAGACTAAAATGGCATAAAAGGAGACCAGAATGTCTCATTTCACATACTGTTTTCTTTGGTATTGTGAATGGGTTTTTGAGTGATTAATAATATTAAACAGTCAAGTAATGCTGAAATTTGCTGAAAAAACAGCAAAACCTCCAGGGGGCTGTCGGGTTACGTGACTTTAAGAAACCAAGAAAGACCAAACAAAATCCCAATGACCTAGAGCTAAACACTTCATGGTAAAAGTTTGATACCATGGGACTCCTTAGTTGCGGGATATTTTCCACATGTAAAGTAATGTCATATTCTGTTAAAATTAATGCAGCAATGGAGTCTTGTCCATTACAGGAATACAACAGCAAATGCTGTATTGACATCTTTCGGCGATGGAGTGATCAAAGGAAATGAATTGTTAAACCAACCACCAACTTGCTCACTGTTGTCCAAAGCCCTTCTCCATACTGACAGAGAAGAAGGTACAGAGAAGTGGGAGTTATCAAAGATATAGCTGGCTATCTTGGATTGATATCATGAAATTTATAAATGGAGTAGCTATTTTTGAGATTACTGTGGTGGCATGCTTGCGGGGACGCGGTCACATTGTTACATGGCTGTGTTGATAATATCATTGCAACAATACCCCGTGAACAATGTCGAAAACAGTGAGCTGATAGACACCAGTGCTGCGTTTAAAGTCCCACACTGTTTAATCCATATCTTAATGATTTGCCATATATATTTGACCAGAACTGTGATCCCGTTACCTTGTACAACTAAAACCTAAACTGTTTATTTATATGCCGATGATTAGATTCCCATGGCAGATTCTGAAAGGGATTGAAACATTGTTAAATGTTTAGAAAAATTACCAGAGTATTGCAAGAATTGGATGCTATTTATTAGTGTCCCAAAATCCAAGGAAATGATATTTAATAAAACAGGCAACTTGATCCATGGCAAATATGAAATTGGTGGTAAAGATCTTGAAGTAGTGAAAAATTAGGTATATCAGGGGATTGAAATTTCATGAAAAGGAAATTTGACAGGGAAATAAATTGTGTGACAAAGCAATCAAAGTATCGGAAAGATTAAAGAAAATTTTATACAGCAAACAAGTGGATATACGTACAGTGACTCTAGTAGGACGTATTTAATAATATTGTTTGGCTTGGAAAAATAATTTTTAGGTGTAAAAATTCTTTTCAGCTTGAAAAAATATTTGAGAGGTTCAAAAATATTTTTTACCTTGAAAAAATATTTATCAGCTTGAAAAAATATTTTTTCAAATTTAGTTAATAACTCGCAGGTGTGACTTAATAACTCGCACGTGGGCGTTAATAACTTGCACGTGCGACTTATTAACTCCCATGAATGACATATTAACTCCCATGAGCGACTTATTAACTCGCGCGTGCAACTTAATTGTCACGTGGTGTGTCACCCATGTTGAAGAAGACCACACAGATAAGGTTGCTACTTGTGTTTGCTTCTTGGATTCCATGACGTTTACAGGAGGAAGGTGAGTAGAAATTATGACATTTTCGGTTCTATTATGACCCATATGCCTACATTATCATTCTTGTTTACATTTCAAGATGGCTGTCGCACCAAGTGACAATGTGCACGTGACAATTAAGTTGCACGCGCGAGTTAAAAGGTCGCTCATGGGAGTTAATAAGTGTGTTTGGACCAATCATCAAGCGATTATAAGTCAGTATGCAAGATGTCAGATGCCGATTGAAGTGATGTGTCATCGGCAAATAACTTGATATTGGAATGAACAACATCAACGATGTCATTAATAAAAATTAAAAATAGAAGGGGACCAAGGACAGAGCCTTGAGGTACCCCAGCATTAATAGTGCCTCAATTGGAGCCTTGGCCCTTAATGACCACACGCTGTTGTCTATCTGAATTTTAACTACGGAACCAGGTTAATAATTCACCGGATATGCTATTCTTTTCAAGTTTATGGAGCAAGGCAGAATGCCACACTTTATCAAAAGCTTTGCTTACGTCTAGGAATACAATTCTTACATCCTTACGAAGATGAGTAGCTAAGCAAAGCTCGTGGTAAAGGGACAAGAGTTGGTTGATGACAAAAGTCACCCGGGATGAGACCGGATTGCTGCGAGGACAGAACACGATTATCGCAAAAGAAATTAAAGACATGTATAAATATAATTCGTTTTATAACTTTACTCACACAGCTGAGAAGAGAAATAGGTCTATAGTTATAACAGGACGATTCTGAATCCTTTTTGTGAATAGGTATAGCATTAGCCTTCTTCAGGGAGAAGGAAAGGAATTTTAATTTAAAGATAAATTACAAAGTCGTGGTAGGGATGTCTTTCAGGTCAGACTGTTTTATTTCATTCTTCCATTCAGTTGATATTGCATGTATTAAATGATGTAAAGTTTTAAAAATAGTTTTTCATCTATGGATACTTTTTACAGAATTCTTATGATTTTTGTTTGATACTCAAAGTTAAATTAAATTTCTGCACATAAGATCAAAATGTACAGCGGAAGGGAAAAAAACTCGACGCATATCTCTCGATTCAGTTACCAACCCGTTATATAACTTAGCTAGTAATGCTGTTGTATCGACTGTCCTAATGGTTGTCAAAATTAAAAAACACACACACACACATTTTAACAGGTCAAATGCTTTTTCAAAGTCTGTAAAGCCTTCCAACATGGAAACATTTTACATATCTGTAATATTCTAATAATTCTACTTGTCTCATGATTTTTTTCCTCACTGCATATCTGTTTTTCACGAAGCGTATCTGGTCAGTATCAAGTAACATTTGTAACACGTTTTATCTCTGTATGCGATACATTTTGAAATCAATTTATAATCAGTATTAAGTAAAGACACAAGACTCCAATTTTTTAGTCTTAAATGACATTTTGTAACCTTGCTTTTTTAATTCCTTTTCTCAGAGAAATTTATATGTGCCCGTTTTGGTGCACAAAGTCTGCTTCTTTTATGCACATTTCTTTTGTATTTATCCAGAACATCTTCTGAAGCTGATTGTGCCGGCCATCCGCTCCAGGACTATTATTGTGTTGACATGTTATTGTTACATTTTTTATTTCTTGAAATACTATGGCTCCCTCGTAACCTCCATATTCTACATTGTCAAATTTTGGCATCTGATCATCATACTGTAATAGTTGTTTTCATATTAACTTCAGGTGGATTCTTGGTGGCATATAACCGTTTATTACAATGTCTCTTGGCGCAGGGGCTGTTGTTTATCACTTGGTGTGATGCCATTGGCTTACCTCATTATCATTCTTTTTGTCTTGTTATCATATTTCCCTTTTCTGAATGCAAAAAGTATTTGTTAGGCCTCTTTCCCTCTTCATGTCATCTTGCCGTGCAGCTTATACGTGCATAAAAAAGGTTTCGAATTCAACTTGTTTATTTGTGTCATTTTTCCTTCAATTTCTCTCTCTTTCTATAACTTATCCTCCAGTCTGTATCCTCCAGTCTGTATTCTCCGGCTTTTCTTGGCAAAACAGTTTTAATTAATCGATAAATTAAAGAATCAAACTTTTTTTAGGTTCTTGGCAAGTGGCAATCTTGATATGGAAGTTTAATTGCCTGACTTGAGCATTTATGTATCGTAACGGTCCCACGTGTATATGTATAGATTATCGTATGGTTTTCCTTGTTTATTGATTTTACCAACTCGTATGATATCATGTTACTGCACTCGATCATTATCGCTCACTCGTGCAGTTACACGATATCGCACTGGTTGGTGAAATCAATAAACAGAGAAAACCACATGGTGATTTTGAATCTGCAGAGACACCATAAATTCAGCAATACACTCTTTTTAACTCCTTCGGATTAAATTCATGCATCGGCCAAGCTTCGTGTTTTTGTTGCGTTGGGAAAACCCATTAATCGGGGTTTTTGCAATGTGGCCACACGCATTGTTAAAATATATATTATTGTAAAGATACCCCCTCCGCCCCCCCCCCCCCAAAAAGTCCAAAAATGTGGCCACATATCTGGCCAAATTTGTAATGGTGGAAATAATGGAATATGTTGCCGAAATGCTCACATTGACTACAAGCGTGCCATATTGATGTGACGGCTAAAGTAAGAAAATGTACCCCAGCAGAGCATAAAAAAATTATTGGATATTCCATTATTTTCACAATTATAATTGTGGCCAATGTGGCTAGAATTGTGTCCAGACATGTGGCTACATTTTTGAGCGGTCTTTTTAGTATATTTACTATGTAATAGGGGGCGCAGCCTGCTCTTACGGTACAGGTACAAGAAGGTGGGAAAAGCATGACTCACAGTCACATAGTGTTGCAACATTTCAGAAACCGTACCAGCCGAGAATAACTGTTCCGGAAACATGACTTTTTTAACGGCAGTTCAGCACTTAAATTGTTTTTTCCAGCCGCCAACATCACATCAAAAATTAATCAGTTGCTTCCATTTCAATAAAAAACACAATCTAAGAATATTGTACTGTCCCTTTTGAAGACGTGTTAGAATATCTATAGACTTTTCTTGCCTTGCATTTTGGTCAGTGCTGGCACCAAGAGAAATTCGATTCATCCAACATGACACGAGCTGGCATACGTCACGACGAGTGCTCGGTGCCGTCCGCAAGGCATGAATGAGCCAGGCTGCGAAAGCGGCCTGGCGAGCTGCAAATGAAGTTGGCAATGGGATGGCTTCCCCCACTTCTTCTGTGTTATATCCATTTTATATTATAGCGAGCGTCGGCGAGTTCTTAACATAAACACATGTGAATGTAGGATATAACAGAACGGTAATTAAATTATCTAATCAGAAGAGAACTCAGTATCTATCCAACGAAGTTGATTTTCTTTGTCATCCCTTACTGCGCATGCGCACAAGGGCGCAGACATTGCTTTTTTTAGGTACCCCGGAAATTTTCGCAGTTTTGTTTAGCCCAAAGTCTCAAACTTCCCGGCTTTAATGGAAATCATGTCAATAATTCATAACTGGGCTTCAGAAAACGTTGTCGGCAGAGTGTAATGAATGATAAAGATTCACCGAGTTGCATTGTTAACACCTCGATGGAACGTGGACCTGGCAAACACACTTCTGGGGCTGGAAGTGGGTTTCCGCGGAATAGAAAAACTTGACAGGTGTGAGGGTAACCTAAATAAACATCCCAAAGCATGTAGTATTTGTTGTGAATGTTCACATTGTTGTGTCTCACCGTTCTTACATCTGCACACTGTGCAGTCACCAGGTCGCTTCTTCGGGCCCTTCCAGATCGCAACACTCAGTCACACTTATCACCCCCCCCCCCCCGGGGCCCCAAAACGTCATGTTGCCAAAGTCTGCTCCGATTTTGGTGTTTTCGCGCAACAATCCAACAGTCACTCTCCGTAAGCACTACGTCTCTTCTACAGGATACGGCACCAGTTCAATGGCGATATAAAAATCTTGAGAACAATACTTAAATTTGTGGAACAGTGTCTAACAAAAAGAAAGGCTATACGGGAGATAATTTCGTTCATTTGTTCAAGGCAGTACGGCTTCGCCCCTCTAGACTGGTTTAGTAAATGGCCGCTAGAAGGACCTAACGACCAGGTGCTATGTACTGCCTGATCCACCGACGTTATTATCGATACTTTGTAATGGTGACGCTCGCATCTTAGGCTATGCCTACAACGTATTATTTTTACCATACGTGCGGCCACATTTACAATAGACCCGTGCAATGGGTTTCTCCCTGACGATTCTATAGCTGCGCAAGGCGAAAACCCAAGCACACATGGCAGACGACATCTTTGTGTCTGGTTGAGTTGCCGTTGATGCCCCCAGCGGCAGATCGAGATACTTTCAAGCGTGCAGAGAACAGCGTTTCAGTGCAGGGACATTTTAATGGTTCATTGATACCGTATCAATGCACACTTTTCATTATATCGCATATCTGTATCTATAGGGAATATAAAATGCCCTATTATTGCACTAAAATACACTTGACCATAGGATAAGTTTTCTAGTTTAACGTGTGCACACTTTTGGTATTTCTTAATTTTTTGTCAATGTGTGCTGCTTGTTTTATGAGTTATGCCTGTATTGTATCATCTGGTTATGCACTTGAAAAGATTGGTGTTAGTCTGTGGATATTTGTCTTATGCTCCCAAAAGAACTAAAGTATACTGCCACTACTACTACTACTACTACTACTACTACTACTACTACTACTACTGCTGCTGCTGCTGCTGCTGCTGCTGCTGCTGCTGCTATTACTACTACTACTACCTATACTACCAATGCTACGTTAAATTAGTTTATAGTCGTGGCTGCAGCATAATGCCTGATTAATCTGTGTTCGGTCATCATAGATGAAATACATTCCAACAATACTCATCTCTTCTGATTTCATTAGTTACGCCCAGTTAATGGGCTTACTTTGATCTTGTATCTTACTTTATAATTGTCACACTGTTCATTATCCATTCTTTTATCATCTTCCCTCTGCCTGCTTGGTTGTGGCCTGCCCTTTATTCTCTGTCCTGTGAGCCACATTTTGTAGTGCAAGGAAAGTCGCTTAAATAGGCGACTAATTAAAAGTCTGAAGTTGCAATTATATAACCACTTGACTGTTCTTTATTGGCAGGGAATCGGAGCTGAAGTAAATCTTAGAAGCAAACATAATATGACAGGAAGCTCTAGCGAATGAGAATGCAATGCAGATCAAAGCACTGAGGCTACATTTATAATCTAATAAAGTGTGAAGTCTCGCAGACTGTGGTCATACATGTAAACAATATTGCAAAAGACTCCACGCCGCAGTGTCCCACCAACTTTACTGTAATATGGTAATGTTCTTGTTTAACACTTTCCTGGTCAAATCGGTCAATACCGACAGAAAGTTTCAAAGAGCGCTTGCTTCATCCAGTTGTTTAAATATTTACCGTAATCAAAATATTTTCAATGAAAATTTTATTGGCGACTTACCAGGATACTATGCCCATAGTCCTTCCGAATCGCGTCCTATGCTCATTCTGGGCGCCGAACGGCCAGGGTTCGCCAAGAAAAGCTGTTGACTTAGTTCAATAGTATGTCTTTTTAACGGTTAAAAATGAACGTGCTAACATTGTTTTCAATTCACTTACAAAACAAAAACAAAAACAAAACAAATAATCGACACGTAGCGCTTCGTCCCTATCAATTTTATATGGTATTGGTGTCCTGGCAGCAAAATTGCCGGTAATATAGGGTTAGTTTCAAGAACTTTACAAAGTGTGCGTCTGAAATGTAGGCCGTTCGTGTGACCGTAACCTGTCACTGTGGTACTTGTAATCCGTTCGTGTGACCGTAACCTGTCACTGTGGTATTTGTAATACAATATCATCAAATTATGTGAAGATTACAGAACAATGTCAAAATGATATTGATTCTTTTTGTAGAATTCAGCATACTATAAAGATACATAATTTTTGAGTGCTAATTTTCGCTAAATTGTCACTTTCAGTTTTTCACAAGTTGTTGTTGCGAATTTGGCACTATATATACGAAACCTTTAATTATTATAGCCTCGCTATAACCTCACTTATTATCGAGTATCGTACCTCTTACTTTTCATGTTGAACTGATGTCCAAGGCCCAAGTAACCGAGTGGCCCTGTCACAATGCTGCTAGCTTCAGGGTTCAGTGTATACGTCATGATTGTGTGCAGAAGAATTGTGCCTCACTGCCTGCAGCTCCCAAGTCTACCCTTGATCCCTAGAGCCCAATGGGCCTCTGGGTGGCAGCCCGCAGTGTACACAAAGCAAAACAGTCTTCCTGTCCACTACAACTGTTTTAACAACTTCGTGAATTTATTAACACAGTGTTAAACAATAAATCTGTGGATTAGTGTCAGCTCTGTGATTTCCCGCAGCCTACCATGGTAGAGTTTGGTGTGCTTGTCTTCTTGTTAGCAGTGAGATATGACCTGCTCTTTGCAGGTAAGTTAGTGAACACGTGATTGCTATTATGGACACCGCCCAGTTCATTGAAGTGTGTGTGTGTCAACACACACTTTTCTGTTTTTTCCTGAAATTCTTTATTTCTTTCTTTCTTCTTTCTTCTTTACCGGCAAATTTGTCCGACACTTTTTTCGAACACTATTATACATAGAAACTCCAAACTTTGCATGATTGTACCTCCTTACAAGGAGTTTGACCGTTTTATACAAAGGAATGAAGATGTTTAAAATTATGCAAATTAGGCACATTTGAAATTTTAAATCTTGAATATCTTCAAAAGTATAATAGATAGAGATGTCATTCCAAACTTCTACGCGGGAGTTATTGACCAGTGCGCATCTAATGAATGTAAAGCAAAAGTTGTAGCCATTTAAATTATGCTAATTAGCAGATTTGAAATTTTCAATCTTGAATATCTTCAAGACTATAATAGATAGAGATGTCATTCCAACTTCTGCTAGGGGGTTGTTGACCATTGCGCACCTAATGAATTAAAAATAAAAGTTGTACCAATTTAAATTATGCTAAATAGCACCATTAGAAATTTTAAATCTTGAATAACTTCAAAGCTATAATAGATAGAGATGCCATTTCAACTTCTACTCCTGTGTTATAGAATAGTTGTACATTGCCATACCAATATGCTTTGAAGACACACACACACTGATTTGCTATGCAGCAAATAATCTTTCCTAGTTATATTTATTGCAGCACAAATGAAGCACTGGGTTCGGAGTTGTGCCAGATCGGGGACAGTACATATGTAAGTCCACCAGCATCAAAGAAGCACCACAAATATGTGTGTTTTGTGACCACGGAACGGCCAGGTCTCGAAGCAGCACTATATGATTATAAAGGAACAGAGACAGTTATTACATGTATATATTTCCCTTTGTGTTATATTTTATGGACACATTGTATATGTGTGTTTGAATAATGTTGCGCCTTTACAGGTACATTCTCAGCCATACCACCCAAAAGGACTGATTGTCCCCGGACTTGGTACATCCCTAGAGTATGCACTTTTCCAAGTTCCAAGTGTGCCTTAATGTGATAAGTTTTACTGTAAAAGCATCCTTCATCGGAGGCACATGACTCATACCAGTCGCTGTATATTTGAAGGTATCCTTCAAAATTTAAAGTTTCGAATCGTCCCACTATTCAATGGAGTATGCTTAAGTCTCTGGGAAGACATACTAAATTTGTCTGAAGTGTTACAGATAGATGTGCCAATTCAACTTTGGTTCTTTGGTTTGTGCTATGGATGCATTCAATGAAACGAAAATAAATGTTTTAAAATTTGAATTTATGGCAATCATATATCTTAACTTTAAATGTTGAATGTCTCAACTTCAACTCATTGGTTTGTGACATTGGTTTCCTAAATTTTGAACCAAACGTGATGATATGTTAATTTATAGGATTAGATACAGAGAGTGACTGTATCGGCTATGGGGCATAGAGAGATTGGATTGTGATATATAAGATATAACTAAGATGTTGGCACTGTGTTCCTGTTTTTATACTATTGCAGACCTTTTTAACTTTCTGGTTTGTTTGTTAATGTTTGAGCTTCATTTACTTCTTTCTTTGTTAGGAATGAGGAATTGTTTATTGCCAGCTTTGACAAAGGCAATGGGCTCTGAATGGACATAGCGTTACTGGATTCATATTCTTTGTAAACCGACTTTTATTCAAGAATCATCACACCTGTAATTCACATACGAAAACAGAGACCATAAGATTGGTCCACATCAACAGCATTTTTTGCGCATTTTGGGCGCATTGCACGGGAAGCGTGGAAAAGACATCTGTTGGTTCAGCCAAACTTTTGCCACTGAAAGATTTAAATGCACATTGCGCTTCCCTTGGTTTTGTTACAGATTTAACTTTACCGCCAGGCGTCGCAAATTTAAACAACTGGCGCCTAATAGTCCACGTTGTTTGTTGTGTACTTATACGTGCTGCAGACATGGTGAAACAGTTGGTCTTCGTGGGCTAGCGAATCAGTATGATTTCAAATCGTGATCTTTTGAGCAAAGAATATGTGATTTGGATGATTGTAATTGTGTCTTGAGTGAACAATGGCTTCTGGAGGCGTTTCATATATGGAGTTCAGAAAATGGTATTTTAAGGTTAAAGTGTGTTGCTTTGAGATATTTGTAAAACTTGGAGTAAATCGGAATGCGACTACATGTGCTGCTGAAAGCTGTAAACATGTGTGCGTGTAAGAAGCCCGATGAATTCTTAACGCCTTGGAATAAAGAATCAATAAACGTAACACTCCACTTCACAAACTACCTCACGTTATCACTTATACCTTTCATGTGTAAACATGAAATAGTAAAGCATCCAGTCAGCTGTTAACAGAGTTGTAGCGGGCATTGAAGTTGTAACTGTAACCATTATATAAAAGAAAGGGAGAAGACGAGAGAGTGTCCAAGGGAAAATAAGTCCACGTAACTGAACTTTTCTTTTCATACAAGCTGAAGTGAAGACTGAATTTTACAATGAAAGAGCTATAGTATGGCGGGTGACAAGGAATCGGGAATCTCTGAGCGGAAGAAAGCACGAAGTAGTGCCAAAGCTCTGGTCAACAGACAGAAAAATGAGCAGTTTAGTATTGTTGACAACGACAGTCAGTGACAAACAGGATCAGCTTATTGCTAGTGAGGCAGAAGAATTGAAGAGAGCTTTGCATAATTTCGAACTGGCACATGAAAACTTTTGTCCTTCCCTCAGAGTATTTTGTCCCGAAATCACGATGATCATTGAATGCAATTGCATTAGACAAATGCGCCACAGGGGCACGGCTTCAAGAGCGAGTTGACTGCTGCCGGGAGTGAGGCCTTGGTTCATGCAAGGAAGAGTTATTGATACCTGCCAGGTGGGGCTGCAGTCAAATAAAACTAAAGAGGGAAAGGTAAGAAAAACGAAAACTGGGTAATCCGACGGTACACGTACAAATAAGATCTATTGTCCGGAGAAAAGTAGCTATGTTTCTCTTAGAACGACGTCACAATGAGGTTAAACCCCAGCCCTATAGCGCTATTTTTGGAAGGCAATAATTTTTGGCTTCATCACATGTATAGCCAGATGTACTTTCTAACTGCAACCAAGGCCTCCATTCCCACCTACTAAACCGGCTGCTCATCAAAGTCTGTGTCTGTGACGCATCGATGTGACACAATCGTATAACTTTTTACCTCAGCTAACATGTCAGTCAGCTGAGCAAATGCAATGTGTCTCTGTCCGTCGTTCGTCGTCCACAATTGGACTTCAGCCAATCAGGATTGCAATTGTGATCCACATATTTGACCTCTTCTTCAAAATCGATCCAGAATCACTTCACACTTGGTGGAACTGCACCTTGGGTGGGTCTCTGCTGAGTTTCTTTGAATGGTTACGCTCTATTGATTTTGGATTTGTTAGCTGAGCCGGCTTGTCAGCTAGCAGAGCTTGTGTTATCACCCTTCGTCCGTCGTAAGTCGTCCATCGTCCGTCGTCCGTCGCCCTTTCACAAATCACATTTTCGACTTCTCTGAAACTGTCTGCCAGATTCACTTCAAACTTGGTTGCAATGTACCTTGTATGTGTCTATACCAAGTTTGTTCAAATGGTCGTGCTCCAGTGGTTTGTTGTTTTTTAGGATTTTATTATTCATTTTTTTTATTTTATTTTATTTGGTTTTTTGGTTCCTTTTTGGGCACATCTAAAAAAATCTCTGAAACCACTCAGCCAATTGCATTGATATCATGAAGGAAATCCCTAGGGACTCCTATTTCTTAATTTGTTCACCAGGTGATGCTGAATTGTTTTCATTTTGTTTTATATTTTTGTATGTTTTTGGTATTTTCGTTTTCTTCTCCAGAACCGTCACTCAGATTAAGCTGAAACTTGGTGGATATGGCTCTTGTGAAATAATCAAACCAAGTTGCTCACTGCGTGGCACTGCTGTGGATTCCTGATTTTTAATTATTTTTTTTTTCAATTCGGGTACTTACCGGTAATAGACCTTTCCTGTTGATTATTATATAAGTCAATGGGCATTTTGAGGCTCAATATTATGTATTTTATCTACCACGCAGTGAGGTTCTTTTTCAAGTTCTCTTGAAATATTTTTCAATTTCTCATGCTCCCGTTAAATTCATATTTTTTAAGATTTTGTTTAAGCAAATCTTGGAAATACTTCTAAATGCCATATGCACTCAGCTAAAGCTAAACACAGGTCCATTCAGTTCCAATTTTTATTTTGTAAACAAGCTTAGGTCAGCTGAGCACGGGCTGTTCACACGGCCCTCTAGTGTTATAAAAATGTGCTCGCCTTGCCATTAAGTCTGCTTTATTCCCTCTGGTTGATGCACCCCTTTTTACAAGTTCCTTCTTTAGATCAACTACTCTCATCTTTCCATAGTCTGCCATGCTGGCTCATTACAATCTAGGCTAGTGAATAACCTTTGTGACCTGTACTCCATATGTGGCAAAATTGGTAGAATGCCTGTCCTATCGTTTTTTTTTTTCATTTTTAAAAAAATCTTTTAACAAATCGTTTCTGAAACCGCTGGGTCAATTGCTTTGCAAAACAGCTTGGCCGATTGATTTGAAATTGCACAGTCACACTGTTGGATACCGCTAGACCAGAGTGGAATTTATTATGGCTTGAAGTTCAAGGTCAGCTGAGGACAGGCTGCTAACACATCTTTCTTATTTCCCAGTATTTTGAAAAAAAATCAATCTGATGGAAGGACGTCTTCAATGCTGCATCAATTGGCCCACATTCCAGAGCTTCATCGTGAGTATCATTATCAATCTCAATCCGGTGAGAAAGTAGGGCTGGCGCCAGGAAGGCAGTGTTTGAAGTGAAGGCTTGGTTGTTATGAATTAATCAGGAGCTCGCCAAACAACAACAGCAGTTGAGACAGAGACGAGAAGAATTCCACTTGGCCATGACTATCACTTAAGCAGATGCAGCGAAAAAGAATTTTTTCACAAGTGGACGGGTAAATGGACTGTGGTGATATGTATATAAGATGATGAGAAAAATGGGTGTTAAAGGTGATTAGAGAAGTGGAAGTCGGTGGATTTGACAACCAAATAAACAAAAAAGTCTTGATTCTGTTACTATACCACTGTTGAATATTGATGCACCAGGGTGAACAGATGGCCCTGCATACAACATATTGACATGCCAGAGATACAAGTACAACTGCATTAACTCTTTCAGTTTTACGGAAAGAAGAACCCCAATGGAAGTTTCATACAGTTCGTATGGGTGACGATAGGGATGTTGACTCCCAGAATTATCAATTAATAGACTAAAATGGCATAAAAGGAGACCAGAATGTCTCATTTCACATACTGTTTTCTTTGGTATTGTGAATGGGTTTTTGAGTGATTAATAATATTAAACAGTCAAGTAATGCTGAAATTTGCTGAAAAAACAGCAAAACCTCCAGGGGGCTGTCGGGTTACGTGACTTTAAGAAACCAAGAAAGACCAAACAAAATCCCAATGACCTAGAGCTAAACACTTCATGGTAAAAGTTTGATACCATGGGACTCCTTAGTTGCGGGATATTTTCCACATGTAAAGTAATGTCATATTCTGTTAAAATTAATGCAGCAATGGAGTCTTGTCCATTACAGGAATACAACAGCAAATGCTGTATTGACATCTTTCGGCGATGGAGTGATCAAAGGAAATGAATTGTTAAACCAACCACCAACTTGCTCACTGTTGTCCAAAGCCCTTCTCCATACTGACAGAGAAGAAGGTACAGAGAAGTGGGAGTTATCAAAGATATAGCTGGCTATCTTGGATTGATATCATGAAATTTATAAATGGAGTAGCTATTGAGGCAATCTATCTCATGTATGGGAACATAATTGATAATGAGAACGAAAGGGTAAACGACCAAAACAAAGGGCTGATGATATTTTTATAGGAATTAGGTCACCCGTAGTGGTGTGGCTGGTGATAAAAATGATAAGAAAGTTATATATGCAAGCGTAAAAAATGAAAGTGTAAGGTATGTGAACATGAACATCCCTTTTACAACTGTGGTCAATTCAAGGAAATGAAGCCTGAAGAGTGACTAGTATTCTCAAAAGGCACTCAGATGAGGACTGATTATGGAAAGTCAGTTAATACCTTAGGAGTTTCCATACAGAGATTGAAAGCTTTTTGTTAAGCGACGTGTGGAAAAAGTTCCACACATAATACTTGACCATGGTGATGACAAGATATAGTATTTGAAGAAGTGCCACAAATTGGGCTGTATGGTAAGGACAGGATGTAGTACCTGGGCACCCCCCCCCCCCCCGTGATAGCAAGAGGTGGTACCCGCTGCACCCCTGGTGATGATGGCAAGAGGTGGTACCTGCCACACCCCTGATGGTGATGGCAAGATGTTGTACCTGCCACACCCCTGATGGTGATGGCAAGATGTTGTACCTGCCACACCCCTGATGGTGATGGCAAGAGGTGGTACCTGGCACACCAACCACAGCACCCAATCCACATTCCCAAACAGAAATGGTTCAATGGAGGAAGGTATGTGTGAGTGCCATAATCGACACTGCCCAGTTTATTTTATTCAATCCAACACAAGTATTATATTCGGAGATGTTCCAAATCTGGCATAACTTCGAATACAGTACTAGAAGTGGAGTAAATACAAAGAACTGGGCCATGTCGATAATGGCATTCACGCATACCTGCCTCCATCGAACCATTGTCTTCATACAACAAGGGTATTGTTCCAATTTAGTATGATACATTTTTACATGTTCAGTTACCTTTATGCCAGATAAACATGTGGGGGCATGCTAAATGGATACAAGTCCTCAGTGCACCAATCATATCGTTTCAGCTTTGCCTCACAGTTAACCTGGCGTCATTGTGGTCAAACTGAAGTTGAAAACTCCTGAGTGAATGACAGTTTGCGTTGCGTTGAGTAACGTCAGGGTGATTGGTAGAGGTATTGGTCCAGTGTGCGTTGAAATAATTCTATGCGAGGTTATTCTGGTGTGTTTATCAACCCAATTTTGTTCTCAATTGCTTGTCACATAAAATGTTACGTAAGTAGTGTCATATAGTCCCTGTAAAATTATTGCAGCAAAATATTTCTTATTAGTAGCTTTATTTCAAGGACAGAGGTAGGAAATTCCAGCGAGAGATCAACTTGTGCAATTGTAATTCTACCCCTGCCGTACATATTGATAAAAAGAACAAATACTTGTGTAAAACAATGACCAATATTGCACAAATATATGGAAGTTATCAAAAATGTTTACACAGAATGATTTAATATCATCAAACAAATTTCACGTTTGGACATTCTTATGGAGTAGAGAAAGACATTAAAGCAGGTATGTTTGTGAGGCATGTGGACTCGATTCTTGTTCAAACCTTTAAATATACAATGAAAAGGAAAACCAATAATAACCTACAGAAACAGTGAAACTACATGTCAAATTTAGATACACAAACTTCACTACTGCAGTATAACCCCTCCTACAGAACACCTCTCACAACTGCTTTGGTCATAAACGTTTTACATATTATTTGATAGGAATTTGGATGTTCATGAATCACCTCTAAACTTTTCTTATGTCTGAACACATGATAATTGTGGGACCCAAAGCTCAAACCGAACCTCGTATTGTTGCAAACTTTGCATATTCATAAAAACTGAATGACTGAATTGGTAAAATGCAAAATACGATGTGTTAATAGCATTTTGGAGCTGAAAGGACTCCTATATCATGTCTGTGGTCTGCATATACTGCCAGATGAATGTACCTGCATTCTTGCCAGTTTATTTGTGTTTACAAGTAGGTTTGGATCATGTGCGAATGAAACTATGTCCCGTCATTAAACACACCAGCACGGCAATACGTTTAATCCAATTTCTTATGGATGCGACGTGTACTTTGTATACTGGAACCACTTCAAAGTTAACAGGGAACTGTACCCACAGCTAACTGTTTCAGTTGTCAAAGGATTAACATCAAACTGAGATTTGTTGCCGACTACCCTCCTTATGTTCACAGACTCCAAGCTCACAGGGCTCTTCCATCATCACACAATGTGGCTTGGTTTAAGCTCTGGCATGCTACAGCATGCTTAACAAGGGGCAATTGCAAACCCTTGAAGAGAAATATGGTCTGCTCGGATGGGATTCACAAGTAGGGACTAGTGCAAAATGCAGCATACATATATATATATATATATATATATATATATATATATATATATATATATATATATATATATATATATATATATATATATATATATATATATATATATATATAGTTATTTATATTTATATAGACAGAATATTATACTTTTTTATAGAAACAGGGTCCTACCAAGCAATTGAGGTCATCAGGAAGTGTGACAGCCACCACATGTCTGGAATTTAGTCCTCTGGGAATGAAATGCTGAAGATAAAACTTATGCAAAGTATATGTCACAAAAAGTTGGTAATCACTGAAGCAAGACCATTTCAAGGAACTGAGTAGATACCCACCCAAGGTACTTCCCTAGGAAGTTTTAAATAAAAACCCATTGGAGGACAGCTTTGGAGATGAAGTCTGAAGTGTGAAATTACCATTGCAATTCCCCATTGACTTACATAGTAATCAGCAGGAATATATGCATTAACAAATTGAAATGAAAGTTTCATTGAAATCCAAGGATCCACAGCAACACAAACCGGTGAACAACTTTGGTGGAACCATTTAACAAGTTACATTTCCACTAAGTTTCAGCATATTCTGACCGATGAATTTGGAGATGTCAAAAACAGCAAAAACCTAAATATTTGGAAAAATTGCAACTCCATCTGTTGCTCAAGTTACTGTCTAGAAGTCACCAGAAGGGTTCCTATGCAATTACAGCAATTGGCCGAGTGAGTTCAGAGAAGATCTGTGAAAGATTTTACGGGGAAATGAACCAAAAAATGGAAATTCCAAAAATTTCAATAAAGCATGACCACTTAAGAACCTTGGCATAAGCCCCAGCCTCCGCTACGGCCCGAGCTTTGAAAATGAATCTGGCAGGTGGCTTTAGACAAGAATTATCATTGGAATCCAAATTGATTTACATAATATTCAATAGGAATTTATGCACTGACCAATATTTACCTAAATTAAAAAATCGCTATAAGTCAGCGATTAGAAGCATCCCCAAATATTGAACAAGTTTGTTTGACCTCTCCACAAGGTACATTCCCACCAAGTTTCAGCATAATCTATATGACTGTTTTGGAGCCAAAAAACAACACACACAAATTCATAAACAAGACAAAATAACAGCGCCATTTGGTGAACAAATTACAATCTATGGGTCCCAGGAAGTGCTCCTATGCAGTTTGTTGACCAAGCAGTTCCGGGACAAGATATTTTAATATTTGCACGAACCATTAAAAATCATTTTAAAAAAGCCCAAAAAACACTGAAGGCTGACCATTTGAACAGACCTGTTGGAAACCTATCTAAGGTATGTGGCCACGACTTTGAAGAGCATCCAGCCATTGGTTTTCTTAAAGTCAAAATGTAATTGTGGATCTATGGCGGACAGCCTCCCATCTTATGAGCTCAGCTGAACTAAATATTATCGGCCAGCCGGTGGACGACTACTCTGTTGACAAATTATACAATTCAGATGATACAGGCCTGTTTTAGAGCATTTTCCAACAGTTTGTAAACACAGAATGCGCAGAGGGTACAAATGATGAAAAGTTCCAAACAACAGATAACAGTTGTTTGGTGCAAATATGTCCAGCACAGGCAAATGTAAGTGCCTAGATACAGGAAAGTGAAAGCCCATGGCTACAGGGCAGAGCTAATCCATATGTGTTTCAAACATGTACGCAGATATACACAACATGCCTTTGCAGTGTAAAAAAAAAACAAGTGGGGATGAATTCTACTCTGTTTGAGAAATGGCTGAATAATTTTGACAGCAAGATAATCAGAGAGGGTAAGAACATCATATTGGTTTTAGACAATGCTCCTAGGCACCCTGATACAAACTTCACAAACATCAAGCTGAAGTTTTTTCAAACTAATTGTACCTACGCTGTTCAATCTATCTACCAGGGTATCACTAAATATATAAAGCGATACCACAAGAAGAGGAAAGTTGAGCAGCTTCTAGCCAATATTGATAACGGCGAGACCTGTGATCATGTGACACAATGTGTGGATGTACTTGATGTAATACACTGGATCAATCTTGCTGTGCAAAAGGCCGGACTTGTATTTTTCCGTGGATTTGAACATAGAATTACCAAAGACACTGTTTACGGTAACCTGTACGGTTGGGTTGTGTATCAGCAAACCTTCATATAAGCAGAGTTGACAAGCTATTGCTACATGGAGAATAACACAATAACATGGAAATACATGAGCTTGAACGCAGAGACTAGGAAGAATGGATAACGTATTCCAATAGAGCTGAACAGTGATACAAACTGCAATGCTGCAGATAGCAGTGGCGATCCATCAGTTAATCCTTCACAGGAATTCAGCATAACATGTTTCAGGGCTTTCATGAGATTTGTAAGCAAGCAGGTGTGGTTGCACATAATTACGGATATACTTATCCCTTATTTAGATATTGAAACTTAATAACTTAAAATTTTAACATTTAAACAAAAAAAACGAATTACGTGGCAACTTCAACAATATGTTCTCTGTCTTCCTTGTTACTCTATAATATTCACAAGACGTGATATTCCCTGCCATAAATCGCTCTATATTTATCCTCTGAAAAACGCATACGACACTCCACATACGTAAAATCATTTTGTGTAAATCAATACTCCTAAACGTGTTCCATTGTTGATTGCTTCGTCTAATAACGCTTTCTAATCTTACTTGTAATTGTTTCTTAATGCAAGTTATTTGTTTTCTGGTAACTATCTGATTTATACTCTGCGCAAACTAAGTGTAACTTGCAAGTCAAATTAAAATAAGTGGCGCAAAGGGAGCGGATGGTTTTTATCCTTAGCTGGGTTATCCTAACTACAATGTACATGTGGTAGTTATGTCTATGTGCCAAAATAGACATTCTGTTTTTGTTGGGTTTCTATTTTCTTTCTTTCTTCTGTACCAGTAATTTTGTCCGAGAATTTTTTCGGACTCTGTTACACTTAGAAACTCCAAACTTGGTATGTTTACAGATCCAGACATTAGGTCGTGCTCTTTTATATAGATGATTGAATGCATTTAAAATCATTAGGGTATTTGAAATTTGAAATCTCGATTATTTTCAAAATTGTTATGGACAAAGATGCTATTCCAATTTCTATTTGTAGGCTTATGCTGTATGCGCATCTAATGAACCACAAATAAAAGTTGTGAATTTTTTTTATTTATTTTAATTAGGGCCTCTTGAAAAGTTTAAATGTTGAATATCTTCAAATCTATTATGAGTAGAGGTTCGGTCAACTGTTTTTTTATGTAAAACCATGACAAAAATAATTTCGTTGCAAAATTTCAATTTCAAATGACAAATAGCTAAGGAACTTAGAATAGATTACTACTTCAGTTCTGACGTCATGGTTCTTTGTTTCTCGTGACCTTTTTACAGCGAGTCATTTTGTCTTTGTAGATGGATTACATAGATTTATGCCGTCAAGGAATTGGTCATAGTTATATATATATATATATATATATATATATATATATATATATATTTGTGTGTATGTATGTGTGTGTATGTATGTGTGTGTATGGTATGTGTCTGTGTGTGTGTGTGTGTGTGTGTGTGTGTGTTTATCAGTTTGCGGATAGCCCACTTTATAGACAGTTGACCATTGCATTGTGGGAACCGCTAGGGCTTCCATTGTGATAACTGGGACCTGAGATATCGAGCGATTTATTGGGTGTCCAGTAAACACAACAATTGTATGGATATAAATATGTTGATTCAGTTATTGTGAGACCTCAGAATGAAAACACTACCACTACAGTGTTGTCGATTTTTTCTATTACATGTATGTGCCCCTCACGTTGGCGTCTTATTTATATATATATAAAATAGATTATAGCATGCTTTGTTGACGATATGAAGTATATCAACGAGCACTGGATGCCATATAGCAGAACCAGTGATTGAAGCGAGCGAGTTCTGATATATGGTATCCAGTGCGAGTTGATTACTTCATATCGTCAACAAAGCATGCTATAAAACTTTTATTTCATGTTTGGGTCGATTTGTACATTTCAATACACAAAGCAAAAATAAGAACGACATTTGCAGAAAGTTTTACTCCTCATCAGCACAATTACCGTATAAACCGGAAGAGTACCGATACCATCGGCAAAGCGCCGATGGTATCGGTACTCTTCCATTCCAACTTATCTATATGTCATTGCTTTTCTACTTATTAGGAATAATATGAAAATAGACTGTTTCCACACAATCACTAACCGTCTACTGTTACTCCAACCCATATTCCAATATTTTAAACTTCAAAAGTACAAACACAAGTATCAGTTCCTTATTGTGGAAAAGACATACTTACCCCTGACAGACTTTGGTATATTTTTGATAGGTGGGTGAGTGTTCATGCCCAGATTACATGCAACTTGCACGTAAATAAAATTGGCATCGCCAATCATGTCCTATGTTAAATTAGTAATTGTTGTTTTAAATTACCATTTTGGTCAAATATTTGTATAATTGTCCATATTCACTGCTTATTATCCACATTTTTATGAGTTTTTGTGGGGCGCATAAGCCCTTTCGGGTTTCAGCTCTTGTCACATGTATATATTAATGTACATGTTTTACTTTTTATCTCTGTGACAATAAAATGTTTACAAAACAACTCTCACAATTTGTAGTTGGTTGATCACTGTACTCAAGTATTTCTTATCAAGTGTGTAAGTGCAGCTTGAAAGAGGGTGTGCGTACAAGCGAAGACACATCGCGCTGGCCATTTCAAACAACAGATTTCGGCGATTTGATTCCCCACACAGTGTTTACATTTTGTGGTAAAAAATAACGACAGCTATGTTCATTGTATGACTTTCTGTTCGGTCATGAGTATTGTTAAAGTACCATGTATATTGCAGAATAAACTGGACGTCAGTATTTGTACAATAATCGATAGTGGACGAGGTGAATGAAGACCTTGGCTGATCGAACCCACTTTTTAGCCAAGAGCTTGACGTCCACCATCCATTAATCATCCAGCAGATGTCATCTGGGGTCTAAGGTGGCCATTTTACCATCACGATTTGAACTGAAGTGGTACAAAACGCTTACTTAAATGTTGTTTCACACCGGGAAAGTTGATTCAGATGGGACATGGTCAAGCCAGCTGCCAATTACGGGTGGCAATCAATCTGGCAAAACAGCTCACCCTTTGCTTGCACGCAGAGATTGACTATTCAAAACAAGATTGACAGCCAATCTGGAGAGTAACTCTGTTCCCGGTCAATTTAATGAGTGTACTGGGATCAAATCAGCAAGGCGATTCATTCGGTGCAGCAATATGACGCGACACTGATGCACTCCAACATCATTTAAAGTATTTTAATTCATAAGGATAAAATAGAGTGAGTTCCAGTCTAACAGCTAGGGAAGCTTCTCTCTGTGTTTTGGTATCGGAAGGAACCCTGAGCCCACAGTCGTTCTGCATATTTCCTGAGCTTATTTGATATTTTTTGGGGGGGGGGGGAGTTCATCGAATACCGGATTTGATGCGACATATCTAAACCTCTCGCGACTTGGCGGGAGGAGGGGGGCTTTTACTACTTGTACGGTACATTTCTACAATTAACAGCTCCACGAATGACCTTTACCATTGAAGTTCCATACCCCCAAGTAGTCCAAAACCACGCTCATTTTTTTATTCGCAATTTTGATTTTGCAATATCTCGGACGCTATTTGCATCTCTGAAATCAAATTTTCACCCCAAATATTTTCTGCAAACACTTGTCCTAATGACCTACTCCTGATTTGGACCACGTTCGGGTCAAATTGTAGTTATTTTAACACTGCGCAATTTTGCAAAATATATGTGACCTTTATAGATCAAAGGTCAAGGTCATTTGGACGTTTAAAATTTTGATTGAGCCATAACTCGGTCAATCTTAATCCCATTTGGATCATGTTAGACTCAAATTGTAGCTATTGTCACACAGCATAATTTGGTAATTTACATGTGACCTCAAAGGTCAAAGGTCAAGGTACATGATATTACAATTCGCACAGTATCTGTTACATACAATCTTGTTTGGCCAGTTGAAATACATTTTATACAACTTGACAAAAAGAGCGCTTCGCTCGGTAAATTTGGAATTAAAAATGCCTGGCGCTAGTTCGCGCATTTCGATCACAAAAGATTCATGGAGAGAAATGTTATGCAACAGTCCGCGATGGCATCACACTATTGGCATGTGCGACATATTTAAAAATGAAGGACTGCACACTACACTGTTAACGTGTAGTCATCTTTATGCTACGGTTACCTACGCCAGAGACTTGAAAGTGACATTGTGCATGACGTCATGTCAGTCGAGGCTTTCTAACATCGGTACTAAAATAAAGAAATCTATCTGCCAAAGATGTAAAATGTAGCGCTTCTGTATTTTATTCACTTCAGTTTTATTTGTGTGTTTGTATGTGTGCATAAATCTGTGTTTAATTAGAACTCAGTATGACACACTCATAATCTTCATGCTCTGTAAACTGACCTAATCGGAAAACTTAAAATTTAATTCACATACTCCAATGAAATCAATTTCTTAATTTAATCGGCCTCCAAGGGCCGCAAAGACAACGATTCCGAGTGAGAGTAAAATAGTAACTCACGCTCCACCAATGTAAGATTTTTTTTTATTCTATGTTTAATTGGGTACCATCCCAAAAAAAGATGCCCTGGGCCTACTTTCAACGCCGACCGTCTGTGCCCTGTTTGTTTCACAGGCGCTCGTAACGTTCAGTCAGTCAAGCTTCCGTGCAAATATACGCGGGGGGTGGTGGGTGGGAGGAGAAAGCGTGGGTAAAGAGGTTGGACCTGGAACATATAATGCGTTCAATAACCCACATAGGGCCATATCTGCAATAAAATATTGTGTATTCATCTGTGCAGTCAATTATCTGTGCTAATAACATGGTGGCGGA
Organism: Hermodice carunculata; assembly: GCA_964020975.1. NCBI lineage: Eukaryota > Metazoa > Annelida > Polychaeta > Eunicida > Amphinomidae > Hermodice > Hermodice carunculata. The sequence goes on from OZ026620.1 coordinate 2,417,760, forward strand.
TGGGCCTAAAACCACAACGTGGTCACATGGAGCTCCTACATATATAAAGGTTTGAAACGCAGCTCACATCTGGACCACCATCCCGCTTCACGTTTGGCACGATTTCTCCGTTTCTGAACACGCCAACAAGCTGTAACTCACCACCTTATTCTAAAACTATTTTCTACCGGTATATCACACAGATAATCCATTGAAATTCGCATATATCCACAGCAACAGGCCTATAATTGTCGAAAATGTCCCACAAAATTCATTTCGGGCAAAAATTCCGACATTCTACCGCCAAATTCAAACGGGTATCCCATCCTGAATCGAGTTCGTTCCGTGGCATTAACCGTATGACAACACTTCTAAATCGTCAATCCAACCGTATTCTTTGATCCACGCGCGTTTTAATCCTGTTTTCATTTCATTTCCAATGGTTCTATATTCTTTAACTCTTCAGGAAAGCCTCGAGTAGCTTAGCCAGAGAAAGCCCTGAATTGTACTTGCTGCAGTTAGCATTTAAATTAAAATTAATAGCAAAAATTGTGGCCATGTTGTCAGACAACTTGTGAACTAATATTCCAGTTTCTACAGGAAAACAACAATTAGAATTTCTACTAAAAATATTGTCGATCAGTGTGGCATTTCGTTTGGAGAGTCTCGTTGGATACAAAATATTATGTAGCACGTTATGTCCAGTGATGAAATCATAGAATTCTTGATATTTTTTCATTAGTATTTACTCGGAGTAGATCAATGTTAAAATCTCCTGCTAATACCATGTTATTACTTTGGTTATCTATATTATTAATTTCAGGACAAAACTCGTGCATTAGAGAGTCAATGGACCTATGACTATTGTTTCTTTTGGGGAATGATATGTGTTACGTATTTTCAATTTGTTATTTGTATTATCTTCGATATCTAGAAATAAACCTTTCCAGTATTGAAAGTTTCTGTGTTTATGTACTTTCTTTACATTGAAGTTATTTCTCACATATGTTATGAGTCCACTTTTTTTTAGAACAATGACTGCTTCTTTGTGAGTACAAATTGTAGTGTTGGGGCTCAAGCTGATTTGGATTACTATTATCGGTTAGCCATAACTCCTGTACGCAGATTATACTGAAGAAAGTTTCATTTTCATTCAGGCTGTCTATAAGAATTTTAAACGCGTCAAATTTTGGATTTATGGATTCAATATTGAGGCTAAAAATTGTACAAATATATTTGTGCTTAATCAGATAATCTCTCAGATCTTCAATACTAAAATACTTGATTTTGCTTCAGGGTAGTGAATTTCGAATGAATCTAGGTTTAAACAGAATCAGTTGTCATTGCTGATTACTCCACATTTGTTGCCTAAAATTTCTTCATTTAGAATTGGCATTTTGTAGGAAAAATAGTGATAAATTCTCTTGTACCTAACAGACCCTTATTGCATGTATGATTCAACAATCTCGTGATTTAAAACCTAAAGTTATTGAAGACACATGTACTGAAAGAGTAATAGTGAACGAGTCCCCCTGGCAGTGTCGAGTCACACGGAATTGCAATGATTCTTGCAGCAGTAAAGTCATATCTCCTTGTGATAGACTAAATTGTTCACCTGCAACTGTTTTGTAATGTGTTCGATAAGATAAAATGTACTTTTCATCCGTCTAACTTTCAATGATGCAAAATACGTGAAAATGAAAGAAGAGTGTCTATTGAAATGAATACAGAAAATGTCAAACATAGTTTGTAGAATGCGAAAATGAAGTCCGACCTTAGATCTGTCCTGAAATATTTCAGTTTTTCTGTATGTGAAGTTGATATAGTTGTGAAAGGGAACTCTTGTAGATTAAAGAAGCAGGCGTTCATGACGTTGCTCGTGCAATATGATTTTACTGCTGTAATTATTAACTTGCGTTGTGGAAAGGAGAATAACATAAATTTTGTTTTCGATAATCGTGATATTCCCCGCTATGTTACCCCCAACAAATATCTACTGCAAAGTGCGTTCGTTATTCTATTCCCAAATTACTCCTTGATACTTTTGGAAATGTTACGGACAAAATTCATACACACTCTTACAATGGTTCCTCTCAATATATCAAAAGATTCTGCATACACGAATACTCGGAAACCAGTACTCTTCCTAATTGCTTTGTTCATAATAATGATTTATAAAGTATATTTGTATGTAATTATGTTATCTATGTCTCAGTCAGTTCAATTGTCCTAACACACATTTGGTGTTCTGTTCTGAAGCAAGGTGTTAACTTACCAAGTAAATTTATTTAGGTGACCCATGCGAGAGCAGATGTTTTCATCCTTAGCTGGGTCATCCTTACTATCTGTTCTCTGTGGTAATAAGGTACTATTTCTCCTGTTTTTTGTTATGCATTTGTTTATATATATATATATATATATATATATATATATATATATATATATATATATATATATATACATATATATATATATATATACATATATATATATATATATATATATATATATATATATATATATATATATATATATATGTCATTATTACCTAAAAATTGAAATGTATTGAATTTATTGTCGAATAAAACAATCTGAATCTCAATCTGATTAACCAGCGTCATATTGATACTTCAGTGCGGGATTGCTGTGAAACAAAGGGACTATATGTGGGATGAATACAGTGTATACAGAGTGTGTAGTTTGGTGATTCTTGACAACGGTAACTAAGTCCAGTCCGGTTTTTATATTCGTAAGAATAGAAAAAAAAAGATACTTTCATTTTTTTTTCTCATGTTTTTTGTGTGTTTCGAAAGATCGAAACCTGGAAGACTTTTTACAAGATCTTCTTTTGACACTACCAGGATGTCCGATCCGTTTACTTTCTTGATGTAGCTTGATCCGTTAAATAGCCATGTGGTCTTAATAATTTTTTTCCGTTTTAGCCTTTCTTGTGAAAAAATAGAGCTTCCACTGATCTTTTGTGAGATCCTCGTTTATGAAAACGTTTGGCATTCCTTTACCCGCTATTTTCGGTTCTATGAAAATAGAGCTTCCGTTTATCCCAATGAGAGCAAAATTGGTCTGTTTTTATCAGCAGCCCGTGTTTTTTTTTTTTTCTTTTTCTATTCTTTCTGCATTGATGGCACTAGTGAGCAGAATATCTAATTTCTTGTCCAGTTTGGGAGCCATCTGAGTAGGATTTGAGTACGATTAAAGCGAAAAATGTTAATTTAAAGCATGGAGACACAAAAATAATAGTTTCTTTTGGACAGATAAATGTTATTCACCCTCATAAAGCAAAAAAGGTCGATATAAAATGCTTGATGGACCCATGGTTTGTGCTGAAACTAACACCGGTCAAAGGTTGAAATGCAGCCATCTGATTGGCTGTTGCCCACTGCCCATGAAAGAAAATCAAACATCGCTCGCACATATTTGATTTTGTCCAAATGTCAATATTTACAGTCAATCTAACTTTTAGCATTGAAAGTATAGGAGAGAGCGTGGTGCGTTATGAGACCATAACAGATGAGCCTTGTGTGTTATCGGACCACGCCCACCTGGGTTTTCGGAACTCAACACTTGGACATGCTGGGCAAATCAGTTTTTGACGCTTCTCTCAAATCTATGTACTAAATTTCGTGTAATCGAGCAGAAAAAAGGGAAAATGTAAACATAAGCAATGAGGATCGCTTTTGTGTGTTATGGCATTTAATGACGTGGGTGATTAAAGCTGGCATCGGACGAGGCGCAGTGGCGTGCGGCACGCCCACGATATCAGCTTCAATCAACCGCGTCATTATGCCATAACACACACAAAATCGACCCTCTTTTCTTAAATGCATCACGTCACTCATGCACGTATGGCAAGCCAACAGGGCCATAACGCATTGGTCTTACGCGTTGCCGAGCCTCCACTACGCGTAGTCGAGCCAACCAATCAGATTTCAGTCTCCACTACGCGTTGCCGAGAATATGTTTTCCACTACGCGTAGTCGAGCTCGGCTACGCGTAGTGGAGCAACTTATGGCACCTTTTGGCTCGGCGACGCGTTCTAGAAGAACATTTTCTCGGCAACGCGTAGTGGAGACTGTAATCTTATTGGTTAGCTCGACTATGCGTTGCCGAGCCTCGACTACGCGTAGTGGAGACTGTGATCTTATTGGTTGGCTCGACTATGCGTAGTGGAAACTGTAATCTTATTTGTTGGCCCGACTACGCATTGCCGAGCCTCGACTACGCGTAGTAGAGACTGCAATCTGATTGGTTTACTCGACTACACGTTGCCGAGCCTCGACTACTTGTAGTGGAGGCTCGGCTACGCGTAAGACCTATGCGTTATGGCCCTGTTGGCTTGCCATAAGCGCGTCAGCACAGTTACCTTGAAATTTACTTAATACCGGTGGTTCCTGCTACCCGAAAGTGTAGCGCGACGATCGCACGCATGAGCGCTGATGACTTTTGGCCCAGTTACTGCTTATCTGTCCATTTTGTATTATATATGTGGCGTATTATTGAGGCTATGCTTTTATATTCGATTTTATCTCATGATTTACTTTATGTTTGGTTGTCTTAGGATTTTGACGTGCATATTATTTCGATGTATAATTTGTGTGTATTCCATTTGCTCCCTTGCGGAGGTAGAATAAAATGTTATTATTATTATTTATAAGTGGGACATGCTTTAAAGCAGTGCTCTCATGATTCATCACCGCGACCCGTGGGTGGAAAGCTCCAGAAAGTTATGACTTCCATCCACGAATATTTCTGAAGAATGTTCACTTTCCTTGAATCTGCCATGCAGTCTGGTGGTGCACAATGGTAAACAGCCATTTCTTTCCATGTCGTGGCAATAAGCAGTTGAAAAGTCGGAATCATTTCAGAGGTGTGTGCTGTTCTACGCTGTGGCAATAGCAACAATTGCGGTTCTGGAATAGATGTCCCACCTGTCGCTAAGAACACTGGGTAACGATCGTTACGCTGCAGCGACTAGCGCCATAACTTAATATTTTTGTAGGGAACTATTTACTTCAAACAATGTTTAGGTCAGGTGATCTACAGTGAGCTACTATTGAATTTCAATCTAGACAATGATAATTCACTCTTAAACATGAATAATAATGTTTCACTTATTTGTAACCTAGAACGCATGACTCCTGGACCCTTGTCAAAAAACTGAAGGGACTTATCATTCATGATAAGACGAAACAATTAGCTTATTACCTCAGCTTACGAGTCATCCAATTTGGCGTATGCCATCAAGCTCCGTCCGTCTTCATATTTTTTCTTCTGCCAATTGGGTGGCTGGATACTCTTCAAATATTGTGGAACATACATTGAGCATACCTGTACGTACTTTTCTTACTTTTATTGGCTAACTGTCTGACATTTTTATGAAATATATTTTCCTTTTGGGAGAAAAATTCCAGAAAACTTTGTTGGAAAACACTAGGTGAAAGCTTGGAAACCGCACGGGCCGGTTCTGTGTGGATTACAATGGATCTAAGCGAATGGGCACAACGGAGAGTATAAAATAATGTATACCTTTGACAAAATGAGAAAATCTGTACCTTCTCATTTTGATAACCACCAATCATAACTGTTATTACCCATATGCGCGAAAACACACTTTTGTCAAATAATTTTTTTTTTGTTTGCTTATAATACACGCTTTTGATCATGAATAAATGATTTCCCGTGCACTCTTTGTACGTGACAACTGTTAGGTAAAGTTATTTGGCTTCAACCATTCAATCAGGCATGAGCAACGCACTATCACACACCTTTACTTTCTCTTTGCATGTTTTGTCACCAAAATTTGATCATCAGGTATTCTGATATAATTTTTTGTGCCTGTGACCTTTATGAGGTGAAGGTCAAGGCCATTGACCATCGTTTGCCTTGCCCTTTTTGGCCTCAACAAGGCAACATGGCCAATTGAAATATGCCGGAAAAAGCGTCTTTCATGGACCTAGGACAAGAGAGACCCAAGCCCTGTGACCACGGACTTCCACTTCTATAGTGTAACCTCCATGTCCGGGATGTAGGAAAATCTCCTTACAAAAGTTTGCAGTAGGAAAATTGACATTATGTTTGTCCAAATATATATGGATAATAAATTGGCCGGCGCAAAATGATTAACTCTTATCCTGTCAGATCATAGGTAATCATAAATTTCACATAAGAAAAGCGTTTACCCTTGGGATATCACGTTTCCCTTCCAAACTTGTAAATTTAGAGAGTTCTTCAGCAAGCGGACTAAATGCCCTCCATCAATTTAGCAGTGTAAGCTGGAAAGAGTAGCATGGTAAACGTGTATGCAGAATTTGACAAACACTCTTATTTATAATAGTTTCCCTCCCTCTCTCTGCCATGGAGGTATGATTTTAAGCCCTATAAGTCTGATATAATTTATTATTATTTTGCGTTTTTGAAGTACTTAGCCAATTGGCTTCAGAAAAGAGATCTTTTGAAACATAAGATTAAAAAAAATTAATAAAAACAATTGAGCAGTACATGAAGTATGACTTAATAAGGTACCTTGGTAGCAAACTATTAAAGGTATATTGCATCCATGTTTTAAGATGTAATCAATGGTTTTTGACATTCCTGTGTACCAACAGTGACAAAAGCGCAACCTGGTGTGTGACGCTGGCAGACATTAAGCTAGATGCAGTGTAACTAGGTTTTAACAGAATAGAGGCAGTAGTTTTGAAGAAGGCAAAATTGCAAAAACACAGAAATTGCAATAAAAAGCCAGATAAATTCGTCTGACAGCAAAGCTGATTTATCTGCCTGCAAAGTAACGTCACTGTTGCAAATTGTCATTGCATCTCAACGATGCTTTTGAAAATGTTTAAGACTTAAACTTCATGCACCCTTAATTAGCGTGCTGGTGCACGTGGGCAAATATCTACTTTTTCAGTTCCTGCTTACCCACATCTTAAATTAACTTAACTATTCAGCTGTAATTTACTTTTCCACACATTCCGACATTCAGGTATACCTGTCGTCTACTTCTTATTATTTATTTAGTTATTAGTACTCTTTTCACCATATGGCCCCTCTGTCTGTCTTGTCCATGTCTCGTTCCGCTCTTTTGTGTTCTGTCCGTGTCAAGTATCGTCTTGCGTACTCGTCTTTTCCAGCGAGAGGGATTAAAATGGGGTATGGCCCTCTTCCCAATCCTAATCAACTATATTATATATACCTCAAAAATCTGTAATTATGAAAATAAAATACGTTTAAACCAATAAGCGTGAGTAAAATGCTACGAGTCTTGTCCTTACCTAATTTGATGTGTAGTGTCAATACCCTCTGTTTGGAAATTTGAATGGTATCTGTGTCCACTATGCTTTAACAGACACTGCTCGGCAGGATTGAAATCTTAAGGTCCCTAGCGTACCTGCTATGTTTTAATGATTTGGGATTTATCGATGTTCAGTAAAGACGCAATGGTCAGGAACATGTGAGGGGATGTTCGAATGACGTCTGCATCTGTTGCATTTTTAAAACATAATAGAGTTAAAATTTGAACAGCCCCGCATTAACATAATTTTAAATGCCACGACATATGTCTGCCATTAATGAGATATACGCAATGGTTAAAAACACAATGCATTCAAAATTGGATAATATGACAACTTATCATATTCTTTAAAAAAATAATCAAAATCCGTATGTTTCTGATTTGCGTCATTCTCAATCTTTACCAGTTTTTATAGAAACGCAATATTTCATGCATAGTAACACAACCATGACAAGTGTTAAAGTGTTCAATAAAATTATTGAAAAAGATTTAAATAGAAAGCGAAAGACAGATTTCATGCAAAAACTGTATTTTGCTGTGGTCACGTAAATAGGAAAATTCGCCTCGTAATTTGTTGCAAAATGATATCCCTGATAGCCCAAATGTATTTCTACAATTTTGAAGTAATTGGTCAAGTAAGCTCAGAGAAAGATGAATGTAGATTTCTTCAAACTAAGCAAAAAGTATCACCCATCAATTAATCTTGGTAGAAACCCAGCTGGAGCACATTGACTGTTAAACTAAAAAGGATCTAATTAACTAATTTGCATCAAAGTGAAAGAATTTACTCCTGTGAAGAGAGTAGCCTCTGCTGGAATACGGAAATAGATATATAAATTCTCATCGTCATCTGTTGAAAAACATGGATCTAACATTTTTCACAGCTGATGGCTTGTGGCTTAGACCCGACTAAATCACACAGGTACGAGTCCGTCAAAAGTACTATTGGCTAAAGGTTTTAGGTAGATACGAGTCCATCAAAAGTACTATTGGCTAAAGGTTTTTCCCGTTTTTTCCTAAACTCAATCTCCGAATTAGAGATACTGAGATTGATATCATGATACCAAAGTGCATATATAATAAACGTTCGGGAAAAGATATTATCATAAATGAAATGTTAAAAAAAGGCAAAGATATGCTAGATTTTGTCCTCATCTATGGAAAATCAGTATCCTTTCGCTTCTCCATTCGCGGTTCTGTTTTTTAACCCAATCAATACAACGGGATAACTTTGGAAAGCTGTATTTTTAAATCATTTTGTGGCATACTGAACAACAGGTTACAAAAATACTTTAGTTCAAGAAATTTGAGGGATGAATTTCAAATTGGTTTTCAAGACAACTCACGGACGAATTACCACATTTTTGTACTTCGAACAATCATTGATAAATTTACGAAAATAAGTAAGAAAAATAATTGTCTATTTGCCTGTTTGTCGCTTGTAGAAAAGCATATAATGTGGCACGATGGCTTGTTCTACAAACGTTTAAGGCATGACATAAATGGGAAGCTATATGATGTAATAGAGACATATTTTATGGAGCTATAACACAACTGAAGTTACAAGATGGGTTGTCAGATTATATATATTTGAACGATGGGTTAAGGCAAGAGTGTAATCTTAGCCCTACCCTGTTTAATATCTTTATAAGTGACCTTTCAGGTATTTTTCATTCCGAGTGTCATCCTGTTAAATTACATGTATACAACAAACATATTAACTGCCTTTTGTATGCCGATGATTTAATGATACTGTCAAAAAGCGAGTGTGGCTTACAGAATTGTTTAGACTAACTGCAACAATATTGTATAGATTGGAAAAAGGCAATGAATATGCTGAAAACTAAGGTGATGATTTTTAACACATCTGGTTAAAAGTTGAAACGCTTTTTTACCTTTGGAAATCAAATACTGAGAGTGACTAAAAGTATTATTATTTGGGCTTAGAATTAAAAGCAGACGGCTTTTTTAACAATTCGATCAAAACTCTTTCAAACAAAGCTGTGAAAGCCCTCGGTAGGATCAAAAGACTATTTATGAATGGCAACATGTTGAAGAATTCCGATACCGCTGCGTCTATTCCATAGTCTGATATCGCCAATATTATTATATGTAACTGAAGTGTGGGGACTATATGTATTGTCTGAAGTAAAATGTTTTTCAGAAGGAGAAATTGGCAAGTACATTTCCTTCCCTCCTGAGAAAGTTCATCTTAGTTTTCTGCGATTCTGTTTGGGAGTACACAAAAAATCTACTGATATTTCGGTACTAAGTGAACGCAAAGAATATACATTCGCTCGTAAGATTTTTTTTCTCTCATGTGCAAAAACTGGCTCTACAGCCAAACTCACGACTTTACAACTGTTTTCTATGCAACGCAGAGCATATACATTACAGGCAAATTTCAGTGGATAACCGTTATACGAGACAGTGTAATTTTGTTTATGAGAATATGTTTAAATCTCGGTTTGCTAACAGACGAGTTTCCCACAGCAATATTTGGCACCAGGATAACAGAATATTTCGTGGAACAGTGGAAAGGAGATGTGGCCAATGATTCAGGACCTGATATAAAGGTAAGAACCTGCACTAAGTTAAAAAAGAAGAATTTCAAAAAGAATCATATTTAGTGGCTATAAAAGATCGATTTATCAGGAAAAACATTACACATTTCAGAATTAGTGCACATAACTCAAAAGTGGAAACAGGGAGACATAACAGACCACGGAAAATACCTTTGCCCGAAAGAGTTTGTGTAACATGTAAAATTCTGGAAGAAGAAATTCATATTATGATCTACTGTAAAAATTATGAAAGGGAGAGAAATAGTCTCTTTGTGGAAACGGCCGATAGCTCCCCAACTTTCTTATCTCAGAGTGATGAAAACAAAATTAATTTTTTAATGCAGCTTGATGACACTGCAAAAATGAAGGAAAAAAATGCGGCTTATCGTGGAAAAGAGGGAACCTTTATGACGTCACAGTTGACAAATACCAGTTGAGTATTGCTCATTGCACCTTTTTCTCTTGGGGGGGAAGGTAGCACCTCGTATTTTTCATTGATATAAATTGTTCACTGTTTGCATTTATGCTCTTGGTCGTAATGATATTATGTTGATGTATTTTTTCATGAATATTACGTGTAAATGTGTATGAATGAAGTAGAATTACTGTTGACTTCAGGGAGTAGTACAAACATAATGGTTCTTTGAAGAATATGGTAAAATTGGGAGATAGCAAGAGTGATCATTACGATGCAAACTGGGGACAGTTAGCAGTAACCCCACTTTTTTTTAATATGGAAAGGTTGGTTTATTTTTCAAGTACATTTCGCTTATGAATGAATGAATGAATGAATGAATGAATGAATGAATGAATGAATGAATGATCTTTATTGCAACTGCACCATTTAGAAAAATCCATGGTATTTTCTTGATGGGACTAAAACAAAACAACAACACAAACACAGTCTATATCATGAAGATCCCCCATCAGCAAACCTGTTGGGAGCATAAACGATACTTACAAACACATACATATCAAGATGATAATAAAAAATGTCAGATACCGTGTTAGCCTACACTTTCAGTGATTTATTACGTGAGGAAAGCAACACTTCATGTAGCTTAGTTATATTTTAACATTATTTTATCGCAGGCTTTTTTAGTATGGTATATTTCACAAAGCGCTGACTTTGAAGCTTTCAGCAGACCAGTCGTCGGAGCATACGAGGCGTTTTTCGAAAGCGCTTTGCCCCTGGCGTATGAAGAACTGTGTGGAACAAATCAGAACATTTGTAGCCCTCTGCTTGTGAGTCGAATTAGACGGGATGTTACCATGGCGGTCATAGGCATGTCATGCTCATACTACCCTCACCTTCCGGTAATAAAAGCATGCTTTATATCTATCTATCTATCTATCTATCTATCTATCTATCTATCTATCTATCTATCTATCTATCTATCTATCTATCTATCTATCTATCTATCTATCTATCTATCTATCTATCTATCTATGTATCTATCTATCTATCTATCTATCTCTCTCTCTCTCTCTCTCTCTCTATATATATATATATATATATATTCAATCATGACTTCAAATTTGAACAGCTTTAAATAATAACAACAAACTGTTGTTTAAATTAATGCGCAGCTTGTAGTGTTACCTACAACAGACGAATTCCGGAGGCTGTCGTTTCTGTTTTTTGAAAATTCAGCAAAAACTGTTAGAGAGCCCATATCGCCCAACTTGACCCTATATATTGGCCAGGTATCTATCTCACAAGCTGGCTCAAACTGACCCGTCGTAAATGACAATTCGTTCTTTTCACCTGCGGTTTAGCAGCACGATCTTTGAACTCAGCATTGGAAAAGAAGACAACCTAATATGAAATGTCTCTGAACGGTGAACCTGATTTTTGCGCTACCATCAAGCATAATAACTTTGCGTCAAGTGACTTTATCAGTATGCGACAGAGTAACATTTTTGACCGTGCACTCAGCATCAAGGCTTCCTTAATCGTTTGAATGACGTGTGTAGCGTCCAAAACGGTATGAATATTTCTTTATTGTCCATTTTTTCTTTCAACATGCCTCGTATTGTAAGGTTTCATACTGCTTTCTATGTATCCGCAATAAACTACGAGGCTAACTATGAGGTTACAATAAGGTGGCTAAGGTTGAACATGGCCAGGCATATCTATCAGCCGGTTATAACTAGTACCCAGCCATCGCAAGAATGTGTCCGACTGGACTATTCAGAGGAACAGGCAGAGACTGACAAGGATTTGGTAAACCGGCAGAGGTGTTTCGTGCATTGTTTTGTGTATTTCAATAGTAGTACCCCCTATATTGAATTGAACTATAACGTTTTCCAAAATCTATAGCATAAGCAAAAAAAGTATCTCAATATATCGGATGTGCACTCAAGTATACAAGAAATCAGAGTCCATATTGCCATGAAAGCCTCTTGCAATGGAAGTAATTTATCGTGTAAACAGTCCACTTGGTATTGTGTTGGTGATTGCTTTCAGTACGGGTTACTTCTTTAGATAATGTTCAACCAGGCGAAGTGACTTCACTTCTAAATCAAATATCACAGATATGGACAAACATAAACTCAGTTGACCGCAAGGATTTGCTAATCTTCCTGCACTAAATGTGGACCAAAAATTCAAATCTGTATTAAAAAACAATGGATAAAAATGTGTATTTTGGGGGTGTTGGGGGTTGGATATACCTTGACAATTATTAAAGATACGTGCGCTAAGCGCCTTGAAGCGTTGGAAAATCCGCAGATCAACTCAGCCCAATACTCTTGCGCACCTTTCTAGCCTTCATGTTGGACAGCGCAAAAATACAGACCCTGCAGCAGTCGCTTACCACAAGTTACCACATGTACATCAGGCTGCTGTTGCATATATCCTACCACTTCTGATGTTGTAGACTAGTTTCAAAATATGTTTTCATTATCTCATACTTTATCTATCGCAAAGAAAGAAATAACAAACCAACCCCCCCCCCCAAAAAAAGTCCTTGTTCACAAACCGTTGGGTGCGGAAATGACAATTATCAAAATGTCAGGCAAGTTCATATGCGATAGTGCCGACCGGATACTTTGAAGAAGTCATGTGCAATATGTGTGCATGTTCAGTGTTCTGTGAAAGTTTATTTATGGAATAAATGTAGTACACGATATTTGGTGTGGCACTTTTCTAGTGCGAGCATAAGCTTATAATGTAAATACACTGCCTTGTTGGCAGTTCTTTGTATAGTATACCGGTAACAACTGGTCAAAACTAGTTACATGTAGGTTTTTGAAGGTCATGTTTTTATCGCATGTACATTTTGACAACAAATGACAGCCTATTCGCCTTATTGACTACAACTGTACTCCAAGGACTATTCCTGCAAGTAGTAATACGTGCAATAATTCCTGAATATGTTAGGTGTAAAATAGTTATGTTTGAACATGAACGCATTCAGGAATTGTATCTTTGGGAGCAAACATACAACATCCTCAGTTACTGTGAAAGAGTGTAAAATCAAGCTATAACACTTGATAACTTGCTCCTAAATAAATTAGATAACTCGCTGGCAGTCTTTAACTAAATGTGCGAATCGAACGTTCTTCCCGACCAGACAGGTATATAAGATATTATCTAAAAATAATTTTGCATGAACAGAGTTTTTGTATCAATAAAGCAAAAGAAAAGTTGAATGCATTAAGTCACATATATTGTATATATAATGGATTTTATATATTTGCATATTTTAACTTAATTGCTTGTCTTAATCTATCTTAAATTCCCGATGGTAACAATTCTTTAAAGAATGCAGAATCAACGTCTGTGTCACCATCACCATCACTATCGCTATCACCATCACTGTCACCATCAGCACTGCTATCATATGACCATCACTGTCACCATCACCATCACCATCACCAACATCATCGCTATGACCATCACTGTCACCATCACCATTGCTATCATATGACAATCACTGTCACCATTACTATTACCATTACCATCAATATCACTGTCACCATCACCATTGCTATCATATCACCATTACTATTACCATTACCATCAATATCACTGTCACCATCACCAGTCCATAATGAACATTATGAAGTATCAGTATGAAGTTTAAGATGAGAAAATAAATTTACATACTTCCTATTACACACATATCCTTGGAAATTCTAAGGAATATGTTCCTTATGTTTATGTCTAGGTTGTGGGAGACAAATATTTCCCATGATTACATAAATGTTATCTGACCGAGTGCCATATGATTTCCCAAATATATTATACATCGATATTAATAAAAAATAAATTGTGTGCCGCTTTGTTGTCAATTATAGTTGTCCCTTCTTTGAGAAACCACCTCCATATTAGGCCACAACAGATCAAATAAAGGAAGCGGTGTCTCAATGGGGGGGTGGGGGGTGGAATAACTTTTTAGCGATAGAATTGAGAACCTGGTAAATATGATCCTTAAAGACAGGTGATCTCATTGGAGTGGTCTCGGACAGGAAGGACCTCCGCAGTCAACGATGTCTGCGGACCTTCCTGCTTGCTGCCGGCAATCCTTCTTCAATGTGGTCCCATTTTGTGGATCCATTTTCAATTTTGGTAACAGCGAACGGCAAACCACACAATTCATGTGTGTCAGAGTTGTGGTGTTCCATGGGGCTCTATTAAAAATTGATGACTTTTCCTAACGTAATGAAATTTACACGAACTTTTTAGTTTTAAAATCATGTACATTTGTCTCATGAAAAATTGGAAGTTTTCTACATATATAGCAGTGCTTATACAAACCAAGTGTTGAAAATTGGAACACATCCTGGTCCTGCGGACTGACACTTACCCTGGACGGTGAAAAAAGAGGTTACTTTAAGTGACGTAGAAAGCATTTACATAAACCTCTTGGCTATAAAATCACGTATATTTCTCATGAAAAAAGGGGCGGTTCTTAATGTAATCTTTAATAACAAAACTTGTCAGTGCATCCATAATAATTGCAAGTAAAATTGTAATGAAGACCAGTCAAAAACTAAACACAAATTCTTTGTATCAGTTAGCTAGAAAGTTTGCTGTCAGAAACCGCCTATGGCACACATATACAGAAAAGGTGATTATTTGAGAAATATAAGCCATTAAGAATTCAGAAGGATAATAGGTTGACAAAACGCTTTTTCCTGATGATTTTGGTATTTCCTATTTTTTGCTTGTCCGTAGGAATGGAGCTGAACATGTCGTACATTATATTTTGTGCGACAGATTATGTTGAATTTAAAGATATTTTTAATTAAAAAAAAAAATTCTAACCCTCTTTTCAGAAATAAACTAGATTATCTTCAAACTTGGTGGAAATGAACCTTCGACTTAATCATTACAAGAGATGTTCATCTTATCTTGATAAAATATTGTGACATTTGAGATAAGTAATGATCAATGAGAAAGCCTGGCAGCATAGTTTATTAAGGTAGGGGCACTGCCGCTGATTGTAATACACGTAGTGTTATGCATAATGTTCATTAGAACCTTTTTTAAACTTGCAGGGAATGTACTCCAATTGGGTTTCCGTCAAGATTGTTCAATGGGTTATGTTTCTTGCCTAGTTAAAAAAGTCTATACGATTCCTATTAGACCAATTACTTCAAACTGATACAGAGATGCTTAGGGGTTAATTTGAACTGAACTGAACTCAATTGCTGCTTCACACATACAAACGTGATATTTTTCAAAATACAAGCACTATTTATATACTTTTTTACCAATCTTTGTGATAAGTTAGCTACACCAGTGGTCCACAACAAAAAAACAAATATCCTTTGTCACTTCCTCTATTGGCGAAAATCCATTGTTAGTAAATGACAGACTTGTATTATTGATTTCTATTATACTCCTCACAGAACTATTTTCTTGTTATACTGGATATACTATATTGTTATGTCAACACGTTATTGGTTATATATATCTTCAAATCCTTATCGCCGTCAGATACATTATAAGTGTCCATTCATTTTTGTTTGTGTGCAGCCATCCCGGATCACATTTCATCTATTTATAAGCCATCCTCTCCCTTATTTTTGTTTGGATATTTATTTGCTTATATATTGTGTATGCACACCTTTATAATCGCTGCTTTTCCATGTAAACTTAGAGAGCAGCTGATCGTTGTGTACTTATCTCACTGTCTAGGTAATAAACACGTGATCCGTTCCAGTGAGTACATACTTGTGGTTCTACCAACGCTTTTACTTTTATCTGGGGACATTCATGTTAACCCAGGACCCACCAGTGACCTTTGTGATGTCACCCTTTGTCATCTTAATGTCCGTAGTTTATCTACAGACAAATTGAGATGCATTAAAAGTGATATAGTCCCCGATTCTAAAATTATTACCTTTTCAGGGACATTTCTTTTTTCCCACTACATCTGATGACGCGTTTAATTTACATGGCTATCATAACATCATACGAAAGGGTCGCCCTAATACCGTTGGAGGTGGGTCAGCGCTATATGCATCTTTATCATTTGCAATTTCGCGCCGTATTGACTTAGATGTTTCCGATATTGAATTACTGTGGACATAGATAAGGCTTCATAACAATAAATTCTTACTTGGTGCTGCCCACAGACCCCTAAATACACCTGTTTCCTTCTGGGACAAGTTACAGGATCGTAGTAATCTCGCCAAAAATACTAACATGCATAACATTATTTTAACAGGTGATTTAAATTCTGACTGCTTCTGGTACCAAACTAAAATAATTTTGCCAGACAAGTTTTCTTATACTGCATATTACTAAACCAACTCGAATTGCGGAGACCACATCTACCTGTCTTGACCAAATAATTTCTAACGTATCGCATTTTGTTAAAAATCCTCGTGTCCAATCACCATTCTCATTGCGATCATTCGGTTGTAGCTGTAAATTTACTTGTTCGGCGTATAAAAGAGTCGCCTATCACAAGACATATCTGGCAATATGAAAAGGCGAATTTTGACGAATTTAGAAATCACCTTGATCGAATATATTGGGATGCTTGTTTCAAATTTGATAATATCGATGGTTGTTGCAAAAATTGGACTGAGTCATTTCTTAAAGCTGCAAACCACACCCAATAAACAAAAAACAGTTCGTCCCTCTGATCTTCCCTGGTACAGTACTGGGTTCCGCTGTGAGAAGCGGAAAGTCATTCGAGCATAGGATATAGCAAAAGAAAAAAAACATGATGCACAGGCATGGAGTTCTTACAATAGAATTCGCAATCAGTACCAGGAACAATTAAACATTGCTAAAGAAAACTGTAATGGCAAGCTTAGTTTTTCTCTCAAAAGTGCCAAACATAAGGACAAAGCTTGGTGGCGAACCGTAAAACATTACATGAATCGGAATCAGTCTCCGGCTATCCCTTCCTTACTACATGAACACCGCCATGTTACTGAGAGCCAATCCAAACCTGAAATTAATAATCAATTTTTCCCAAGCCAGAGTGATCTTGACACTTGCCGGGGCCCCCGTGCTCCCTGCCATAGATCTACCCACTAATCTTCTTGAGTCCATTTAAATCAACCAAAACGAAGTTGGTTTAAACATATTTTTATTTCAAAAGAAAGCAATTGGAAAACAGGGGGCAGCCCTATATAAATCCCTCTTGAAAACGAAGTTTTTGATATTTCAAACAGTTTAGATGTCACAAAGGCCACCAGTCCGGACAAAATCAGCGCTAATCTCTTAAAAGAATTTGCGTATCACTACTTAAATTATTCAATCTTTCGTTCCAGCTTCAAGCTATTCCCAGCTTATGGAAGCAGGCACATGTCACCCCTTTATACAAATAGGGCAACCCTACTTTATGTAACAATTATTGTCCTATCTCTCTTTTCAGTTGTGTCGGTGAAGTACTTGAAAAAGTCATTTTTAAGCATTTCTTTGATTTCTTCAGGGAAAATTTAATTTATTTTGCTGACCAATCTGGTTTTATACCTGGCGACTCGACAGTCAACCAACTTCTTTCCCTGTATCGTGACCTCTGCCCTGCAATTGATCTGCAGAAAGAAGCACGAATTGTTTTTCTTGATATAAGTAAAGCATTCGATCGTGTTTGGCACAAGGGTTTATTACACAAATTGCAACGCCATGGCATATCGGGATCTTTGCTCAATTAGTTACAAAATTATTTGTTTAATCGCCAACAGTGCGTCGTACTGATCGGCCAGGCATCTGATTTGGGTACCATAGATGCTGGTGTCCCACATGGCTCTATACTAGGTCCTCTTTTATTTTTGGTTTTCATAAATGATATTGTACGTGGATATTGTCCAGTCAAATATGAAATTGTTTGCAAATGACACTTCCTTATTTCTGACTGTTTAAAATTGATATTTAACGGCAGCCATGATATACAATGATCTTTATTCTATTTCACCTTGGTCTTTTGATTGGTTGGTAACTTTTAATGCTCTGAAAACAGATGCAACGTTAGTATCTCAAAGAAGGAACTCAGTAAATCATCCAACTTTAGTATTTCAAGACCACCAGCTGGAAAATATTGACCAGCACAAACATTTAGGGCTTGCATTCCGATCCGACCTTAGGTGGAACGAACACATCAATACTATAATCATCAAATCCACCAAACAACTCAATATTTTGAAAACACTGCAATATACGCTTGACAGAAAAAAACGCTAAAAATTATCTAATACATTATTTATTCGACCTTTAATGGAATACCGTTCTGTTGTCTGCCATGGCTGTACTCAGGCTGATGTATTAAATTGGAAGGTCTTTAGTTGGCAGCTGCCCGTGTCATTTCTTGTGCCATGCGCGCAACACCATATACCTAACTGTATGAGGTAACTAGTTTTTTAACATTGAAAAAGCGTAGAGAAATAAATAAATTAATATATATATGTACAAAATTATTTTTAAAAAACTAGTTCCAGAATATCTTAGTAACACTATTCCTGATGACCCAAACGTCAATAGAAGATATGATACGAGACAACACCCAAATCTCCGACACTTTAGAGTGAGAACAGAACTATTTGATAACTCATTCTTCTCTGCAACTACTAGACTTTGGAACCAAGTACCTTCCGAAGTACGGAACTCAAACTGTTTGTCTCAGTTCAAAAATAAAATTAATACCAGTGTTCCTCAACCGGTCAAACAGATGGAATTACATTATGTTGGCTAAAGATTCCCAGAAGATATCCATGCAAGATCACGCATGGGCCGCAGCCAACTGAATGCACATCTATTTGAGATAGATGTTTCTGATATTCCTGTGTGTCGATGAGGGCAAGGTGCTGAAAACGTTCGGCATTACTTTTTTGTTTGTCCCTTTCATGTTATTCTCAGAGATGATCTCCACAGAATTGTAACAACTTATGCCCCGTTCAGTCTTGAAGCAATTTTATATGGTGCTTCAGGTTGCACTTTCGAGCACAAGAAGAAAATATTTTTGGCTGTTCACGACAACATTACAAAAACTAAGCGTTTTCAGTCTGGTGCCATCACATGATTTGAATATTTTATATATATATATGTCTTTATTCGTACACAAAAGGTACACTGAGAAAAAAAAAGGTACATAAAAAGCAAATACATAATAAACATACCTGTACAGAGCCGCCAGTGAATCAAATATACAGAATTAAAGAAGGGGGAAAAAAAAAAAAAAAGGACGGCAATTATTGCTAGTCCATATCAAGGCATATATCCATTACTATACTGACTATACTGTACATAGATAGTGAATAGTCTCACACAGTTGTTGCCTGGTAAAAATGGTGTCCAATTTCGCATCTCTGGCCAAGCAAAGTTCTCTGATCATTTCGCTGTGACAGACGTTATAGTTTTCTTGCGATAGAACTGCTTTATCCGTAATAGATCGCAAGATACTTTGCAAATTTGATCTATTTAAATTGTATTTATCTATTTGATAACTGGATGAGACAGGGTTTAAGGAGTTGCAAACTGAAGAGCAACTACCTCCAAGTGCCACAAATCCACATGTCTTCACAACACTGTTCTCACTATTGATTACTTTATGAAAAAATTTCATGAAACGTTTATGTAATTGAACTTCTACAGGTAAATCCCTAGAAATAAGTGGTAGTAACACATTATGTGTTCGATACGGTAGTCTCCAAAGAAATCTAATGGCCTTTCTCCAGGCAGTACTGAAACGTTCCACTTCACGCTTAGAGAAGTCCCATAACTGACATCCGTATAAAGGCATGCAGTAGGTTTTAAACAATTTGTGTCTTACGTCAGGGAACGCATACGCAAATTGGGCCATTAAGAGATTCACTTCTGTTTGAAATCGACTGATACAATTAGAAATACTGTTACTCAATGCGTTTTGTCCCACACAATGACCAAGATGTTCAAATGTATTAACTTTACAAATAGGCAAATTGTCAATAAACAATGTTGGGAAAGCATCATCATTGCCACACACCATGTGTTTTGATTTGTCAGGATTAAATGAGACTTTGTAATCTTCAGAAAAATTTTCACAAATGTCTAACATTTTAGACATTGCTGAAACAGTGGGAGAAATTAAAACTACATCATCTGCATATGCCAAAGCACCTGTAAAATGGTGACCGATATGACAACCTAGCCCTGACTGTTTTAAACGTAACAGTAACACATCTATATATACACCGAATAAAATTGGAGATAACACTCCTCCTTGCTTGACGCCGTTCGTACAATTGAATCTTTTGGAGGTTGCACCTCCCCACATAATACTTACACTTTGGTTGGTATACATATTGAGCAATAATCTCGCAGTGACTGGACATATACCTCTATGCAATAATAACTTAAATAGCTTGATATAATCTACCCGATCAAATGCCTTTGAGGCGTCGAGGAAGACAAGTTGGACATCTGAATTTTGGGACGTGTAATAATTAATACATTCAGACAAGACAAACGTGCATTGTGTAGTAGAAGTATCTGGCTTAAACCCGAATTGGAGGTTCGAAGAGTTTAGTACATCACTATTTCCTTTTAGTATCACCCAGTCTAAAAGCTTACCTAAGATGCTACTAAGAGCAATACCACGATAGTTTTCAGAATCGCTAAGCGATTTCCGCTTACATTTGGGAATGAGATTTAAAGATATGCATAAGAAACTGTCAGGTGCATAGCCATGTTTAACCATGCAGGAAAATAACAGAGATAAATATACTTGAAGCTTCAATGTTCCCTGAGTAACGTGGTCTGAATAATACCCAAGGTCGCCTTCATGCTTTCCTGATTTCAGATGCTCAACTGCACTCTTAATACTTTCAACTGTTATATTCAATAAAGAACAGTCGTTATTCATATAAGTACCTGAATCAATAAGACCATTGATCTCGTCACGTAAATTATACATCTCTTGAGCGTCATAAGATACAGAATTATATAACTTTTTATATTTATCTGCGAAGAGATTTGCAATGTCTTCATCCTCGGTTTCGTTGTCTATCATTCTTGGTCTTGATTGTACATTATTTTTAATCTTTTTAATAGTACCCCAGAAATCTTTACTATTGCTTTGAGTCATTGTTTCAGCTAAGCGATTTGCAATATACATATCTTTATTCTTTTTAACTGCTCTGAGCTCATAATGGTACTTAGCACGTGTCTTAATACGAATGTCGGCAATTATTCCAGCCCTGGGAGAGTTATTACTTTTCCACAAATTGTGCCAAAATATTGCCTGTTTCCTATATGGCTCTACCCTTTCGGTCCATCCAGGAATTGCATTATTGCTTTTACATCCTGAGTGTGGGATATTATCCAAGCTCGAATCAAGACATGCCTTGACAATTTTATCGTGAAAAGATTGGATAGCACTATTATGTTCAGCGCAGAATAAATTATCACATGTGACTACTTCCCATGGAATATTTACTAGATTTAAATTAGTATCGAGACACGATTTATACTCTGAGATGTTTTCTTCGCTAGCAGCATACCAAAGAGGTTTATATTTAACGTTGCAACCATGAATTTTTCTGATTTGCTTATCACACAGTATATTATACACTATACTGTAAAAGCCCCGCTGTCTGTCCCGCTTCGTGTGCTATGTCCTACTTCAATCGGTTAGCTTAGTGCAATGCTCTATTTATCATTCATACTTCAGTATTTACAACTCCTGAAGACCATTTAATAAGAGCATTGCACCAGGCCTAGTGATGTTCCGTCTGTCCTGTGCAATTATCCTTCTTCTGCAAGAGGAGTTAACATAGGGCCTGGCCCTTCTCCCCACTGTTTTCCTTTATGGAATAGAATATGTTTGAAACAAGTACGGTTGATTCAGCTAAAACGAGCTGTCAGGTAGCGCCAGTCAGTGGTTTTCACGCAACAGCAGTCACAATTTTCCACACATGCCCTTCCAAGATTATTTGTTGCTATGAAACTAGATCATGTTGAGACTCTCTTGTTAGCGACTGGAGACAGGGAAGAGGTGGTGCTGGAAAGATATCCCCGAAGACAGGTGAAGTACTCTTTTGAAAATTGGTGTTTGAACAAGCAGTAAAATTTGCCTGAATTGTCTGAAATGGTCGCCACGCATTAAGTTTATGTAAGTGACGTGGGTTTTTGAAGCGACAGATATTACACTGATTAAATTATAAAAGGTTCTCCTCATTGCGCAAATTGGTTTTCATGAGGTATCATTTCGCTGTGGCTCGCTTCACCTTAATAAGGTAGGTGAGCCAAGGTGAAGAGAGTATGAATGAATGAAATTTAGTTGGTCTCTATATTGTTTTCTAGAAACCAGGGAGACTCTGTATCAATAGTCAGATGAGTCTCTGCCATGTAGGCCGCCCTAAAATGTAACACTTCAATGAAAATTTGACAATTAAATTTACATTGTAACCGTGCACAGATGGTAGTGTTTACTTAAGTATACTATTTTATCAAGTATCATTATTAGTATTAATTAAAATATACATTCAAGTTAAAATAATGTACAGGTACATGTAAATGATAGCATCGAGATAAATTAGGCATTGGAGGTGCAAATATGACAATTATCAATATTGCAGATAGATTCATAGTTGTTAATGATATAATTTTTCGCATAATTTATAAATCCTTTATAAGAATGAGTATTTATTTTATTCATGAATACCAGGTAAAGCAAGGTAAACATATAATCATGTCTAATAGCCAAAAGTGCCATGCTAATTTTGCCGCGAGATTATGTGTCATTTAGGTTTGTAGGCATGTAAAATAATTGCAGGCATTTCATTTTCATATTATCATATATATTGTAACTTTACTTCAGTCAAATTATCTGAAAAAAAAACTTTTAAATTGGCCTCCTTCCACAATGATAATGTCACTTCAGTTAAAATTGTTAAAGATCCGCGTAATTATTTGTGAGATCACATAGATACTTGTTCAGCCTACGTGGGCCTTTGATGGGCGAAATCTTACACACACACACACACACACACACACACACACACACACACACACACACACACACACACATATATATATATATATATATATATATATATATATATATATATATATATATATATATATATATATATATATATATATATACATCTTCATTCCTCTGTATAAAAAGGATCAACCCCTTGTATGGAGGCACATCATGCCAAGTTTGGAGTTTCTATGTATAATAGTCTCCGAGAAAAGTGTGGGAGAAAGAGAGAAAGAAAGAAAGAAGGAAAGAAAGAAGGAAAGAAAGAAAGAAAGAAAGAAAGAAAGAAAGAAAGAAAGAAAGAAAGAAAGAAAGAAAGAAAGAAAGAAAGAAAGAAAGAAAAGTGTGTGTTGACACACACTTTTGTAAAATAAAAGTAAACGCAGTTGGTCATTTATCACACTTTGCCTAATTATAATGATGTCCTTTGCTAAGCTGTTGCCTGCTTAGGAGACCTAGGATCTTTGACTGGTGGACTGGGGCCCTCATGCCCTCACAGGCCACCAGGCAGATAAAAAATAGCCTGATGAGCTAAAACTATAAGCAGGTAAGCTTCAGGAGGCAAGCAAAGCTGTGACAATAAATAAAACATAGCTGCATGCATATACAGTCATTTTGACAGAAGCATTCATGGTTTCACTTCGAACAAAATAATAATCATTTGGAATTTTTGATATATATTGTCATTTTGACTATAACAGGGGTAAACATCTTTTTTTCTTTCTCACCTGTCTGACAGGGAAGAAAGGGGTCAGTTTTCACATGTCCTAATTTGTCCCTGCAAAAAGTCTGCAGGTTGAGAAGTAGAACAGTTGTCTTTCACAAAGTGACACCACGTCACTCAGTTCCAAGTAAATACCACACAAAACATGCCACTTACAATTGTGTCCTACTCAAGTTAATATTTGAATCTTTGACTTACTCAATGAGGGCTTTTGAAATATTTTAAAGATATGATTCTGTCTGTAACATTATAATGTAGGCCTATGGGAAACCCAGTTGCAGAGTACAACGTACTTTTCCTTGTAATGTTTTTAGCTTAACAGCTAGCTACATGTATGAGTACGTATGGGCTTTGCCACTACATATTGACAAGAGCTCATTTACTTGAAAAAAAGTCACAGTGAAACCAGTGCGACTATACATGTATATTGGAGGCTATTCACAAGCAGAATTTTTCAATATGTGTGAAATTAAAGGCTTGGATATCAGGTTGACAGACCTGCTCTATCAAGGGCACTGGAGCTGTTAAGTATCAAATTGAGTGTCTAGCGATGGCCCTGGCTCATTTATTTGTAGATATATGGATTTAATATTACAGGCATACTTCATGTATAGGAAAAAGGCAATAGCATGTGAACCACTGGGGGTGCCGCCGGTAGTATTTGATGAGAAATGTATTGAAGGAGATATACATACTTTAGTTTAAGGCACATATTATGAATGCCCTTGATCATTTTTCAAGGTCATTAGGTGCCGTAGTAAGTGACTTCTATGTTCCTGGGACTTGAGTTTATATTCCAGGGAAGTTAATTATGTTCCCAGGAACTTGTCATTATATTCCCAGGAAACTTGCCACCATGTCCCTGGGACTTCTGTCAAATTCCCAGGACCTGCATTATGTTCTTATGGACTCGTTTATATTCCCAGAAAATTGCCTGAATTCCCAGGTTATTGCCTAAAATCCCAGGAAATTGCCTAAATTCCTGAGAATTTTTTAATATTCACAATGCCATAACTCAATTATGAGTGAAGTAGTATTGATAAAATTGTGCCAATTTACTACCAGAACCCTTCTGCACATACTGTGAACATTTGGTGCTTCTACCAAAGGTAAAACTGGAGATATGACGATGGGGCAAAATTGTCCGAATGGAATGGACAATTTATTTTGGAATGACATATATATATATATCTGGTAATTATTATATGTGAAATACGAAAAAATATATATGTTTCAATTCAAATAATGTTATCATAATGAGTTAATTTAAATTTACATCGAATTTCAGGGAGAATTCAGTTTTTAAAGATTGCACATCTTGGTGGCATTGGCAGGCATACAAAATGGCTTATATTTATAGCTTGTAACTTTTCCCCTCGCATGAATTTTAAGGAACTAATCAGCTTTTACAGGTAAATAGTAAAGCTATCGAAAACATTTATGTTTACCGGTTTTGATCAAAAAGGGATTGAATTAATGTATGCGGCTTATAATGGATGAATGGGCTTCCATGCCTAATATAGATATATGATATTCAGACTGTACAACTCAAAAGCCAACTTGTGGCAGGAAGATTGGGAGTGGTGCTGTAATATTGTGTAATACAAACGTTTTGATCTTTTAAAATATATAATATTCAGAGTGTATGACTCAAAAGCCAGTCTGGCGGGAAGGTTAGAGTGGTGAAAGAAACTGATCTTTTGATTTGCTATAAAGGCCGATATCACAGGATGCGGAACGGAGAGCGCGAAGCGGGACGGATTTGCGGTGCGGGGCTATTTGAGCGGAACGGAATGGAAATTGGTGGACACACAGGCGCGGAAACTGGACTTTATCAATGTAGAAAGTGGGTGTGTACATAGTAAAAATAAACAAAAGCACGTGTTTATGTTTTGGGCCAATAAGCTTTATAAATACGTTTTCAAATTGAAATGATGCGTCAGTTTGAATGTCATAAGAGCAACGTACAGCTATCATCAGGCTCCATCTGTACAACATGGATAGTCATCATAATGGCAGTGCAGAGGAAGATGCAGAAACTGTGATTCTTTTAGCACTGGCAGTGAAAAAAGGGGGAAAATGGTATGGGTGCATGAATCAATCCAAAAGCGAGAAGTGTATGGCGAGTTTCATGCTCCAATTCAAGAATTACCCAAGGACAATGAACGACTTAAACAATATTTTCGAATGTCACAAGAGCAATTTTGCTGGGCCCCTTGTAAGAACAGAGCTTTGCTCTGAAAGGGCTGCCCAGGGTAAATATATTCATAAATAAATAAATGAATTGTAGACTTGTCAGCCCAAGGATTGTCAAAAAGACAACCCCTGGAGGAAGCCCGTATTACCGGAGGAGCGTCTGGCAGTCTGCCTTCGGTAATCATTTAACTTTATATTAGGCTACAGATTCTATATGAGTTAAAGGTTGCAAACTCTGACAGTATCAAGCAGAACTCTTTGGGCGTAACATATTAATACCAACTCAATGTTCAGCTATCAGCGTAACCTACATGTAGAGTAGCTATTGACCTAGACCTATTACTTCGAATTGATTGTTTTATCTGAAGTCTTTAGCTTGCTGGCATGTGAAAAAATATCTTTACACGAAGAATTTGAATCTATACGAATGAATGAACTTTTTATAGGCTATTTAATATAAGGTATAATTTAAGTTCTAAACATATTTTCATGTCATCAAACCACATCATACAGTGTATATTGTTTCATGACAGCAAACATATCAACGATAAATAAAAGTGAAATATATGAAATTCTAAATATATACAGATATATACAGATATGAGGCTACACAGGTGCACCCATCTGTAGTTATTAACAACACATCAATAGTCGTCGTTTTTAAAATGCATACTCGGAATTAATGAAATGTAAAATTGGCCTACAAACCTAATCATTGTTTCCCATAGTCGTAATAATAATAAATTTACCATTCTAGATCACAACCAATTTCGTGAATAACACTAAAGGAGTTAAGATTATTTACCTCTATATATTGAAAGTCAGGCTTTTTTGCTTTTGTATTTTTTTAACTGGGCTCAGTTACTGAATATGATGGGAGATGTTCCCAGCTTTAAATCCCCTTATTGAACCACGTGCACCAAGAATTTTAAACTGAGGCCAATAATAAAGATACCACTCAACACAGCTGCAGTGTACTTTTCCAGCTCGCTGATGTACTAGTGAAGTGATTCTAAGTTCATAAACCTTGATACATTGGTACATTCTACATTTTCTAGGCAAAGCACATGCCAAAATCCGTGTTTAAAAACAAAAGAAAAAGGTCCGTCTGTGGAAACAAAGATATTTTTTTACTTGGCCTTACCAAGAAACACGGGCCGTGCAACACAAGCGAGTATGCACACACGAGCCCGGGCATGGTTTTCCGTAATATAATAATAATAATAATTTATTCGGAAAACTACCCTTTTACAGCGGGGGCATCAAAGGAACGGGGTTTATTCCATGATGCGTCCAAGTATACTACAAGAAGCCGTCTATATTACAAAGTAAGGATTTGTGTGTGGTAGGGCTGTATCTACGTTCAGCATTGAGCCGTACGTGGAACAGCATCCATTTACCATTTTGGAATTTACTTTTTACATGCGCATGCGTTATGTGCGTATATTTTTGCCGACCTTCGGTCATAAATTTTATTGCTCTCTTGTTCTGTTGTACAGGTTTTTTTTTCCTTTCAAACATTTGAAGAAAATTAAAACAACAAACTTTGGTTGAAAACATCGTGATGTTACGTATCTGAGACAGGATCAATAACACATCGTGTTTATGCAAATCTTAGGCGCAACTTCGTCACCGTGCGGTGACAGAATCTACGTATTTTCCTTGCCTTACGTACAGAATTTTCATTCCTGCCTTTATCTGTGTCTAGATTAGTTCCATCGATATCTTTTCATAAAAGTACGATGTAAAATTTATAATATTGTTCGTTTTATGTACAAAGTTTGGGAGAGGAGGGTCCTCCTCTGACTGCAAAGCTTCAACAAGATAGCTTTTAGTCTCGTGGTCATACAGATCACCAACATCTTTCCCAAAATTGTATGAATGTTCCCCCAAGGACCAGCATAATTTGGTGCATATAGAAGCTGCAGACAGGCGTTGCCAGCATGTCTTTTTAAAAGGACACATAAAACTGGAAAAAATCATGAAGTCATCACAAAATGGATGATGTAGATTTTTATTACTATCAGAAAAAATCAAAAGCATAAGGAAAAGCCTTGTGGCCGTTAAAGGAGCAAATTCTTAATAAAATTCTTCTTCAAACGCTACTACGTACAATATGATTTACAAGAACATTTGGCTATCAACAAATAATAGCTGTAATACATACACACCTATTTTAAAAGCTCTTGACACGCATGAGCCTCGTCTTTGATGTTTTGAATTTTACAGGCTTTGCCTATCTTATGCTTGAATAGATAATAAGAAAGTTTAAGTATCGGCCGATATGTTCAACTTTGAACTTTATTAACTGTATCATGTACATACATAAATCATGACATTTTGCAAAAGAAAAAATAGCACAAACATCATTACAGGAGACAAGTATTTCAGGAACACGATACAAGAAAGAACAAATACATTTAGTGTTACAACAACACAATCACATGTGATACATAGATGATAATACGTGAAGAGAAAAAAAAACGTTTACTATTTACAATGCTGTTCTGTATCAGACATGCCCCCTCTTCTGTATATCTGTAAAGAATTTCTTTACTACTGCAATTTTGTCCATGTCGTCTAACTTGATAATGGATAATTTTTTTCGGAATCATTTAAATTATCAAATATCGGAAAAATATCGGTCAACGCATCGTATATGTATTTTCTTTCACTTTCATATGTTTGACAAGCTATTATTACATGAAATTCGTCTTCTAAAGTATTAAAATTTTCTCACAATCTTTCTTCTAAAGGAATTTATGTGGCCCTTTGTGTCTGCCATTTTCAATTTTCAAATTGTGTGAGCTTATTCTTAATCGTGTGATATTTTTCTTCAATTTATAATCTTTCATCAATAATAGATACTTCTGTGATTCAAAGTTTTCTTTGAATTTAGTGTATGTATAAGTAGTTTTTTGTCGGAGCCTGAATTACTTTTGATAGTTTCTTGCCATTGGATGACAAATCTTCTTTCATTTTTTTTTTTAACCAAAGTCCGAGCAGGAAAAAAGTCAATGCTTGAGCCGATGCTTTCCCATATTCCATGAAAGCCGCATAATTTGAAAATGACATGGCAATTTACTTGCATTATTATGAACTACACATTGAGCAAAGGACAAAGTTCCTTTGTCTGTTCATATACTACACGTGATGTATTCCTTTGTCACCCTCAATAGGCCTACATAGAGCATAATATATATGTTTTTCTCCAGGTGAACCATTCATGTGAAATCTTCATATCATGGTGTAATTAGGGTAATGTAATCCCTTTTCTATTGTGCTATGGTTTACTGCCCTAATACTTTTTTGCTGTGGGTAATGTAAAAATCACCCACCATACTGACTGATCACCTCATTGTTCCTTGCTTACATAGGTAGCTGTTGATAATGTCTCATGAGGGTGGTTTATGGGTGAAGCAAATCTTCACAGCAACTAGTATAACTACATTGTGTTTTAACTGTGTCTTGTTATGTGCTCAAATATAATTACATTCTTGCTAAGAGTACACGCATGATACCGGCATAATATACGTCAGAAGTTAGTCAGTTTACCATTTAACCAGCCGTGTCGGACGAGGTATGCTTCTGCTGTTATCATACGGTCGACATTACATGAAGTTTGGTGCCTGCACTTAACGCTATTGTATATAAGCTTCGGATTACATGATATAACCCAATTAAATATTTTTCAATACAACTCTGCATTATTTTAGAAATTTACAAAATTCGAGTACTTATATTGTCTTCTCTCGTTTCGTGTTTTACTCCAAGACGCCTGAGCACAATGTCTTGTTATTTGATATCTGTGACATTATGTCAGATATATTTTTTCATCTTTTCGTACTGTGTGGCATTTATTTGCATGCCCCATCTTTACGAAAACATGCAAAATGTATCTTGCTAGGCTTACAGTTCTAACATTACCCTTCTCATGTATAGTCGCCCAATGCAGTTTAACATTAAAGTTTTGCTTGGGCTAAGCGAGACAATTAACATATTTTATTCTCAACGCACTAATTAACGCACTTTGTGGCTTCCAATCGAGGTGTCCACTGTTTGGAACTGCACACTTTTGTTTACTCCTTTTTTTAATATTGCCAGTAGATGTTTCCTTTGGAAAACATTATACTAAGTCCTGTGCCATAGTTAGTTTATGTTTTTCTACCTCTACCACATGGAATCTGTCAAAACCCTTGTCAAGGAGTGACATTGGTTAATGCCGAAGCAAAAGTCAAAGGTGGCGGCTGCGTAATGCATGTCGACTACTGTGTTCTTTGCAGACCACTGGGTTTCATGTTTATATGTTAAATAATCATAATAATTATCAGATTTGACGTTTACATGGTTAATAATCATAATAATTATCAGAATGGATGTTGTTTCGATGCTTGAACTTAGTCTGTTAACAGTGGCTTTTTTTTTTTTTTTTTTTTTTTTTTTTGATGTAATGCTCTTAAAAGCATCTTTACATCATTTGTTCGGCCCATTCTGGAGTATGCCGCACCGGTCTTCAGTGATTGGTCAAACAAATGTAAACAGATGCTGGAGTCAGTCCAGTCCAAAGCTGCCCTTTACGTTTCTGGAGCAATGAAAACTTCTAGCCAATCCAAAATACTAAATTGTTAACAGGGCTGTCCAAATGGATCCAGCATTGTAGCAAAATTTTGCTACAAAGCTCTTCAGAATTGCTACAGATTTTCTCAAAGATAAGTTTTTCTTATGTAAAGAAGTGGAAAAAATGCTACAAGTAAAGAAAATTTTGCTACAAAGATTTTCAGCTGGACAGCACTGGTTAAGGCTGGGCCACCCTAGGAGCCAGACGTAAATATTTAAAACTCGTTCTTTATTATAAAATTGTTAATGGCCTGTGTCCTGAGTATCTGCAAAATTTGATTCCAAATGTTAATATGAATAGAGCGAATTATGTCATGCGCAATGTGCGAAATGTTCGTGACCAAATACTTGCAGGGTCACACAAGTTGGCTTTACTTGGTACCTCTGTATATTAGGTGATCCAGGCTAAATAAATGTTTTATTCTATATATGTTTATTGTTGTCTTCATGCATTTTATGTTATGAGCCCGCATGGACACAAACGAACAATGAAGTATCAAGTATCAACATCTGTGTTTGAAAAATTACTGAGTTTGACCCACACGTACCCACAATGTCAGACAAGAACATGTTATTTTTTAAAAAATCGTGCGACAGCTCCCTGTGTAACAAGATAATTATCCATACCTCGCAGCATTAAGTCTGCAACTGGGACAAATATGAAAACACCTGTACGAGTTTTCACTCTTTTTAATTTTTCCAGCTAGAAACGGTGTGAGCAGAGATCATTGTGACCTGTACGTATGTTTTGCAGAATCTCAATACATCGATCCTCCACCGCAAAGTTGACACAAGGACAGCAGATTGTTCAAATAAACCTTACTTTGTGTGACGAAAGATATTTTGGGAGTCTACCATGTACTTGCATTTATTTATCCTCGATGTATGAAGAAGGAGAATCCAAAGCCTGCAAAGTTAATATATCATTGTGTTTGTAGTCCTGGAGCTCCTCCGCGCATGCAACTGCAAATGTTTATCTCATTTCTCATTCACTGTTATATGTATTATTTGCATGGAAAGTGCGTGCCCTGGATATGATACGTTTATTACGAACAAACAAACTCCTCTGCAACGATCGTTTGCACGCCTAGCGAGGACTCTTACAAATGCATTGTGGGAAGGTCTGTCAGCAGTGATTGCATAAGAAGCCATGACGTCCCGATCAGGTTGCGATCAGCTGTTTGGTTGCGGCTCTCGAGAAGGAAAAGCACAATGGGCGAGTAAGAACACACGGCTGTTATCTGGCAAAGGACGTAAGGTTTGTGCACATCGTTTGACTGAATTTATCCCTCATATTTATATCAGCCTTTGTTCATTCTT